>CM053786.1:550975837-551513337 GCA_028749045.1 Cupressus sempervirens
ACCAATTGCAAAACCTCTACTAGGCACACAGGAAAATATAATAAATGAAATAGTGAGAGGCAAAATTGAATTAGAAAGACTCATTTCTCGGTTGAAAGAATCTAGACAAACCAATCCAATGAGGGCTCAATTGGCATATCCCTCGAATCCATTAACACCCAGATAGCCTTAATTAGTGGTCAGTTAGATATTTGTCAGGTTAAGAGGGATGAACAAAAAAGATTTTATGCAAATAAATTGTCATATGAAGATGTTAAAAAAAAAGAAATATCAAAAGGTAGTATATGTGCATTATTTAGAAAACCCAGTGAGAAAAATATTGTTAGAGAGGGTACTAAACGATTCCCCATCCATTGGTGCATACACGATTCTATTAGAAATAATTTTTGGGATAGATGGTGGATGGTTTTTGATGCCCCTCCTTGCAACAATCACGAGGTCCCCATGTATTTTTTGAAGAAATTATATTGTGAGTTTGTCCTTGGGGAGATCCCCAATTATTTTGATATATTAGACTCCTAGGGTAGAGGTGGGGGGTCATCATTTGAGAGGCCGAGAGCACGTCGTGACCCTAATGTAGTTAGGGCACCTATGGTCAAGCCACAGTGTGAGCATGTGACTATTCCTTCAATTGTGAAGGAAAATGTAGAGGCCAGCACTCTAGGGACCATTAATGCTTTGGCGCAGACCCTCATCCATTCCACGAGACCATTAGTTGAGGGGGATCCTTTTGTGCATCGTGGTCACATGTGCACTTCATGTGGATCCCTATGTACATTTGGCACTCATGCTAGAGATGGTGCAGATGATGGGCTTGTCACCGATCAGTTCCTGAACGAGACATTTGGCATTGACACACAGGTAAATTACAATTATAATTTACTAATTTGATCACATTTCATATGTATAGTGAATGATTAATTAATTAGCATCTATTGACATTGTTCAAAATTCAGGGTCAGGGTGTTCCTGGGCCTAGCAGCGATCCTACAAGCCCATTTTTTGTCCCTTCCACGAGTCTTGAGGTATGTATCAATTTAATCATATCTATTAATACATATATTTATTATGTAACCATATTAAGGATTGACAAAAAAAAATTATGCATGTGCATCAGTTCTCCACAGGACCCTCAACCTTTACCACAGACTCGGAGCATAGACATCATACGAGCTTCACATAAGTATAGCTGTTTCATGTTAATTTAATTCATTTGATTATATTTATTTTATGTTTCATGTTAGACATAACGTGTATTGTATGACATGTAGCTCATGATGTCAGACACACCTCCTCATCTGCGACTGTCTATTGATAGTGGAGTGGCCGCAGTTGTGGCTAGCTCACGGCCACTGATGGAGGTATGAAAGAATTTTCTTCATTTTAGTTGTTTTTTATAATAGTTAATCTCAAAATTTATAATTTTAACCTTTGTTTATATATTACTATAGCTTTTATGGTTTTTACACAAGAAGTATGTATGTTAGGCCTACTGATGCTCTTTTAATCATGGATCAAAACCTTGTTTTTGTTTTACTAAGTGGTAAGGGGTAGTTTTGTTTAATGGTTATCTGCTAATAGTAGGTTAGTTTTTTGTTAAAGGGTCAGCCCCCTAGTTTTGGCTACTTTTAATTCAAAAACTAGGAGTGAAGGTAGAAGTGGCAATGAAAGAATTAGATAAAGAAGAACTAGGAGCACATATTGAAGTTAGAAGTGAAGAAGAAGTAGGAAAATCAAATAAAGGTATGAGGACTAAGAGTAGGAGATAATGAAATTAAAAGTAAAGATAGGAATAGAAGATTAGTTGTATTCCAAGTTGATTGCAACTAGGAGTAAGACCTACAAGATGGAAGTTATATGTTTTCTATAAATAATAGTCAAGTTTAAAGATATAATTGGTGATTAGATATAATCACCTTGGTCTAGTAGAGTCATAAGTGCAGGAGAATTTGTGTTTTAAATTAATATTATTCATAGGCCAAAGTCAAATGTTGAACTTGATAATAGAACTAGGCACATCCTTATGATTCAAAGAAACTATAGTTTTTGGAATCAACACCAACTCTCCTTCACTATTTCTTTGGGATGAATGGAACTAGCATAACAAAATTCTACATTCTTTCATTCTCATCCTCCTCCTCCTCTCATACAAAATAATCTTGGATAAGATAACTTACTAGACTTTTGGATTCATGGCCCTTCTCTCTTCTTTTCATACTCTTATAGCTATGCTAGTGGGATAAATCATTGAGTATTTTCTTATCTTTTATTTTTGCTCTTTCTTTTCTCAACTGACCACTTGAGCTTTTTCTATATCTTTTACAACACGATGCTTGAGATTGAGACATTTTCTTGAGTGAGGTCTCTTCAACTAGTTGACTTGGAATCTTAGTAAGCTTTAGGATTTTGTTGTTCTTTTATGTATCCTCGCAAATGAATGTAATATTTAATATTCTTGGTTTGGGAGCTTTTGTCCTTTAGCTTGGTGATATTTAATCTCCTTGTAGTTTTCCCAAAATCTTTACATCTTTCTCTTTTTTTCTTCTACTTTATTGTGTGCATGAGGTGGACACATGCTTCCAATAAAGTGGGGACTACATGTATCATTTGAAAAAGTAAGAACACTTATTTGGTATTATTTTTAGCCCCATTTTAATATACATTATGGGTTCCTACATTGATTTCACACTCTCCTTTAAACACTCATTGGACCTTCAAATTATTTTTTAAGTCCTATATTGATTCATTTTCTTTAAAAACTCAAGGTTACCCTTATCTATAAGTGTGCTTCTCTATTTCAACTTCAATCAAATTATTCCTTTCATTTATTGGACCTTATCTTACCATTTATGACATGTATTTTCTCTCTAAACCCAAAAATAAGTTGTTAGATCAAATTTCACATGCTCTAAATATCTTGGACCCACAAGCAAAACTTGGGTTGGAATTGGTGGGTATAAGATGACTTTGGTGATATTTATTTGGGTACAATATTTTTGTTGGTGATATGTATATTTATAAGTGATTATATTTATTGAATTGTTGTAGGGTCTCGTCATGCCTGGACCATCCACGAGCATTTGAGGTGAACTTACAGAGTGACTATTTGTTGGTGGTAAGAAAATAATTGATTTTTTGTGTACATATATTTGATTTCAACGTATAATAAATATTGATTCATATCTACTTTCTTTGTATCAATTGGAGCTGGAGAAGAGCCTCAACAAGAGGTCGAGTGAGCGTGTCAGGAGGGCTCCATCATCTCCACTATCTCCCTCCACATGACGGCAAAGGACGTCGAGAGACTTGTTTCCTTCCCCTCGTGGGAAGGAAAAGATCTAGTTGATCTAGACATGTATATATATAGGCATCAGTGGACATATTCGATACACATTTGATGTATATGACATTCTATATTTGATGCATGACATTTATTCGATGTATGACATTATTTGACTTATGACATTATTGGTTAATATATGATATGTTTGTTCATATATGACATATGATATGTTATGTTTGTTCATGTATGACATTGAATTAGATATGTTTGTGTATGATATTAAATTATATATGTGCATACATATGAAATTAAATTCAATACCTAATCTATTCAAAAATTTGATAGAATATTGATTAACAATAAACCTTATCATTGTTTAAGCATAAGTTAAGCATTTGCAATATGTCATCGTCATATGATTTATGATCTTGTTCATGTTTAAAGTTTTCCTTCTCTATCATTTGTTTATCAAGTTTAATTCAATACCTAATTAGTTTGAATTTTTGATACAATATTGATTGGCAATAGACTTTATTAGCCAATATTCGTGGACCTCCTGGCAATTGGTCACCTAAATGAGAACCTTGAGATTTATTAGGAACTCCATTAAAGAAATCTGTAGTTTGAAATTACTCTATCCAACAAAATAGTGGTCTACAAATATTAGAGAGATAGACTTAATATTTAACAAGTGGCCATCCAATGCCAAGTTTTGTGGATGTATCTCCATTCAAAGTTCAATCACATGATAAATAATAGACATTTTAGGAGTAAGAATAAGTTATCTAACCTTATTAACATTCTTTTGTATGAGTTCCAAGTAAGGTATCAAGAGTGCTTGAAATTCAAGACTTTGTCTTCTCATCTTGTCCATGTCTTTACTTAAATCAACTTGGATTAACTAAGGTACCTCAATTAACTTAAAAACACTATTCTTTAAATCCTCATCAATATTTTTCAACTTTCTTTAAAATATATTGTGTCAAATGTAGTACATCACATAACTATTGGAGTAGGTGGATTATCTCCTTAAGAATATTTTCTAGCTCAGTTGTAATACCACCAAGTTCAACTTGTTGAGTAGTAATGGACTCATTTAGTTTCTCCATAATCTTCTTCTCTATTCTTTTCTCTTCTAATTGTATCAAATTTTCATTAACATCAACATCAGGTGCATTTACCTATTTTACAAGTAAACTTAATTGATCAATCATTGGAGGTTTGTCATTGGCTGGTGCATCTAGAACAATTTGTAATAAGATGTCCTTCACATCTTATAATACCTATTTGTACTTCACTTCCTATCTTTCTCTTTTGCATCTTTCCCCTTCACAATTCTCCATAATTTATCATAGCATCCTAATCCAATTTTGTATGATCATAGATTGAAAGTATGATAGCTTCATCTAATATTACCTTATCTCTTCTACTCTTTTTCATCTTTTTCTTGTCTTCTGATGTGATTGATCTTGTACTTGGTGATATAATTGGTTGCACTAAAGACATCTCCTCCTTAGATTTCTTATTTTTCTCATCAATTAAAGGTTTGTCTTACTTTACCCACCGTTTGTTGTGCAAATATTAAGCTATTTAGCTAGTGTCCCCATAACAACATTTGAAACAAAAATTTTGTTTAGTTTTGGCTATGTGTATACAACAATGTTCATTATTATTTAAGGAATAGTGATAGTTACTAATCCATGTAACCCCAATAATGTTTCCTTTTATTCATTACAGTCCTATAATAGTTGATAATTTTTATAAGGATTTAACTAATTCTAACTTGGTTGTGCATAAGGTACCTATTAGTAAGTCATATTTTGCAAATAAGCACTCTAAGAAGAATTTTGATCCTTTGCAAAGCTATTCTCCACATCAAACTCCCATGCTTGATTCAATTCAAGTGTCTACTTGTAAGAGACAACAAAGAAAACCTAATGCTTAAAAGATTAAGGAGAAAATTGACCTTGGTATTCAAGCTACTTTGGAAAAAAATTTGATTGATAGCAAAAGGAAAAGGAGTGCAAAAGTCACTCCTTAGAAGAATGAGGGACCTTTCATGAAGTGTCAAACAAAAAATGTGCTCTCTAATCTAACTTGATGCAGGTGGTGCTGATGTAATTTTTCTTCAAAAAACAGAATTGTCTTAATAATCATATTCTTCTATAATTGCAAAGTTGACTAAGTGGAACTCATTTCATGTTCATGTTGTAGGTGCTTCGGGTGGTTCAATATTCTTTGGAACCATAAATCTTGCACTGCTATATATTCAGTCTTTTCCTAACTAGTGGCAAGTAGTTGTTACTAATTTTGGTATGTCATTCACAGTGCTCAATATATATGGCCCTACTTCTACATGTGATTATAAGACAAAAATTTTGGATTCCTATTCTTAAGCTATTTCCAACATTCAAGATGATAAATTTATTGTGCCTGGGGATTTCAATGGCATTCTATCTCGGGATGAGAAAATTGAAGGTATATTCCCCCTCTTCATAAAATGATAATTTTTTTGATTTTGTGAATAATAACACCCTCATTGATATCCCTCCTTCTAAAGGGGCATTTACATGGACCAATAAGGGACAAGAATTTCACCAAATTACTAGAGACTTGATAGGTTTCTTATTTCTCATGATTGATTCCTTTCAAATATTAATATTAATTCAGAAATCCTCACTTTGGTTGCTTTAGATCATTTTTCCATTTCTCTATGAGTTGAATCTAAAGGGAGTCCCAGTGGTAGTAAACCATTTTTTAAGTTTAAGCATATGTGGTTTAGGCACTTGGATTTCTTGTCACTACTCAACCAATGTTGTATGTTCCTTTTGTCAAGGAATCTAGAATGTATCAGCTTCACATGAAGCTTAGATAGGGTTTACCTAGCTACCTAGAGCTAACAAAGCAGATAGTTCGATCCCACGATGAAAGGTGAGAAAGATTTGGTAGTTGGCAACTTTGTACTAGCCAACACTACAAGTTTTAGCATCACCCGAGATGGCATTGTAAAATGAAAATGGAATGTAATCTCCAAAAAGTGAGAGAAGTTATTGTAGGTCTCTGCAACACGGTCCTGTAGGAACTAGAAATGTATCCATACCTCGCACGAGCTCCGAGATATGCCCTGTCAAAGATCGCAGCCCTATGGGATTTAATGACATTTGGGTTCAACATTCCCGAGAATGTTCAAGCTCTAAAGGGGACAGGACGAGGTTTAGGATAGGGTTTACCTGGCCACTTAAAGCTAACAGAGAAAACAGTTCAATCCCACGATGAAAGGTGAGAGAGATTTGGCAATTGGCAACTTTGTACTAGCCAACAATGCAAGTTTCAGCATCACCCGAGATGGCATTGTAAAATGAAAACAGAATGTGATCTCCAAAAAGTGAGAGAGGTTATTGTACATCTCTGCAACATGGTCCTATAGGAACTAGAATCACATCGATACCTTGCATGAGCTCCGAGATATACCCCATCAAAGATTGCAGCCCTATGGGATTTAGTGACCCTTGGGGACATTTTGGTTCAACGTGCCCGAGAATGTTCGAGCGCTGAAGGGGGTAGGATGAGGTTGAGGATAGGGTTTACCTGGCCACTCGAAGCTAATGGAGTAGATAGTTCAATCCCACGACAAAAGGTGAGAGAGATTTGGCAGTTGGCAACTTTGTACTAGCCAACACTACAAGTTTCAGCATCACCTGAGATGGCATTGTAAAATGAAAACGGAATGCGATCTCCAAAAAGTGAGAGAGGTTATTGTAGGTCTCTGCAACATGGTCTTGTAGGAACTAGAATCACATTCATACCTTGCATGAGCTCTAAGATATGCCCCGTCAAAAATTACAGCTCTATGGGATTTAGTCATCCTTGGGGATATTTTGGTTTGGCGTGCCCGAGAATGTTTGAGTGTTGAAGGGGACAAGAAGAGGTTGAGGATAGGATTTACCTAGCCACTTGAAGCTAACAGAGAAGACAGTTCAATCCCACAATGAAAGGTGAGAGAGATTTGGCAGTTGGCAACTTTGTACTAGCCAATAATGCAAGTTTTAGCATCACTCGAGATGGCACTGTACAATAAAAATGGAATGTGATCTCCAAAAAGAGAGAGAGGTTATTGTAGGTCTCTGCAACACGATCCTTTAGGAATTGGAATTGCATCCATACCTCACACAAGCTCCGAGATATGCCCCGTCAAAGATCGCAGCCCTATGGGATTTAGTGACCATTGGGGACATTTTGGTTCGGCGTGCCCGAGAATGTTCAAGAGCTCAAGGGGGTAGGATGAGGTTGAGGATAGGGTTTACCCAGCCACCTAGAGCTAATAGAGCAGATAGTTCAATCCCACGACGAAAGGTGAGAGAGATTTGGCAGTTGGCAACTTTGTACTAGCCAACACTGCAAGTTTCAGCATCACCCGAGATGGCATTGTAAATGAAAATAGAATGTGATCTTCAAAAAGAGAGAGAGAGAGAGAGGTTATTTTAAGTCTCTACAACATGGTCCTGTAGGAACTAGAATTGCATCCATACCTTTCACGAGCTCCAAGATATGCCCCATCAAAGATCACAGCCCTATGGGATTTAGTGACCCTTGGGGACATTTTGGTTCGGTGTGCCCGAGAATGTTTGAGCACTAAAGGGGGCAGGACGAGTTTGAGGATAGGGTTTACCTGGCTACTCGGAGCTAACGGAGTAGACAATTCAATCCCACAACGAAAGGTGAGAGAGATTTGGCAGTTGGCAACTTTGTACTAGCCAACAATGCAAGTTTCAGCATCACCTGAGATGGCATTGTAAAATGAAAATGGAATGTGATCTCCAAAAAGTGAGAGAGGTTATTGTAGGTCTCTGCAACACGGTCTTGTAGGAACTAGAATCTCATCCATACCTTACACGAGCTTTGAGATATGCCCTGTCAAAGATCGCAGCCCTATGGGATTTAGTGACCCTTGGGGACATTTTGGTTCGACGTGCCCGAGAATGTTCGAGTGTTGAAGGGGGAAAGACAAGGTTGAGGATAGGATTTACCTGGCCATCGGAGCTAACGGAGTAGACAATTCGATCCCACAATGAAAGGAGAGAGAGATTTGGCAGTTGGCAACTTTGTACTAGCCAACACTGCAAGTTTCAGTATCACCCGAGATGGCATTGTGAAATGAAAATGGAATGTGATCTCCAAAAAGTGAGAGAGTTTATTGTAGGTCTCTGCAACATGGTCTTGTAGGAACTAGAATCACATCCATACCTCACACGAGCTCCAAGATATGCCCCGTCAAAGATCGCAGTCCTCTAGCATTTAGTGACCCTTGGGGACATTTCGGTTTGGCATGCCCGAGAATGTTTGAGCACTGAAGCAGACTGGACAAGGTTGAGGATAGGGTTTTCCTAGCCACTTGGAGCTAACAGAGCAGATAGTTCAATCCCACGACCTTTTTTCCATTAAGTTGCAAATTTGAGCAACTTTTACAACTTTCAACAATGCAACTTTGCACAAAAAGTGCAATTTTTACATTTGTCACTTGATTCCAATTCTATGACTTAGAAAAGGTTTGGCAATAGTAAAACCTCAAAGGAATATAGGAATATAGATAGTTTTATGGTTATTTCCTAAAAGTTTCTAAATTGTTGCAAAAGTTGCTAATGCAACTTTGCAATTTTTGCATTGACAACATTTGGGTGAATTATACATTTTGGCTTGGAGGGTATGGAAACTGAAAAGTGTTGATGGGAACATGCTAGATAGGGTAGAAAAAACATATTAAAGCCTAAAAACATCTTAGAGTTTACTGTTTTTAGGATTTGCCCATCAGGAACTAGAAGGGTCACTTAGCACATTGTTACAAATTTGCTCATTTTGGATTGTTACTTGGGTCCATCACCCTATCCTCTACATCAAGATTGATCCTATGTTAGGGGTGGATAGAAAAAATCTATAAAGGTATTAAATAATTTAATAAGGCTATCAAAGCCTCTAAAAGATGTAAAAGGCACTAAAAGTGCAATATTTTGTAAAATTGCCAAAATGGGCTTAATCAAGTCATGTAAAGGATCCAAAGCGAGGTTTCATTTGGTTTTGAGAGTCTAAATGAGTTTAAAACCTCATTCCAATGTGTGGGAGACAAGTTTGGGAAGTCAAAATTGATTGCTCCAAAGGTGGATTTAGCATTTTCTCTAAACAAGAGTTTCATTTTACATTGGAAGTCATCCAATATAACCAAAGTGAAGGTGTTTGAACCATTTTGGGATTATAGAGACGTTGCAAAGTAAGATTTCTAGAAAGCCCTAGGGTAAAGGGGCTAGAAAGGAGGGTATGCAAACTCGTCTAGGGCTAGATTTCTATGCTCCTTTCAAACACTTATTTGCTGATTTCATTGCCTAGCCGGGTATGCAAACTTGCCTAGGGCCTCTTGGGAAAAAAAAAAAAAAATCTCTGCAAAACAAGACCAAAATACATATTTAAATTTTTTATACAATCTATTACTTGATTCCAAAAGGCCATCATTGTTCCACCATTAGAATTCAAGTTATAGAGGTTTCTTTGCTGATTGCTTTGTACAGACCAGCGAACTAGCAACTTTAAAAAGATTTTCCAAAATAGTAAAGAAACTGATAAAAAAAACTCCTAATCTTTACCAAAGAATATACATTCCATACACTATCAAACCACATGAAAACAGTAACCCTATCAATCCATTAAAGGTGTGGATGAAGGGTGAAATCATAAAATTGTCATCAAAATGCTTAGTTTGCTCTTCATTCCAATGCCAAAATTCATACAAAAGCACGTGCCAACCCTCAAACTGACTTGGATTGGTCTTAACTACCTCTTACCCACATGAATCAACAAATATCATAGGTTTCCAACTGATTCTTGAAGCCCTTATAAAGTTTTAGCACTTTTGTTAATGTTGTCAAGCAACTTTGCAAACTTGCAAAGTTGCCAAGTGCAACTTTTGCACTATTGTGCATTTGATGGCTCCATGACCTCAAACATGGTTAAATGAACCTATTTCCATGTAATTACAACTTTTAACATTTTTTCCATCTTTCCCATCCTCCTGGGGTCTTGGTCAATGTTTGATCATTCTAGGCTCTAACAAGCAATTTAAGCAATTTTGCCAACATAGAAGCAACTTGGGAACTCAAACACAACAAAAACCTATTTACAAACACAACTCACACACTTGGGGATTTATCACATAACCCTTATTCATGTGGTCTGGCCAAGACCACTACAAGACAAAAATGATTTACGAAACTTGGCATATTTCCTAGATGCTCCTGCAACAACAAAGCTCAAAGCCAATGGGTAGAAGTCAATAGTAGGAAGAAGAAGTTGTCAACTACTAGCCCCTTTTTTAACATGGTTACTAAGAGAAATTAAAAACCTAATGTGGAAGGTAAGAATTATTGTTTGGGTAGGAAGAATAATAAAGAAATAAGAGAATTGGCAAGTAAAGTTGATATAGTAAATGGGAGACA
The DNA here is from genome assembly GCA_028749045.1 of Cupressus sempervirens. Classification (NCBI taxonomy): domain Eukaryota; kingdom Viridiplantae; phylum Streptophyta; class Pinopsida; order Cupressales; family Cupressaceae; genus Cupressus; species Cupressus sempervirens. The sequence continues at coordinate 550,986,602 of CM053786.1, forward strand.
GTTCACCATCTAGGAGAGTTGTAACAAAAGTTATAAAGGAATATCATATCATAGATTATTAGAGGATTCAATGCTCCTCATAAGAAGTATATTTTGTGGAATGTGGTTTGGTAACCCAATTTGAACATTTGGAGCGACCCTTGTGGAGAAGGGTAGGTATTTAGTTTAATAGTTTGAATCTATTCTTGAAACAAGTCATTTGCTGAATGTTTATTACTTCCTGGGGATCTATTTTGACTCCTCAAATCATTGGTATCAAATCTAGTAGATCTATTGAGGGGTGCAAAATTAGTTACTTGTGTTGTAGATTGTTATATTGAGAAGATGCCTCCAAAAAAAATATATAGAAGGAGATACAAGAGCTGATATAAGCTACTAAAATAATGGATAGAGAGTTGAGGAAACAAAGATACTAAGATGCAATAAGGTAAAGAGAAGTGAGACAAGTAAGCAAGTAAAATGCAACCATCTCGAAAATCTTGGAAGCTTTGGAAAGGATTCCTATGAGGGATGTGCATGAACAACAAGAAAGTGATGCTTAAGCACTTGAGAATCCTCATGGAGAGGATGGAGGGGACTTAGATCTTGAAGAAAGAAGGATGATAAGGTTGTTGAAGATATTTCAATGTGGTAGAAGAAAGACAATAACTGATTTCCATATCTATCATGGCAAGATAGATAGTGAAGAGGTTTTGCGGTTGATAGATTCCCAAGAGAACTATTATAATTATGGAGATATAAGTGAAGTAAAATAAGGTAAAGCTATACAAAACATAGCTAAGAGGGACAACATTGACATGGTGGAGTAGTGTAATAGAAAAGAGGTTTTGTAAGGGTGTAACAAACATGACCAAATGGTGAAGGATGTGCCTCTTCCATCAAATAATACATTCCAAAAATAAAGGATAAGGAATAACTTGAAAGAAAAGGAGATGGGTTTGATGACCTACATAGAGGAATTTCAAAAATTGAGCATAAGAGGTGGATTAGAGCATAAAGATGAAAATGTTGCAAGGTATCTTAATGGGCTCATATAAAACTTGCAAAATGGGATTACCTTGATTTTTCCTAAGACACTTAGAGATAGTTTCTAATTAGCTATACGTGCATAAGATATGGTCAATAGGAAGAAAGAGAGACAAGAAGGTGGTAGAGGAAATGCAAATAGAGGAAGGGGAAGAAAAACCAATAATATGGGAAGAAATTATAGTTTAGTTTCATATGAAATGGTTAACAATTTATATTTGGAATGGTCACCACATAATAGGCCGTATAGAGCATCACAAGTAAGTAGTGATGATTTTCTTAAAAGATAGATGACTATGAGCATCACATCTATAGCACATCTCCATTAAAATATGTTTGCTGGTGTAAACCTGTGAGGAATAGTTGGTCCCAATTCAGTTGTGTGTCAATATTAGGAATGTGACCAATTAATGCGACAACCTCATCCTATGTCACCATAGTCAAAGTATTGACAGCCCATAGGAACTCAACCTTTGAACATCCCATCTATAAATGACCTCATAAAGAAAGTTCAATAAACCTGCATGAAACAGTGAAACAAAAGTTACATACTTGTGAATATGATCAAACTGCAGGTGATCAATATGTCTCAAATCTATATTCAACTCTTTTACTATGCATATAAATGGTTTGTTATATAAAAGACGCAATATAATTAAGATCCTTCCATCACACACTGCAAGTTTCAGCATCACCCGAGATGGCGTTGTAGAATGAAAACAAAATGTGATCTCCAAAAAGTGAGAGAGATTATTGTAGGTCTCTACAACATGGTCCTGTAGGAATTGGAATCTCATCCATATCTCGCACGAGCTCTGAGATATGCCCCATCAAACATTGCAGCCCTATGGCATTTAGTGACCCTTAGGCACATTTTGGTTCAGTGTGCCTGAGAATGTTCGAGCATTGAAGGGGACAAGATGAGGTTGGGGATAGGGTTTACCCGGCCACCCGGAGCTAATGGAGTAGACAGTTTGATCCCACAATGAAAGATGAGAGAGATTTGGCAGTTGGCAACTTTGTACTGGCCAACAATACAAGTTTCAACATCACCTGAGATGGTGTCGTAAAATGAAAATAGTGTGTGATCTCCAAAAAGTGAGAGAGGTTATTTTAGGTCTCCACAGCATGGTTTTGTAGGAGCTAGAATCACATCCATACTTTGCACGAGCTCCAAGATACGCCCCTTCAAAGATTACAGCCCTATGGCATTTAGTGACCCTTAGGGACATTCTAGTTTGGCATGTTGGATAACATTCGAGCATTGAAGGGGATAGGATGAGGTTGGGGATAGGGTTTACCTAGCCACCTAGAGCTAATGGAGTAGACAGTTTGATCCCACGACGAAAGATGAGAGAGATTTGGCAGTTGGCAACTTTGTACTAGCCAACACTGCAAGTTTCAGCATCACCCGAGATGGCATTGTAGAATGAAAATGGAATGTGATCTCCAAAAAGTGAGAGAGGTTATTGTAGGTCTCTACAACATGGTCCTGTAGGAATTAGAATCTCATCCATATCTTGTACGAGCTCTGAGATATGCCCCGTCAAAGATTGCAGCCCTATGGCATTTAGTGACCCTTAGGGACATTACGGTTCAGCGTGCCTGAGGACGTTCGAGCATTGAAGGGGACAAGATGAGGTTGGGGATAAGGTTTACCTGGCCACCTAGAGCTAATGGAGTAGACAGTTTGATCCCATGACAAAAGATGAGAGAGATTTGGCAGTTGGCAACTTTGTATTGGCCAACATTACAAGTTTCAACATCACCCAAGATGGTGTCATAAAATGAAAATAGTGTGTGATCTCCAAAAAGTGAGAGAGGTTATTGTAGGTCTCCACAACATGGTTCTGTAGGAGTTGGAATAGCATCCATACTTTGTACGAGCTCCAAGATGCGCCCCATCAAAGATTGCAACCCTATGGCATTTAGTGACCCTTAGGGACATTCTGGTTCAGCATGCCTAAGAACGTTCAAGCACTAAAGGGGACAAGAGGAGGTTGGGGTTAAGGTTTACCTAGCCACCTAGAGCTAATGGAGCAGATAGTTTGATCCCACGACAAAAGATGAGAGAGATTTGGCAGTTGGCAACTTTGTACTAGCCAACACTGCAAGTTTCAGCATCACCCGAGATGGCGTTGTAGAATGAAAATGGAATGTGATCTCCAAAAAGTGAGCGAGGTTATTGTAGGTCTCTACAACACGGTCCTGTAGGAACTAGAACCTCATCCATATCTCACACGATCTCTGAGATATGCCTCGTCAAAGATATTTGAATTCACAGTGTTTAATGAGAATATAGTTGAGGCTTGCTTTACTTTTCTATGTTAAGTTTGGCTTTTAATTTTGGAGGAATGAATCAACCTTGATGATAGAGGTAAATGCTGAATAATATTTATTTAATCACATTGTTTGAAAAAACTTTAATGACCTTTAAATACAATTGAAAGAAATGGAATTGGTCTCCCTTACTCATGTAGATGAATAAAATTGGAATTTAAAAAAGAGAGGGACATCCACCATAAAACCATGCAATCATGCACTTCTTGATGGGAGTATCATAAGTTCATTGTTAGATGGATATGCTAAATGTGGAAGAATTAAAAGGAAAATATGTTGATTGATTGAATATAAAACCAAATATGTGGAATATTTAAAAATATATCATGGGGCTATTAATAAAATCAAACTAATAGAATCAAACTCTACAAACATGGGTATTCAAACTATGAACAAAAAAAACATCATTATTGAGGTTTTAGCATGTTGGGCAAGATAGGGTCTTATTGAAGCTAACAAGAAGCATCATTGTATATAGTGTTTTATAGGCATAAAATTAAAGTGGCATAAAACCATTCACATGCAAAAACATCTAGAACATGTGATAAAATCATACGTTCAAACCATTCGTGTAGCCATAGTCACAAATTTCAACAAAGAATTCAACCAACATAAAGGTGCTAAACTTTGTAAGCTATGGATAAAATATTTTCTTTTGTCTCCATATCAAATAAAATATTTTGGTACCTTTGTGAATGTAGTATGACATCCTTCATTTTATAGTGTTGATCCCAAAGCTACAACACTTATTATTTATTACACATGTATGTAAATCTGTTAAGCATCAAAGTCAACACCTTTGTGTGCAAAATAATGTACTATATGTTAGAGTAATAAATTCATTTTCTTATTAATTATATTATATTGATATAATTACTAAGGTACTTATTATATTGATATAGTTTACTTATAATTCCTTTTGATTTACAACTAATTGAAATGATTTCCCCAATTTTCCATCTAGTCACTAGGAAATTGGATTTGTTGTCTCTTTCTCTTAAAGAACTGGATCTACTAGTTCCTTTGGTCTAGAAGCCTTCCATTGAGATTGGGGTTTTGAAAGGTTCAAGGGTTGAGGATCTTTTTATAGAATATCTTGAAGAAGGTGAGGTCATGTATAATGGTTTTGAGGAAGGCTAGAATTCCATCCAGATGGTGTTGCAAAATGGCCAAGCGGAGGAGGAGGTAGAAGAATAAATAGAATAAATGCATGAGAAGGAGGTTCATGAGGGCAATGGAAAATTTGGGGAGGGAAGCAATTAGGAGAATGGGTCAAATATGCTTCTCAACTAGAAGGAGAGTATTGCATTGGACACTGATACTAGTCTGCCTCGTAGCAAGATCACCAATGTTGGTGATGACCTTGTTAAGGAGATCACTACCAATCAGAATTTTACCTATAAGCCTACAAGACTTCATCCCTTGGTAGTGGTAATGGTGGTAATTATGGTTGAATGTGTTTGAAATAGAAAAATAAATGAAGGGTGTTTTGCATGACACTATTCACTCATCATAGGTTGTATGGATTCAAACCCACAACCAAGCTTTTATACCATTATATAAATTACAAATTATAAGACTATGCCTTTCATGATAGTCGCATTTTCATATTGGAAAATCAAGAATGTCTTTTAGAAAAAACATAATAAATACTTCCAAATACAAATGAAGCCAATGTATTGTATTATAAGCTCGAATGGTAAAGACCAAGCCCAAACATTTATTAAGGTGTAGCATTTATAATTGTCAGGTTCATGTCAAGAAGTCATCGTTCATATTCTCATTGTTGTGTAATTTGATGATAAGAAGAATACAATGATATAGAGGTTGATAGTGACTTAAAACTTTACAAAATACAATCAATGAGAATTTTACATTGAGGGGGGAGTAATAATCAATGTTTCATTCTCATTGTTTGACAAACTCTTATATAAAGAGGGAGTAGATAGATGATATGGTTTAGTCTTCTTCCGAGAATCATAGTCTACAATTTCAGGCATAAGATGATTAGCATACAATGGTACTTGAACAAAGAACACTAATAACTATTGAGGATGTGAATTGATAATACCATTTCGCAGATGATTTTGGCATCTCACCCTTTATCACTTGTGCATCAACTTGATTAGCCCTCTTCTTTGGTGACCTACAAATGAAGAATTAGCACAGTAAAAAATCTAAGATAAGATTAAAAAAATGAGTCCTATTAAAGAATCTAATATAAATTCAAATAATGTATCTAGATTCTAAACAAATCAAAACTAAATCTCATGACTTACACATCATAACAATATGGTCCACCTTAGTCATGTGATAGTCTTGGGGAAGAGGTTGTAACATTGTATTTGGATCCAATTGATCACTTTTTCTCTCTCTCCCAATTCAATCTAATGAGCCAACTGGATCTGCTCGACATTTTAATGTCTCAAGTATTGCCTCATGGTCTGACTCACGAACTTTCCAAAGAATCTTATTATGTGGTTTTCGACCATATTTTATTAAGTGGACATTTGATGCAACAACAAGGTTTGAATAATGAATAATCTTCCTCTCTATTTGCCAATCCTCGAATAACCACAAGTTAGGATTCTTCATAGGATATCGTCTAAGCCATGTGCCTATTACAACCATTGCACTGACATGGTACTCTAAACCTTCACCATCTATAACCGAGTGATCCAATTTTTGTTTGGCTTCAACACAATGACAAAAATAATAATCTGTCCCTTCTTCATTGTCTTCAAGTGCAATAATAGCAAAAACATGGCCTGCAGTAACAAATGTACAAAATGCGACCATTAACTCAGAAAATACTTGGGTAAAAGTTATAAAGTTACATATTGAAATTATAAAGATATATATATATATATAACCAAGTTTCACTAGATCTGACAAGCAGTCAAAGTCAATAGATGAATCCATCTCTACCATTTCCAGTGCTTGTGGGGGATGATAGGTGTCAATTGGGTCCAAAACTCATATATCCCATTTGTCCACCCATTCAGTTAACTCACAGTCATCCCAATTTTCCTCTACACATGATGGACAATAGCATGCCATTTTTCATGTGTGGATACTCCATGAACCTGCATCAGAGCTTTTAAAAGAGTGTAACTCACTAGATCCTGTTAGTGTGTAACAATCCTGATATGGTGCAATGTTAGTATTATCTATCAACCAAAAAAATCTATGAACTGTAGACTCACCTTCCTTACCTAGACCCATTGTAGCGTTACACCATTGGATGATGGATTTTGCATCTATCAATATTGCTCCATCTTTGTACTTTAGTTCTTCACAAGCTAAGGCTCTTTTAATGCATGCGCCTGCACCATCGTGCTCTCCCTTACCATAACCAGCCTCTGTGAAATTTCATATATATTGAATTCTACACAACCTATGCATCCTGCTCAACCAATAGAATATCTGTGCATTCTTGAATTGAGATGCACAATTGTCTGACCAAATAATGTGTTGACAATATGATATGCCCCTGTTAGCCAAATCTCCATAAAATAGTTGAAAACAACCATGTACAAACTCCATAGAATGTGCTTGATCATCGCTGATGTAAAAATGGTACTCCCTCAAAATCTTCCTGGAATCCTCTGTACTTGTAGGTGAATGCATGAATGTTATGTGAACAAATATGGAAACCTGTTGAGATGTATAATACTTTGCTTGCACCTAATTTTGTGGTTGTAGTGTGTAGTTCTCTGCAAAATCTACAACTGAAACAATGGTATCCAATGAAAACGTATCCTTGCACAACTTGAATTGCAAATCCAACCATCGAGCTCTATGGGTAAGCCTTGCATACTCGTAAATAATCTTTTCACGAAAAATCTTCATGAACTCATACACTGGAATCTTTTCAATAACTAGATCACATCTTTTACCATATTTCTCATTTTTTAGAGCATATGTCACTATCTTGAATTTTCCATAATCTACTATTTCATTTCCAATTGCATGTGTACTATCCATATGTTGACAAGTTGATAAAAATTGCAAAGAACCACAAAATAAGCACGTACCATCCAAGCATGATGTCTTGTAAAATTGTTGGTCGTCCCCTATTTCACATAAAATGTTGGATATGAATTCCCTTGAAGATCTTGGTGGCTCTTTTATGTCACAATCCTACAAAACAAAGTGAGATTGCAAAACTACGCATATGTGCCTAAAAACATCAAAATGGTTAGAAAATTCAATATGTATCCTACAACGACAAGTTGTGCATGTGTGATTTATTTTCACATAAAAAGGTTTACCCATCTCAAAAAATCTTTGACTTATTTGAATTTGAGGATACATACCAATAAATTTTGCAAAAAATTGTGTCTGAGTTGAGTCCAAAAAATGTTTCATATGTGGCTCGCGATTTCGGCTACCAATCCTCCTTCTTACAACATCTCTTTGATTAGGAGAAACACGTGTGTTATTTTTCCAAAAATCTTCTATCAATGATTTCAAGACTTCACTAATTTCTTTATCCTTTCGCGGTAGTCTATCGCTAAATGTCCATAGGTCATTTTTTGTTGGATCTTCTAATCTCTCACGCCTTAGCATGGCTCTCTTTAAGCTACATCTACCAATTTTTAATGTTTTTCTTTTCTTTCTCATGAGTCAAGCTTTCTTCATTTGGCTACTTACTATTGTCATAAGCACTCATTAGATTCTTTACAATATTTCTTTCATTTGAATCATCCATCTTTCTTAGCCCAAGAATCTTCATGATAGGCCTAAATTTCAAATTCCTCATCATTTCAACAAATAATCGACATTGACCTATAATATTTAATTCTTCAAAAAATAACATCCACATATGATTAACTTTTCTTTGACAAGTACGCTTGCTAATCTTGTCAGGCATTGATATCAAAATGTTTGTATCAATATCAATCAAATATTTTGGTTTTCTAAAACGAATTCTAGAAGGTGTTCTAATCTCTTCAATTCTCTCAACATTTTGAACATCAATATAAGGTTGAGTGTATTGCATACCTTGAACCGAAGATGATGTGCTTTGGCAATAAGATGTAAAAGATGGAATATCACCTACTTGATGCGTTGATGTTGTGTTTTCAACATGACATGATGGAGTGTGTATATCGTCAGATCTATAAATCGGTGTCTCTTCAACATGAGAGGATGATATGACTTCAACATTGGAAGATGGTGTAGCAAATGATATGACTCCAACATTCAAAGATGGTGTAGCAGACGATATGACTCCAACATTGGAGGATGGTGTAGCCTCACAATTCAATTGTCTTCTTGAGCATAACAATCTCATTTGTTCTCTTTGTCTTTCTAATTCTTCCTCCTTGTTTCTTTGTACTAGTGGTTCTTGATCCTCTTTGAAAGTCAATTCTTCATCATTTATTTGCAATTTTCTTTGTTCACATAGTAATTTCATTTTATCTCTTTTAATTGCCAAATCTCTCTCCCTATCTGCATTTGTTTGAACCTTTGGTTTCTTCCTTGGCATGATGATGATTTCTACATGTCAAATTATTCAAACATCTGAATTACTTAAAATGTGTAAATTACAAATTATTCAATTACATATAAAAATTATAATTATTTGAACGAATACACAATATATATCAAACGACTTGTCAAAATTCTAACCATTTCGAAATAACATTTCATTCAAACATACAATTTTTAATGAATTCACTATATATTGCATAACATATCAAATTATAATCAAATTTGTATCTATATATCGACAAACAATATTTAAAATGGATTGCACTAACCTTTTCTATTAAAGGAATATTCAAAAATTCTTCAAATCACGTATCCAATGATTGAATTTGGTGTTTGCTAGCTTCCAAAAGTGTTGACATAGTGTTTCCTATGTTGAAACCCATGTTTTCTGTCGGAATAACAGAGAGCATAACAGAACAAAAGTTAAAAGTGGATGAAATGGGCCCTAAGGTTGGGTTTTGACCATTTTTTGGTGATTTGAGATAGTGTGTATGCACTATAGCACGTACGTACTATAAAGTGCGTACACACTATAGTGTGTACGCACTATAGTGCATACACACTATCTCAAAACACATCACTCCCCATTCTCCCTACTCTCTGTCCTCCCTACTCTCTCTCCCATCCCCTCCCTCTCTCTCTTCCTACTCTCTCCCATCCTTTACTCTCTCTCACTCTCCCTCTCCCACCACCTACTCTCTCTACCTCTCTCACCCCCTCTCCTCTCCCATCCTCGGCTCTTTAGATCTCTCACACACACTCTTATCCCCCCTATCTCTCTCCCTCTCCCTCTCCTACCACCAAATTTCTCTCCCCCATCCCCTACTCTCTCTCTTCTCTCCCATCACCTACTTTTTCTCTCTTACACACATTCCCATTCCCCCTATCTCTCCTTCTCCCACCACCTACTTTCTCTCCCCCATTGGCGTACTCTCTCTACCACCCCCTACTCTCTCTCACACTCACACTACTACTACCTACTATCTCTCGCTCTCAAGTTCTCTCTCTCCCTCTCTACTCTCTCTCTCTCCCATCTTGTACAAGTTCTCTCTACCTCTCCCACTCTCTCTCCCACCACCTACTTTCTCTCCCTCATCCCCTGCTCTCTCTCTCATCTCCCATCCCCTACTCTCTCACACTCTCACACTCTCCCCCATCCCCTACTCTCTCTCTCCTCTCCCATCCCCTACTCTCTCACACTCTCACTCTCTCCCATCCCCTACTCTATCTCTCTTACACATACACCCCCATCCCCCCTCTCTCTTTCCCTCTCCCATTGCCTACTTTCTCTCCCCCATTGTTGTACTCTCTCTCTCTGCCACCCCCTACTCTCACACTCTCACACTCTCTCCCATCCCCTGCTCTGTCTCTCTTACACACACACTCCCATCCCCCCTCTCTCTTTTCCTCTCCCACCACCTACTTTCTCTCCCCCATCATTGTACTCTCTCTCTCTCCCACCCCCTACTTTCACACTTTCACACTCTCTCCCATCCCCTACTCTCTCACTTTCATAGATACACACACTCTTATCCCCCCACTCTTCTTCTTCTCTCCCATCCCCTACTCTCTACATCTGTCACACACACTCCCATCCCCCCTATTTCTCTCCCTCTCCCTCTCCCTCTCCCACTCCCTATCCTACTGCCTACTATCTATCTCTCTCAAGTTCTCTTTCTTCCTCTCTACTCTCTCTCTCTCTCTCCCATCCCCTACTACTTTCTCTCAAACACTCACACTCTCTCCCATCCTCTACTACTTTCTCTCAAACACTCACACTCTCTCCCATCCTTTACTCTATCTCTCTTATAAATAAATACAAATTCCAATTCCCCCCCCCCCTCTCTCTCTCTTGCAGTCCTTGTCCCACTGCCTACTCTCTCCCATCCCCTACTCTATCTCTCTTAAATGCTTCCATGCCACATCTCTCTCCCTCCCACTCCCTCTCCCATTGCCTACTCTCTCTCTCTCTCTCTCTCTCTCTCTCTCTCTCTCTCTCTCTCTCTCTCTCTCTCCCATCCCTCTACCATTGCCTACTCTATGTATCTCTCTCCCCTCTCTCATTCTTGACTCTCTCTCTTTCACACACACACACACACCCATCCCCCCTCTCTCCTCTTCCATCCCCTACTTTTTCTCTCACTTTCTCTCCCTCTCCACTCTCTCTCTTTGCTACCCTCTAGTCTCTCTAAAATTTTCACACTCTCTCCTATCTCCTCTCTCTCAAGTTCTTCCTCTCCCACTCTGTCTCCCATTGCCTACTCTCTCTCTCCCCCATCCCCTACTCTTGATCTCTCTCTCCCAACTTGTACTCTCTCACACACTTCCTCTCTCTCCCATCCCCTACTTTAAATCTCTTTTGCCCATCCCGCACTCTCTCTTTTCCACCCCTACTCTCTCTCACACTTCCTCTCTTTGCCACCCCTACTCTCTCTCTCTCTCATCCTATACTCTCTTTGCCACCCCTACTCTTTCTCACTTTCTCTCTCCCATCCTATACTCTCTCCCCTCTCCTATCCCCTACTTTCTCTCTATCTCTTTCATGCACACACATAGCCATTCCCCTATCCCCCCCCCCATGTAGTTCTCTTTTTCAACTTAGATCTTAATAGTGCATGCGCACTATAGCGCGCACGCGCTATTTAGAATTGAGGTTTAAATAGCGCATGTGCGCTATAGGGCTCACGCGCTATTTAAACCTTAATTAAACCCAAGCCTAAGGCTTGGTTTTTCCTTGGAGATCCAACCCAAAGGTTTGGATTTGATGAATAGGCCTGAGACATGTTTTCTAGCAAACATACAAAAAATAATTTTTTTTCTTTTGTGCTCCCCTTCAAGATTTCTCATGGTTGAGTATCGATAAGATCAAGTTACATAGCATTATAGGTCTCTGTGTTAGCTATCTAACTATATAATTTATTTTTAATTTGAACTATTTCAAGCCTTTCATCTATAATTTCTTTCGAATGTATGTTCATTTTTTGTCAAAAACCACCACGTACTAATTGGGCTATAGATTTTAGCTCATTCATCGAATTTTGTAATAACTTAATTTTTTAGAAACTAGACTCCATTATACACACTTTGAAAAAAAAAATTTTGATTTTAGATTAGTTTTCAATTATTTCTAGGGGGAGCACACAGATATTTCACATTTTTGGGATGTGTCTAGTTAAAAAAATCATTTTAAAAAAATACACATTATAAAATTATCCGAAAAATTTGGGATAAACTACATAGCGTTAAGTAACTTTTGACTAGAGCGATTAAAGAATTTCAAAAAAAAAGTTAAAATTTTAGGGGGGCCGCACTTTGTACTGTGTTATTTTTTTTTGGAATAAACAGTACCACTTTTTGTGGCCCCCTTTTTTGAGGACCTAAAACTAAACCATTTTGGAAAAAAATTAGTAGTTTAAAAACTAGATTCAAAGGACTACGACTTTTTTTTTTGTCATATCTAAAAATTTTGAGCATAACTATCTTCAAATTCTTGTTGAAATTCAAAATTTGTAGATTTCATAAAAAAGGTGTCCACTTATACCCCCCTTTTGGCACCACAACTTTGTGCACTTACCCCCTTAGATCTCTTGCACTGACGATGTGTGTCAAGGTTGTGCACTTGGCAAACATCACAGAGAGCCTTTTCTAAGAGGTAGATCCACACGTACTAAGGCACCATTGGAGTTGATACACAATGATCTTATGTCATTTCCCACTCCATCTTTTTTAGTTGCTTGATATGTGCTCACCTTCATTGATGACTTCTCAAGATGCACATAGGTGTATTTTTTGAAGTACAAGTCTAATATCTTTGATTCATTTCAAATCTTTAAGATATTTGTGGAGAAGCAATCTGGTCTTTCAGTTAGGCATAAACACACTAAAAATGGGGGGAATATGTGAATCAATCTTTCAAATATTTTTGTACTAAGCATGATTTACAACAACAATTCATAGATCCTCACACCCCATAGCAGAATGGAGTTGTAGAGAGAAAGAACAAGATATTACGAGAGATGGCCAATTGTATGATATAGTCTCAAGCTATGAGTTCTTCATTTTGGGCTAAGGCTATCAATTGTGCCAACTATATTCAAAATTAGATGCCTCACAATGCATTGCGACACTTAACTCTTGATGAGGCTTGGACTCATGTCAAGCTTGATGTTTTCGGGCATTTACTCCAGATGCTCAACACAAAGCCATGGAGAATAAGATTGACCAACTCATTTTTGTTGGCTACTTTGAGGATGTTAAGGCATACAGGTTATTTCATCCTAATTCTAGAGATGTCTTGTTTCGGCAAGATGTTCAATTTGATGAGTGTTATCCTCCATCTCCAACTTCTTCCCCACTACCCAAAACTTCCTCTACTCCTCCATCAGATTATGCATCCTCTGAGGAAGATCTTAATATTGATCCCCCTTCACCACCTCCACTAGATGTTTTGCAAGTTTCTAAGTGGGCTTGTGATGCTATTGATGTAGTTGGACCTTTGGGAGGTGATCCTATAGATACTCATCACACTAATGCTCAAATTGCTAGTAGTGGCCTTTTAAGTCATGCAATTTTAGATGATCCTCAAAGTTTTTCATAGGTGATAGGACAATCAGTGTCATTGGTTGTACCATACCAAGTATGTTGCAGATGGTTCTCTTGATAGGTACAAGGCATGTATTTTTGTAAAGGGTTTTTCACAGGTTGAGGGTATTGATTACTCTAAGACCTTTATCCATGTTGACAAGATGAATTCTATTCACCTTGTACTCTCTCTAGCAGCTTCATAGGGATGCATAGTTTTTCAGATGGACATGAAGAGTGTTTTATTGCATGGAGACCTTCATGAGGAGATCTATATGGAGTAGCCTCATGGTTTTGTGTAGGACTCTTCATTGGTATGTCGACTTCGGAGGTCTTTATATGGTCTCAAACAAGCCTCCAGGACTTGGTATGAGAAGATGGATTCCTTCTTGCCTGCTTTACAATTCACTCAGGTACATTTAGCTTCATGGGGTTAACTTATTGATATGTGTGCTTTATGTTGATGACCTCATCATCACATGAAGCTCAGTCTCCATAATACATGGTTTTCAACAAGAATTTAGAGAGCACTTTGAGATGATAGATTTTGGACTTTTGCACTATTTTTTGGGCCTACAAGTTGTTCAGTCTTCAGATGGGATAACCATACTCCAGAAGAAGTATGCTCTTGATATGTTCTAGAGACTCGGCATTCTTGATTGAAAGCTTGCCCCCACACCTTTTTAGTCAAGTGTTGTTTTATCTACCACTTTCTCTACTCTTACAGCAAATTCCACTCTATACAGATAGCTTGTGGGTAGTTTGTTGTACCTAACACACACACACACACACACACACACACACATCCTGATATTTCCTTTGCAATTGGACTTGTCTTTTGATTCTCCCATGATCCTCATGAGAGTCATTGGCAAGCATCCAAAAATATCTTCAAGTATATTAGAGGTACAACATGTTATGGAATTCACTACACATCAGGGGATACTCACATTATTGGTTTCACAGATTCAGACTGGGCTGGTGATATTGATGATCGTCAGTATACTTCTAGTTTGGTATTATGTATTGGTTCTAGTCCTATTACATGGTATTGCACAAAGTAGCATGATCATGAATTATCATCTACGGAGGTAGAATATAGGGCATCTATATTGGCTAGTCAAGAGATTTTGTGACTTTGACAGTTAATAACAGAGTTTGGATTTTCTCTGAATAGTCCCACCTTTTTGTGGTGTGACAATCAAAGTGTTATACACATTTCACACAACCCAGTTGAGCATTAGTGGACCAAGCACATTGAGCTTCACATGCACTTAATCAAGCATCTCATTTAGGATGGTGCCTTCAGCTTAGAGTACATTCCTACTACTGAATAGGTTGCAGACATCTTCACTAATGCTTTAGAATAACTTAGAGTGGGGGGGTGTGAATCAGTTATCCAAGGTCCATATGTATAAATAAAAAATTTCACAGCTTAGTGAACCCATAAAACATTCATATTCATGCATGCATCCATAAGATTATGCAATCACTAAAACTTGTAGGTTACTACCAAATCAACTTGCAGAAATGTAAACCATAAAAGATTCATCAACACATTTAACACAATTATTTACATGGAAACCCAATTTCAGAAAAACTTCCAGTAACATGCTACTTCTTTTTAATCTTCTGAAGTGATGCCATGTGAAAGGCCAACCCTATTAAAGGTTACAATACACACCGTTAAATGTGACCCTATTAAAATATTTTAATCATCCTATTAGGAGTGAGCCTTGTTAGAGGACTTTAGGCCATTCACTTGGAATGCCACTTGATTAAAGGATTTACAAATGACTATTAGGTCACCCTTAATCCAAAGGATTTACCCTAGATTGATACAATTGTTAGAGAGTAACAGTAGAGCTTTGATCTGATACAACTTACAACTTCTCTTGCAGATTACAGATATATGTTTAGTCCTCAATTTTTCTTAGCTTTCATACTTTGCAACTTTGATAGCTTTTTCACCCTTCAAGCATTAATCTCCTTAAGCCTTCTTGCTTAACATGTCATTGCAAACTCTTCTCTTAGGTCACTTGATGAAGTAAAACCCTTGAATCCTTGTCTCCTTTAGGTTCTTACGCATGACAACATTGCTTAATGACTAGACATTCCTATAAATATGAAATTAAGATATTTTCTCACTCATTTTCCATTATCAAAATTTAGGGTTCAGATGGATTAGGCAGGATACAATGTATCTACCCCATATCTCATATCTCTTCTAGAAACTTCTTCTAGAATCCTTTTGAATTAGCCTAAAAATGGTTTACCTCAAATTTGGCATCACCAGCTCATCAACCTTATCTTCCTCCTTGTTCACAAAATTCAAGAAAACAAACTTGTCGGCTAAAATTCAGCAAATTTTTGATCTTTTAAATAATGCACTAGCTCGGCATTATCAACCTTCTAATGCTTGGCACATACTACATTGCTCAGCATCAATTAAAGTTTATTGATGCTTGACATCAACTAAAATTTATACAGCATCAACTATTTTGCTCAGCATCCACTAGAATTTTCTTTTACTTGGCTCCAAATGAATTTCTGCTCGGCTTGCACTGACTTCCCTTGGCACCTACTATCCACTCGTTCAAGCTTTGTAGAAAAACTTTGTGAAACTTGTTTTAAAATTTCTAATTGTAACCAACCTTTCTAACCTTAAGTAGATTATCAATACATCAAGTCATCACTGTCTTAACTAATCCTTGCACTTCATTACATAATCATAACTCAACATTTTCTCTAGGTGCTATTGTTACCTCTTATTGATCAAGTCCTCTTCATCAATCAACTAAGTGATAGTACTTGAATCTTATAATCTATTATCTTACCAGCAAATGGAAAGTTTGACATTAGTGACAAAATAATTATTGAAACACATAGTCTTGTTGGAAATAATTGAAATGATCATAAGAACAATTATTGGAATAATATATGGAACTGGTAAAGAATGTCCTCAATCATAGTTTTGTCATTGATGTCAAACTTGCTACTTGCAGGGATGAAAATTGCTTTAGTGATCCAAATACTATCAATTAGATGATTGTCAAGGTGGAGGCAATCAATAAGATGTAACTAGAACACCTAGAGAAAGGTTGAAATTATGATGTTGTAATGAAGTACAAGGATCAATCAAGCCATTAATGAAACAGTGTATTGGATGACATACTAAAAGATACAAAGAATGAGCACATTGAAACATATCAAAGATCTAAGGTTTTTGTAAAGCTCAAACTAAGTTTATTAGAGAGAAGGTGTCGAGCAAGCTAGTAACAGTCGAGCAAGTTCAAGTGCCAAGCAAATTCAAGTGTCGAGCAGGTTCAAGTGCCGAGCAAATTCAAGTGCTGAGCAAGTTCAAGTGCTGAGCAGAACCAAGTGCCAAGTTGGTATAGGTGCCAAGTAACATAGAGGTGCCGAGCACCAGTAACTCAATAATGCCGAGTTGCTGCATTATTTAGGAAATCGAAGATTCGCCAGATCTAAGCCGACAAAGTTGTTATCTAGAAATTTGTGAATTAAAAGGAAGATAAGAATGATGAGTTGGTGGCACAAAACATGATGTAGAACATTTTTAAGATACAACTGGAAAAGTTTCAAGAAGAAAACAAGATATGGGGTAGATACATTGTATCCTACCTAATCCATTTTGAAACCCTAAAATTAGAGAGGGAGAATTGAGCAGCAAAGGAAAATCAAACTTGTATATAAGAAGACATAAGTTAATGAAAAAAAAGAGAGAAGAAGTGTGGAATAGAGGGGATATTGTGAGAGAAAGCCGTAGTCAAGCATAAAAGCATGAAATGTTGAAGAATGTGCTAAGGAGAAGAAAGTACAGGAACTCTGTTTAATAGACGACCTCAAGGATGATTGCATTGGCAAAATGAATAGGAAGACTCAAGGAGACGAAGCTTGAGAGGGAGACAAGCAGTCAGATCTGAAGTGATTGAAGCTAAGCATAAGGATTGAACTAAAAGAGTGATCTAAAATCTGCAAAGTATGTTGTAAGTTATGTCAAATCAAAAGACCATTATCGTTACTTTCTAGCAATTTTAACAGTATGATAAATCCTATGGACTTAGGTTGGTTTAATAGCCATTAGATAAATCCTTTAACAATGTGACATTCCAAGTGGATGTTCTAAAGACCTTTAACCAAGCCCATTCCTAACAGTTTGGTAAAATCTTCTAACAAGGTCACATTTAATAGTGTGTTGTAAGCCTTTAACAGGGTAGGCTTTTAATAGGGCATCACTTCAGAAGAGTGAGAATCAAGTAGCATGTTACTGGTGGTTTTTCCCAAATTGGGTTTCCACGTAAATCATTGTGTCATGTGTTGATCTTAAATGTTTTATCTTTGCATGTTGATTTACAGTAATTTTCTTATATCACTGATTTAAGTTTGAACATATGAAAAGGGTATTAATAGGGCATTTGGACCTTGAATAACTGATTCACCCCCCCCCCCCCCCCCTTTCAGTTATTCTAAAAAATTCTAACAATTGGTATCAGAGCCTGACTGCTGATTCAGTTTAAAGGGACTACTAGCAGAAAAGATCAAAATGCCAAAGAGAGAAGTTCCCAAGCTCAACAAAGACAACTTTGTCGCATGGAAAAGTTTGATGAAGCTAAATCTTGGATCCATAGGAGATTATGCCCAAAATTCAATTGTCACTAAACATGTAGATCCAACAGGTGCTCCTACTGCCGAAGACATGAAAAACAAACAAGAACACAACCAGACAATGCTGGAAATTGCCTCTGCACTCAGCTATGCTGAATTTGATGATATCAAAGGATGTGACACTGCATTCAAAATGTGGAAAGCCCTATCAAACATCTATGGAGGGGATCAGAATGTACAAAGAGCAAAAAGAGAAAGTCTGAGAGGAAAATTTGATGACGTGAAAATGGAAGAAAATGAGAATGCTGCTCAGTATGGTGCAAGAATAAAGGAAGTGGTAAGTGCAATAAGATGCTTGAATGGTCAACTGGATGAAGATATTGTTAATAGTAAGTTCTTAAGAACCTTGCTTCCTATCTATGCTATTAGAGTATCAGCAATACAAGAGCTAAGATGTATACCAAGAAATAACCTAAGCTTTCAAGGTATAATAGGTAGACTCACTGCATTTAAGTTATCTAACTTTGACAACTACAAACCTGAAAATGTTGAATCTACTTTTAAAGCCAAGTTATCACTAAAAGATGCCGAACAGGTGAAATCAAGGAAAGGAAGAAAAATAAAGTATGTATCTAGTGATAGTAGCACTGATGAGGAAGATGTGAAACAATTGGAAGCATTGCTCGTTAGAAGATTTCATAGGGGCAAAAGAAAATTCAAAGGTAAGATGCCTATCATTTGTTTCAATTGCAATGAAGTAGGTCATATTGCTGCAAGGTGTCCACAGAAAAAAGATTCCAAGGAAGGCAACAAATACAAGAACAGAAGAGAAGATGACAAGAGGGACTACAAAGAAAAAGGTAAGAAGTGTTATATTGTTGAAGAAAATTTTGATGACAATGATGATGAAGTTGTTTATGTAGCCATGAAGGACCAATCTAATGAAGAAGAAGCCACAGCACTGGTGACATGTATAAACAAGAATGACAGATGGATCATAGACAATGGATGCTCACATCACATGACAGGAGACAAAAGTAAGTTTGTTAACTTTACTCAGTATGATGGAAATAGTGTTAGATTTGGTAATGATGCTCCATGTCAAATCAGAGGAAAAGGTTCCATTAAGCTCACAGACCAAATTTCATGTGACAATGCATACTATGTTGAAGGATTAAACTACAATTTACTGAGTGTCTCACAATTAGGCAATATAGGTTACAAAGTGGAATTTGAAAACAAAACTGCAAAAATCTATGACAATGATGGTAAACTAATAGGAAAAGGAGATCAAACAAAGAGTAATTTGTTTTACCTTGATATGGATGATGCTTCTTGTCTATTTGCAAAATTTGATGATGAATGGTTATGGCATAGAAGATTATGTCATGTCAACTTTAACAATCTGGTCAAAATCAGTAAAAATGAAGAAAGTCAGAGGGCTACCAAAATTGAAGAAGCCTAATAATGTCATGTGTAAACAATGTCAGCTAGGAAAGATGACAAAGTCAAGTTTCAAAAGCAAAAACTATACATCTAAAGAGATACTTGAGTTAGTTCACACTGACTTATGTGGTCCAATGGAAATACAAAGCTATAGAGGAGATAAATACATAATGTTATTTGTTGATGACTATTCCAGGATGATGACTGTTATGTTCTTAAAACAAAAATCTGATGCTTTTCAAATGTTTAAGTGGTATGTGGCCAGAGTTGAAAAGGAAACTGGAAAAAGCTTGAAATGTCTAAGATCAGATAGAGGTGGTGAATTTACATCAAATGAATTCGAGATATTTTGTAATGACAAAGGAATCAAAAGACAAACATCAGCTCCTAGAACTCCCCCACAGAATGGAATTGCTGAAAGAAGAAACAGATCTGTAATTGATTGTGCCAAAACATTAATGATGGAAAAGAATGTTGCTCTAAAATACTGGAGAGAAGCTATAAGTGTAGCGGTTCATACATTGAACTGAGTACAAGTCAAGAAAGGTACAAATACAACACCTTTTAAATTATGGTATGGTTACTCACCAAATGTAAAACATTTCAAAATATTTGGTTGCAAATGTTTTATCCTTAAAGATGTTAGAAATGGAAAATTTGATACAAAAAGTGATGAAGGTATATTTCTTGGTTACTCCACAAGAAGTAAGGCATATAAGTGTTTGAATGTTAACACTAACAAAATTGTGGAAAGTGCAAATATAAATTTTGATGAGCACACAGAAGTCCAAGCTAAAGAACCAAAGAAAATGGAAGAATACAGAACCTTTTTATACTCTTATGAAGGAATAACTGCTGATGAGGATGATGTCAATCAAATTGAAAGTCAACAACAAGTGTCAGTTTCAGCCGATTCACAACCAGTGAATGCCGAGTTGCATTTAGAAGTCGAGTTACAGAATGAAGAAAATGCACAATCCGATTCAGAAGACAGCATACATGATGAAGAACAACCTGACAATGAAGTGCATAGTGATCCTAAATCTGAAAGATCAAATATGGAAACAAGGACAGAGCCAAGATTATCCAAATATGTAAAAAAACATCACCCTATTGAACAAATAATTGGTGACAAAGATGCAAGACCAATGACAAGGAGCAGACTAAGACATGAATCATGTCTGATCAGCAAATCTGAATGCAAGATAGTATACAGTGCATTACAAGATGGTGACTGGTATAAAGCTATGGAAGAAGAAATTGATCAAATAAGAAAAAATAAAACCTAGAGTTTGGTCCCCAGACCAACTGACAAGAATGTGATTGGCACCAAGTGGGTATTCAGAAACAAACTAGATGAGAATGGTGAGATTACCAGAAATAAAGCCAGATTAGTATGCAAGGGTTATGCTCAAGAAGAAGGAATAGATTATGGAGAAACATTCTCTCCTATTGCTAGAATGGAAGGAGTAAGAACTTTACTTGCATATGCTGCCTACAAAGATTTCAAAATCTGTCAGATGGATGTAAAATCCACCTTCTTAAATGGCATACTAGAAAAAGAAGTCTACATTGAACAACCAGAAGGATTTGTTGATGAAAACAATAGGGATATGGTGTATAAGTTACATAAATCACTCTATGGTTTGAAACAAGCACCTAGAGCATGGTATGAGAGACTTCACAAGTATCTAGTGCAAATTGGATTTGAAAGAACTGATGATAACAACAACATGTACATCAAAGCTGAAGAAGGTAAAGACATTATTGTATCTGAAATTTTTGTGGATGACATAGTATTTGGTGGTAAGGAAGTACTTTGCAAAGGCTTTGCTGACAAAATGAAACATGAATTTGAAATGTCTATGTTTGGAGAAATCAAATTTTTTGTTGGATTGCAAGTTCATCAACTCAAACATGGAATATTTATTACATAATCAAAATACATCAAAGAAATTCTTAAAACATTTGGATTGGAGGAATCCAAACCAGTCAGCACACCAATGGCCATAGGGAATAAGCTATCCAAAAATGATGAGTCAGTTGAAGTCAATCAAACAATGTACAGATCTATGATTGGAAAACTACAATATGTTGTACATAGTAGACCAGACATAGCATTAGCAGTTGGAATAGTGGCTAGATTCTCTGCTAATCCTAAAGAAAATCATCTCATAGCAGTAAAAAGAATAATGAGATATCTCAAAGGGACTGATGATTTTGGTCTATACTATAAAAAGAATGAAAATTTTGAACTCAATGCATATACAGATGCAGACTAGGGAGGAAACATTGATGACAGAAAAAGCACAAGTGGAGGTGCATTATTTCTAGGCAAAAGGTTGGTTACCTGGACTAGCAAGAAACAAACATGTATATCCCAGTCTACTGCAGAATCAGAATATGCAGCAGCTGCAGTCAATTGTACAAACATTGTATGGCTCACACATCTATTGAATGGAATGAAAGAAGAAGTAACAAAACTGGTGATATTGTATTGTGATAATACAAGTGCTATAAACATATCCAAAAATCCAGTGATGCATGCAAAAACCAAGCATATTGCAATCAAGTATCATTATGTCAGAGAATTGGTAGAAGACAAACAAGTGAAGTTGGAATACATTCACACAAAGGAACAAACTGCAGATATCTTCACCAAACCATTGCCCAAGGATGCCTATGAATATCTTAGAGGCAAGATGGGGGTTATACCCCTAAGTCAAGCAGTTTAAGGCAACAAGGAAGCTGTCTTGCATCAATAGGAATAAATCATTGAAATATCAACAGGTTGATGCAAAGGATGATAGCAAGAACAGAAACACCAAATCAGTCACAAGCATGGTGATAGAGGGAGAAAGACAACAAGAAGCCAAAGCTTATATTTTGTATGATAAAGATGCTACATCTTTGGCATTTATGTCAAAGAGGGAGAAATATGTAGGAAACTGATCAATGCAAAGAAAGAGGGAGATATATATGAAAGAGGGAGATATATGTGATCAGTAGTGAAAATGCAGCAAATCAATACAATCTTGGTGGTAACTGAATTCATTACTTGATCAGTTTGGTTTTCCATCAATGCCAAAGAGGGAGATTGTTGGAAATAATTGAAATGATCATAAGAACAATTATTGGAATAATATATGGACTGGTAAAGAATGTCCTCAATCATTGTTTTGTCATTGATGTCAAACTTGCTACTTGCAGGGATGACAATTGCTTTAGTGATCCAAATACTATCAATTAGTTGATTGTTAAGGTGGAGGCAATCAATAAGATGTAACTAGAACACCTAGAGAAAGGTTGAAGTTATGATGTTGTAATGAAGTACAAGGATCAGTCAAGCCATTAATGAAACAGTGTATTGGATGACATACTAAAAGATACAAAGAATGAGCACATTGAAACATATCAAAGATCTAAGGTTTTTGTAAAGCTCAAACTAAGTTTATTAGAGAGAAGGTGCCGAGCAAGCTAGTAAGAGCCAAGCAAGTTCAAGTGCCGAGCAAGTTCAAGTGTCGAGCAAGTTCAAGTGCCGAGCAAGTTCAAGTGCCAAGCAAGTTCAAGTGCCGAGCAAATTCAAGTGCCGAGCAAGTTCAAGTGCCGAGCAGAACCAAGTGCCGAGTTGGTATAGGTGTCGAGTAACACAAAGGTGTCAAGCACCAGTAACTCAATAATGTCGAGTTGCTGCATTATTTAGAAAATCGAAGATTCACCAGATCTAAGCTGAAAAAGTTGTTATCTAGAAATCTGTGAATTAAAAGGAAGATAAGAATGATGAGTTGGTGGCACAGAACACCATGTAGAATGTTTTTAAGATACAACTGGCGAAGTTTCAAGAAGAAAACAAGATATGGGGTAGATACATTGTATCCTACCTAATCCATTTTGAAACCCTAAAATTAGAGAGGGAGAATTGAGCGGCAAAGGAAAATCAAACTTGTATATAAGAAGACATAAGTTAATGAAAAGAAGAGAGAAGAAGTGTGGAATAGAGGGGATAGTGTGAGAGAAAGCCGTAGTCAATCATAAAAGCATGAAATGCTGAAGAATGTGCTAAGGAGAAGAAAGCATAGGAACTCTATTTAATAGACGACCTCAAGGATGATTGCATTGGCAAAATGAGTAGGAAGACTCAAGGAGATGAAGCTTGAGAGGGAGACAAGCAATCAGAGCTGAAGTGATTGAAGCTAAGCATAAGGATTGAACTAAAAGAGTGATCTGAAATTTGCAAAGTATGTTGTAAGTTATGTCAGATCAAAAGACCATTATCGTTACTTTCTATCAATTGTAACAGTATGATAAATCTTATGGACTTAGGTTGGTTTAACAGCCATTAGATAAATCCTTTAACAGGGTGACATTCCAAGTGGATGTTCTAAAGACCTTTAACAAGGCCCATTCCTAATAGTTTGGTGAAATCCTCTAACAAGGTCACATTTAACAGTGTGTTGTAAGCCTTTAACAGGGCATCACTTCAGAAGAGTGAGAATCAAGTAGCATGTTACTGGTGGTTTTTCCCAAATTGGGTTTCCACGTAAATCATTGTGTCATGTGTTGATCTTGAATGTTTTATCTTTGCATGTTGATTTACAATAATTTTCTTATATGATTGATTTAAGTTTGAACATATGAAAAGGGTATTAATAGGGCATTTGGACCTTGAATAACTAATTCACCCCCTCCCCCCCCCCCCCTCTCAGTTATTCTAAAGAATTCTAACAAGTCTTCTTCAACAATCTCCCTCTTTCAATAATCTCTCTCAGCAATGATCTTTTCAATTAGATCTCAATAGGGGGGTCTCAATGATGAGTCCTTCCTTCTTTTTCATGCTATCTATTTTTGGAGTAGATATTTTCCCACTCACTTTTCTCTATTTCTCTTTTTCATAGAGATTTAGTTGAGATTTAGTTGTTGTCGAGACCCAAGTTTGCTTTTAGCATTACATTGTAGTTTCCTTATTCTTTCTGCATTGTTTGTAGTTGCATTGTTGCTCATCTTAAAGGGGGGTGTTAGAGTAAAGCATTAATTTAATTTCATTTATTAAATGTGCTCTACTCCCTTCTTAAGATTTTATTTTATGCACCTTTTGCATCTCTATTTAATAATTAATTAGCTTTTACCTTTTAGGTTACCCTTTCAGGTTTTGATCTCCATCTATAAGGATTGATCTTTTGTAATTATCCTACATCTTTTTCATTTCTAAGAATATAATTTGTATATTTTTAGAGAAAAACCCTTGCCTCCTCTCATCTTTTTTTTCTGTGACAAGTTTTTTACATGCAGGTATTTGAGGACTTTGTGGATTTGTATTGATCAAATCCTTCACACTCAATTTCCATGTAATATTGGAAAATCCTATAGAAAATCATTAATTCTTCATATTCTTCTATTTTATGCCAATATGTGTATTTCATATTCCAACGGTCACCAGAGCTTTGAATTCCAATCATTGATCTCAAATCAATGGTCAAGATTATATTACTATAAACCTTCTTTGTAACTTCCTTTGTGGGTCCCTCCATGTATACTTGTATTTCCATCATTATGTCACTATGATTATTTTTCTTGTAACTTTACATAGCGAGATGTCGACAAACATATATCTTTTTCCAATCTAATGGTGGTAATAAAATGATATTAAGTCTCTTTGTTTCATGATGTGGGTCCACCTTCTACTTATATACCTCATGGCAAACATGTGGTAGTAATTTATTGACTAGAGAGTCTAACGTCAGTCAGTCTGTACCCCATGGAATATAATGGGCCCATCGAGACGTGTTAATTTTTCATTATGTCACTATGAATAATTATCAAACAACTTTTAATAGCGACACAACGATGATCATGGATCTTGTAATATCTTACAGCTGAAGGCATTTAACTTTTTTTTAATATTTGAATGGGTTCCTATCTAACAAGTAACCATTTGGACTTTTCAACTAGCCAATAGAACGTATTCTTTCATTCAAAAGAATTTTCAACTCTGCAACGTATACACATAGATTAAATATTAACCATCGATTTCATTTCAAAAAGAGTCATACCACCTTTAACTTGGTTCTTTTGTCATTTCCGCATTTTTTAGTGCTCACTCGCTATTGAATTTAACTGATCTTGCTTTTGACTTAATCTCATGATTAGTATATCAATCTTTTTTAGCCTCAGTCTTCAATGTTCTCTACTACATTTGCACTGAATATGCATGTGATCTCTTTTAAATGTATTCTTCTTTTAGATATAGACCTTTGACCATGAAGTTAGAAACTCTCAGAGATTTAGAAATGCTTTCATGAAGAAATGCTTCACAGCATGAATCCTTATCTTCAGCATGATTAGAAACAAATCAATAGAAGATCCAAACCTCCTTCTCATTGGAATGAC
This sequence comes from Cupressus sempervirens, assembly GCA_028749045.1. NCBI lineage: Eukaryota > Viridiplantae > Streptophyta > Pinopsida > Cupressales > Cupressaceae > Cupressus > Cupressus sempervirens. The sequence goes on from CM053786.1 coordinate 551,012,507, forward strand.
ACATAACAAACCCTTCAAACCCTCATCACCTAGCTTTGGGTTGATGCATTGCTCACATGATTTTATGCATTAGGTTAGCTCAAAGGGATGATAAGAAGAAAGACCATCCTATATGTAGTCTAGACTAAGACTCAAGACATTGACACTTGACTTGACTCAAAACCCTAGAGCAAAATATATGAGCTCAAACTTGAGTAATAACTAGCTCTGTCTAGGGATTTAAGCATGATAATGCTTGAAAGAACTCTAGCAATATCTGGTTCCACACAAAAGGTGACAACTTGGAAACAAAAAGAATAGACTAAACTAGGAAAACAACAACAAACTACCTAGGTAAACAAACAACTAAGCTAGAACAAACTGCAAAGAAGGAAAACCTACCTATCTAGCTACTATGCAGGGGTTACCTACTTTCAATTTTTCTTTTGATACAACTTTAGATCTTGCCCATTATAAGAACATATTAGGGTTTCTCTTATGGGATATGCCAACTTGGAAGTGTTATTCTAATTTTCTTGTATGATCTGAAATGGCCCTTTCCATAAAGATTGAAAGTTTGAGTGCATACATCTTGGCTCATGTCTATTATCCCATAACAATACCAAATCACCTTCCATGAATTTTCTATGTCTTTCTCTTTTATCAAACAACTTCTTTACCCTTGGTGTTTAGTAATTTTTTCAACCATCTCTTCCCTTTCTTCTTATAGCTTGGTGAGATACATGATTCTCTTCTCTAATCCATCTTTGAAGACATCTTCTTCAATGAAAGTCTTTAATTTACATGTAGTAAGTTCTAGATGCAATGAAAAATTAGCTTCCACTCCATAGACTAATTCAAAAGGTAAAATACCTATGGCTCTTTTAGGTGTGGCTCTGTTAGCCCATAAAGCATCATGAATGTTCTTGTGCCAACCTTTCTAATTGTCTTAGACCAATTTCTTCAAAATATTAATCAAATTCTTATTACTAGACTCAAGCTACCCATTTCCTTAAGGGAAATAATCAGAGGAATTTCCAACTTGAATACCATTATCATAGAAAACTCAATAATTTTTGAGGAAGAAAAATAAGATGCATTATCCATTATTAATTTCATAGGAACTCCAAACCTAATCAAAATATCCTCTTTGAGAAAATCACATACCACCTCTGATGAAGTTTTCTTTGGCTTGGCTTCAACCTATTTACTGAAATAATCTGTGGAACATAGTATATATGTGTGTCCTTGACTGGAAGGAGGATTGATTGGGCCTATAAAATCTAAACCTCATTGATGAAAAGGAGCTTCAATTACCACTGGTCTAAGAGGTAAGGCAACTAGCTAAGGTTGACCGATAAACATCTTGCATTTCTCACAATTAGCAACCCACTTATATGCATCTTTAAACAAACTAAGCCAATAATGACATTGTCTTAGAATTTTGAATGCAGTAACAGTGCTAGAAAAATGTCCTCCACATGCTTCATCATGAAAAGATCATAACAACTTTACCTACTACTCCTTATCCAAATATCATTAAAATGTTCCATCAATTTCTTTCTTGTACAAGACATCATCATAAATCACATACTTTAAGGCCTTGATTTTTAGATCTCTTCTTTGCTTAGTAGTTAATCTGTTAGAGCATTCACCATATGTCAGAAAATAAGAAATGTTTGAGAACCAAGGATCTTCAAGACTTACCATAAGAACTTTTGGAGTATCTTCTTCTTTGTATTGTTGATCCTCTGCCAAGGCTTTACAAAGTGCATTTCCTCTCACAAGTTTGATTGCCTCAACTTCTATATCATATTCTTGGACCTTTTCTATCCACACTCCTCTATGATTGCAACCAGCACCTTGTTGTGTCAAAATGTTTTTTACTGTAGGATTTGGCACATATATTACAAAATGAGAATATAGTACATAAAACCTAAAATTTTAGGGGCTCTCACCACTACATATGCATATTTTTCAATATGTGAGTATCTTGATTCTTGATTTTTTAATGGTATACTCATGAAAGCAATTGGGGTTTGTATTTTTTCTTTATTTTCTTGCAACAATATAGCTGACATAGTATGTTCTAAGGCATAATAGTAAATGATGAATTCTTTATTGTAGTCAAGATGGACAAGCATAAGGGCTTTGGCAATGGCATCCTTGATATCTTCAAAAGAATTTTTCCCAATATCACTCCATTTGAAAGTTTTATTTCCTTTCATCATATCAACTATACATTTAACTATCTCAAATAAATCAGGCACAAATCTCCTCAAGAAAGTTACCTAGCCAAAGAAGGGCTTCACCCCAGTTTTACTCAATAGTAGACTTAATTGTTGGATAGCTTTAACTCTATGTGGATCGATCTTCACTCCTTGGGATACAATATGGCCAAGCAACTTTTCTTTTGTCACACAAAATATTGACTTCTTTGGATTTAGTGAGATACCATGATTTTTACATCTTTGCAACACCTTTTTCTAGATCTTTGATATGATCTTTTCTCTTCTTTGAAAATATTGTCAAATCATCAAGGTATCTAACAATAATTTTATCTTTCAAATCTTCAAAATCCAAATTCATGCCATGCTGAAAAGTTGCACCTGCATTGATTAAGCCAAAAGGCATCCTATGATAGGGAAAAGTACCTCATGGTGTAGTAAATGCAATTTTGAACTGATCTGCTTCATCTACTTGAATCTGATTATACCTTGAAAATCCAACTAACATGGACATCATTTTTTATCCTACAATAGTTTGTAAAAGATGATCCATATTAGGGAGAGAGAAATTATCTTTGAGTGAGGCTTGATTTAGATTCTTGAAATCTACAAAAATCATTATCTCTCCATTCTTCTTTCTTACTAGCACAATACTAGTGACCCAAGTAGAATTATGAATAGGATATATAATCCTAGCTTGCAGCATTTTGTCAATCTCCCTAAAGATTTCTCCTTCAACTATACGGTTATAGTTTCATTGTTTTTGCCTGAATGGTGTTGCCTTTGGTTTAAGAGGGATTTCATGTTTAAACTTTCCACCAATGCAACTCTTTAGTTCTTCATAGCTCCAAGAAAATACATCTTGAAATTCAATAAGTAATTTCCTTATCTCTATCCTCTCTTTTGGTGTATAACACGTACCTATGTTTATCATCTTTGGGTTGACTTTTGTCCCTATATTGATTCCATCATATTCACCCAAGGTTTTTCCTTTCTTATCTCTTTCCCTCTTTATGTATGCATCATGTCTATCAAAAAGTTTTCTATAGAGATTAAATGGGGTGGAATCATATTACCTTTCAATTGAATCATATTAGGCTCTATTTTCTTTTTATCACCTGTCACTAAATCATCATCACTTGCATTATTGCTTCCTTCAAAATACAAGCATTCAAAAGGATCTTCCTCTTCAATGAATTTTAGTATGTGTTTATCATCTTCAAACACCTACCATGAATTTTTTTATCAAGGATATTAAGACTGAATAGAACATCTACTTTATAGGTTTGATCTTTAAAATCAGGATGTGGTAAGAGCAATGATGTAGAAACTGCCAAAGAATTAGCTTTTGAATTGAGTTCTTTGAGTACTAATATAATTGAGAAGGCATCAAAACCATCAATTTAATCCCACACTTTATTATAATAGCTTCTCAATCTTGAGCTCTTTACTACATACTGATTTTTGACTTGTCTTACCACCAACTATGCATCTCCTTGAGCTTTAAGCATCTTGACTCCTTTTTGTTTTGTTGTCATTATTCCAAGGGGAAGAGCTTCATATTCTACAATATTGTTAGTATTTTTGAAATCTAACTTATATACCAAGCAAGTCATTTCCCCACTAGGTGATGTCAACACTACCCCTACACTTGAACCAACATTAGCACAACTGCCATCAAATTCCAAAGTCCACAACTAATCACCTTTAGTTTATTCTAGTTCTTTTGATATATCAAGGGTGTCAGAGAAAAGAATTTAATTACCAAACTACATTTCATGATACAAGATATGAGATATAGGGTCATCTAATTTTAGGACAGTAAATTTTGCCTTCTCTTTTGGTTCTAGCTTAACCTTTTTATCTCCAACTTGGATAGTGGCACAAGACCAGTCTTATTTTATTTCTCCCCCCATGTCTTTGCAGAAACTTCTACTTAAAAGTGTGCCATAGCTTGAAGGGATGTCTACTACTAGGATGGTAAGTTTAAGTTTGTTTGAAGGATAGACAGCTAGGGCAACTTGAGCATCTTCTATTTATCCAAGAAAACGCATTTATTTTGCATCCATTGAATAGCATCTACCAAAGATTTTAGTCAGTGGAAGCCCTAAAGATTTTCTATAGAGTCAGGAATTATATTACCAGAAGCTCCTGAATCTATGATGCAATTACTCAACCTATTCTCATTGATAAACAAAAAATGTAGAAAGGGTCTAGTTTTTTATTTGGACATGTGACTAAGACAATGGATTCCTCTTCTTGAAACAACTTAGGGACTGCAAAATCTTCGTCAGTTAAAGAAGATCCATTAGTACTAGCTTTACTAAGATAATGAATATTAGCATTAATACTAACTTGTTCTTTACCTTCATTGCAATGTTCAACTAACCTTTTCAACTGATCAGGATTAGATTTCAAGTAATCCAATGGAGATATATGAATTCTTGTCTCTTTATAGTATTGTATTATGTAAAAAGATTTAGATGTTTTACATTTATGCTCCTCCTATGAAGTTGAAGTTACTATGCCTTTAGCTTAATCAATTTTGTTTGATGGTGCATTATTTTTTATAGGGACTAAATTGTTGATATGATTTCTATTCTTTTGACCTCTGGTCATTACTGTCAACTGAGGCCCTTCTAGAGTTGCAAAGCAGTCACCTCTTGTCTCTAAATATGATTCATACTCCACGAAAAAGTTTTCAAGGTTGCCACAAGGAGCATGATCATCCTCACTTTTAGGATATTCAATTGTTTGTTCTTTATTATCCACCATTTTCTTATATCTAATTATAACAGCACATGTATCTCCATCATGGTCTGCCCTTGAGTGAAAAACACATATTTTATCTTTTCGGGGCACCTTCAATTGCTAATCTCTGTTCAATAGGTTTTATTTGCAATGCTTTACCTCCATTTGATTTTCTATAACCTTCTTGATGAGGTTGATGAAAAGAATGAGCAGGCCTATTGATTTTTTTCTTTAATGAAATGAGCTCATTAGACATTGTTTGAAGCATGCCTTCTATATTACTAGACTTAGTAGTTGTATTACCCATGATTCTAGATTGGAATTTTCCTTTTCCACTTACCAAAGGCTATCATGTCATCCTCCATCTCCACAACTAATGTCTGGGCAACTTGCAAGTTTTCTACATTTTCTCTTCTAATTTGATATCCTAAATTAGGAGGCATAGAACTAATGTAGAAAGTCATCTTATTATCATTTGTAGGTGCACTCGCAAGAGGTATTCTTTTGATGAGTTTATTTAACTTTGCATTAAAATCTCTTACGAAAAATGATGGCTCTTTCTTTATTGGTTTCAATTGCAACAATGATACTTGTGCATCATTTGTACTTTTATAACATTCCTCAAACCTTTGTTTCATAGTGTCCCAATTTGTGATGCATCATGTAGGTAGGTCTTGAAACTAGTTAGTAGCATTGTCCAGTAGCATATCTACAAACATTCTAATAGCCACATCCTCATGTTGAGGATTTACTACACCACAAGCCTTATGGAAAGCACTTAAGTGTTGTTCTGCAGAGGTAGTACCATCACCATTAAATCTTCGGAAGTTCTTCCTTGATACTCTTGGAAAATCATTGTTAGTTGCAAGGACAAGAGGACCAATAGCATTTCCCCATGGTTGTATCATAACTACTAGTACAATGATTTGGTTTATTTGAAAGGTGATTGAAAATGGGAGTGTTGCACCAATCAACAAAAAAGTATCAAAAGCAGTAGGAATGGAAGTCCTAGCAATAGGAGGAGAACAAGATTGATTTCTCTGTGATCTATTTGGAGGAACAATTGCAGATAAGATAGTATCTTGGAGTTGCTTGGTTATAGATTCCCTTGCACATGTTCTTCCTCTTCTGCAAAGGTCTTCTAGGATAGGAAAGTTAGCCTTCTTGACCTCTTCATATATTGGGTCAATCTTTCCTTTCTCCTTGGCACTCCTAGTATATTTGGAATCTAGAGTGTATCAAATGTCCAAAAAATAGTGTTTTGAATTTATCTTGCCAATCTTAAACTTTGGATTTTCTTCTTTTCTTCAGCGGATTGAGGGTGTAAAACTAGTATCAAAATCTTATGGAAGACACCTGACTACCACAACTCCTTTCTTGCAACTCAAATATAGGGAATTAGGTTGCAAATTAATATGAAGGAAAATTCTTCAAAGCTTTCATCTAAATTGCCCTAGTAGAGTCACCAAAAAATGTTGGTTAAAAATTTGTTCTCGTATTAGATTTTATAATCTTGACTCTTTGATACCCAATGCTTGGAGAGACAAAAGGGTGTTTACCAACAAATGGGTCAATGTATCTATTCTATCACTGCCCTCTGAATTGACTAGGTACAACTCCCTATGATTTGCAATGATATGCAATGAATATGTTTTTATGAGATCAGAAGTTTTGACATTATAAGCTCTTAACCTAAGAGCAATAAAGGATAACCAAATTGTTTGTAGGCACAAGCAATTCAGGTAAAATAGATTTGGATGACCTATCACACCCAATAGAATGATTGTAGTAGATGATCTTGAGATTTCCTGACTCTTACTTCTATTCTAAATGCATTATTAACCATCTAAATGCAAAAGAGGAACAGAAGAAGAAATGCACATAAGGGCAAATGGAATTGCTTTGACTACTAGGCTTGAATGAAATCAAATTCAGCAAGTTACTAATAGATTCACACAAATCTATCCTTCAATTCTCAATGACACTATCTAGCATAATATGAAATGAACAAGAGAGGAAGCAGAATTATATATAAAGAAAAATTAATGGAATCACCTCTACTGCAAATATCAAAATGAAATGGAATCCACCTGATAGGATCACATATAATTGTCCTTCAACTCTTAATGCAGAACTGATCTATCCACAAGAAACAAAGCATGAAGAGCAAATAGGGTAAATGGAATTACAGACCCATTCACCGTCAAGTTTTTCGACCTTTGCATTATCAAATGAGATTACATTTATGGTTTTTTGTCCTTTCTTAATTTTGGCAAAGTAATGGTCATATAATAGAAAGAATATGAGAATAAAATATGAAATTATCCAATTTGCATCATGATATGAGCACATGGTATCTCTTCTATTGATGATTCTAAATCCATGGTGTTTCTAAAGGCACACAATGATTATTCAACTTCATAGAATCTCAAAAAATCATGTAGAAAATCATTAATTCTTCATATTCTACTATTTCACGCCAACCTACGTATTTCAAATTCTAACGGTCACTAGAACTTTTAATTCCTATCATTGATCTCAAATTGATGGTGAAGATTAAATTATTATAAACCTTCTTTGTAACTTCCTCCATAGGTCTCTCCGTGTACATGCATCTTTCCATCATTATGTCAGTATGATTATTTTCCTTGCAACTTTACATAGCGAGATGGCAACAAATGTAGATCTTTTCCCGATCGAACGGTGGTAATAAAATGATATTAAGTCTCTTTGTTTTGTAGCGTGGGTCCACCTTCTAATTATATACCTTGTGGCAGACATGTGGTAGTACTTTATTGATCAGATATTTTGACATCAACTTGTCTATACCCTATGGAACATAATGGGCCCATCAAGACACTTGTTGATCCGTCATTGTGTTGCTATGAATAATGATCAAACAACTTTTAATACAAAAATAATGATGATCATGGATCTTATAAGATCTAATGGCTTAAGACATTCAACTTTCGTTTAATATTTGAATGGGATCCACTTTGACAAGTAACCATTTGGAATTTTCAATTGGCCAATAGCACACATTCTTTCATTCAATTGACTTTTCAACTCTGCAATGTATACATGTGGATTAAATATTAAGCATCAATTTCATTTCAAAAAGAGTCATACTACCTTTGACTTGGTTCTTTTGCCATTTTTTCATTTTTGACTGCTCACTCTGTATTGAATTCTACTGATCTTGCTTCTTACTTATTTTTGCAATCTGTATATCAATATTTTAGCCTCAATCTTCAATGTTCTCTACTACATTTTCTCTGAACATTTATGATCTCTTTTAAATGTATTCTTCTTTTAGATATAGACCTTTGATCGTGAAGTTAGAAAATCTTAGAGATTTAGAAATGCTTTTATGAAGAATTGCTTCACAACATGAATCCTTATCTTCAACATGATTAGAAACAAATCAATAGAAGATCCAAACCTCCTCATTAAGATGATGCATAACAAACCCTGAAAACCTTAATCACCTAGCTTTGGGTTGATGCATTGCTCACATGATTCTACGCATTAGATTAGCTTAAAGGGATGATGAGAAGAAAGGTCATCCTATAGGTAGTCTACACTCAAAGTCAAGACATTGACACTTGACTTGACTTAGAACCCTAGAGCAAAAGATATGAACTAAAACTTGAGCAACAGTCATCCACACTCATAACTGTATATATACTCATTCTTCCAGCAACATGTAGTTCAAAAAGATCATCAAAACCCACATTAGTAGTAACATCCATATCCTTCAGTATCTTAATAGCAATATGTAAGTTTAGATCCATATCAGCCACAACAACATTGGGTAAATCCACCTCAATAACATCTATGAAACCCTTAACCACATTGGCAGCAAATAAATTCATCTTCTTATTGGGAGAAACATCTAAATCAATAGCATCCATAACATAATGAACATATACCTCCATATCAACAACAAAAACAACAAGTAAGTCCTCAATCACATTCATTTCAACATTAACATCATCTTGAATAATAGTAACTTCCAATTCCTTACTAACATAAATGAAACTCTCTTCTTCAGCAATCTCATTGCAGACAATAAGATGTCATACAATTTCCATGTCTGATATATCCATCTATTCATGAAAACCAAAAGATACATTAGCAAAATCATCATGTACTTCCATGATCTGTCTTCTTCTCTTCATAATCTCTTGAATTGGCCAAATAGCCTTCTTTCTAATCCTCAGATAACAACTCAAATCAAACTCTTCCAGGTCATCAATCTTTTCATGTAATTCATCCCAAAAGGAATCATATTCATTGCTCTCAACATCATCAAGATGTCTTCCACGATCTTACACTAACTCAATAGCTTCTACTCCAATTGTAATTTTCCTCAACATGTTGAATAATTCTGGATTTGCATCTCTCCTTCCATGAACCGTCTTTACACATACAAACAATGATTGAATGGTGAGTCCTCAGCAAGTGTAGGCCAAATTTGCAGATCTGCCACCCTACACCAAATACACTAACAAACTAGGACTTTTGAAATCAAAATCTTCTCTGATAAATTTTCACCCAACCAAGGTCCTAGTACAAACTGCTTCATACTTTAGTGATCTATCTACACACTCAAGAACATTGAGCTTTGATACCATCTGATGTAGTGTGAATTTGGATGTACCCCAAAATGAGGTGATCCAAAAAGCAGCACACAAACACATAGCGAAAAATAAACAAGAGGAATGAGATTCAGATCCAGATAGACAATATTTCATATATTCAAATCAAAAAGTTTACATCTAGCATGCCCGACTGTATGACCTTACGGGTTACAACCATTACAAAGAAGAATATATCTTTCCAAGAAGAACAGATCTCCAAACTCAAATGTGAACTTCTATCTCCAAGCTACTCCACTCTAAGACTCCTTAAACTAAAATGACTTCTCCATGCTTCTCTACATCTCCATACTTAAGCAATAAAATTTGCCTAAGCCCCAAGACCCCTTTAAATACTTGCATGGCCACAAGTCAGCCTATTACAAATTACCAACTAATTAAATCCTTAAATTAAATTTATAACCAAGCCACAAGTTGGCTCTAACAAATATTAAATGCCCATTACGAAATTAAATACACGCAAGGTCAGCCCAAACTGGAACCAAACATAGACAACTTGGTCAAAGAAGGACCAAGACAAATACTAGCACTTGGCACATATAGGAACACTCAGCACCAATAGGAACACTCGGCACATGAAGGAACACTCGGCCAATGTTGCAACTCGGCAAACACTGCAACTCAGAAAACATTGGCTACCAACCAACTTGGCACTTGAAAGATCACTTGGTTGATACTGGCAAAAAAAGGGATAACACGCTTACCAGTATGTTAACACAACCTCGAAAAACTTCAACTCGGTCAATACTAAATAATTACTAGCACTAGGCAATGTCTGTAACTTGGTAGCAACCAACAAAATTAGTAGGATAACATGATGTACGAGATGCTCCTGCATCTTTGTATGTACATGTGTGTGCATGTGTGTGTGCATGTGTGCAAAAGACCTCACTTTAAAGAGAGAAAATGAGGGGAAAAGAGACTTTTAGGCAATTCTAGAAGATTCCTATTAACAAAGGCAAGTGATAAGTGGAAAACACGCACATGACCAACATTTCAACATGAGGATATCAATGGATGAGTATGTGGCACACAAACATTCATGTGATGTACTAATGTCCAAACAAATCATGCTCAAAGATAACAAGCAACAAAGATAAGACATAATTAATGTCAAGTTCACACTAGAAAATAGTTGTTCACAAGGAATTTGAACATCCTAATGGACCTACTCAAATCATAATGAGATGTAGACTAAAGTGGTTCCAAAAGTGTGGCCTAAATTTCACATGTGGGTGTACAAGTTTTTACTGTACACATTCAAAATCCTTTTTGTGAGGTGTATAGCTTTGCATGATAATCCATAGTAAAACTTGAAAGTATCAATTACTATAATGACCCCTACTCGGAGGTTGTTCATAACCAAAGTTTAACACTTATTACTATGTAACTAAGTTAATTCAATTTGAGGAAATAACATATAATTTATAATGCTTTTAGTAATTGTCATGTTTAATAATTGCTTCCTTACTCTCCTCCTAAGTTCATCCCAAGGAGAGCGTGGATTTACTTGTTGTAGGGCACTTGACACCACTATACTCTCTCAATTTACTCTTCTTTCCCTACACAACACCATCTATGAACTCCTACGACTATAGAAAACGATTAAGGAGTAATCTAGTTTTATATTAACATCTCATCTATTACGACTATAAAACATAACACACACACACAGATTCAATATCATTCATAAAATCACATAAAATAATAATTCTTATATTAAAATATGTTATATCATTTAATCATTATAAATATTCCCAATTTCACTATTTTATATATATATATATATATATATATATATATATATATATATATATATATATATATATATATCCTACGATCACTATAATCTATTGTTAAATAATTTCATATTTATAATTATGTGAAATCATAATTTTACGTATGTAATGTATTGATTATATATATTTGTTTATTTATTATTTACTTGTCATTATATTTAAATTATTTAATAATCATCGTTAAATAAAGTATCACTAACTAATATTAAAATACTTTATGATTTATTATAACCTTATTCATACTAATCTTAGAATTAAATAAATATGCTCAACTAAGGCAGATATAGTTAACATACCTTTGAATAAGGTGGAAATACATTTTCCCCTTTGATCTATTATGAATTTGTTGTAGCTTGTTTTCTTTTTCTCTTTTAACTTCTTAATGTTCCTCTTCTCATACGTGATTTGATTCATTGTGTCTAATCCCTCTTTTTTATTCGGTGCCAAAATAAATGCCATTTTACGATCATTTGCATCCATTATTAATATGTGTTTTACGTCGTTTCATAAGTCACGTGACTATTCGTTGATTTGGATGATAACTTTTATTTTGAACAATATTATTATATGTGCGCTAATTCAATTAACTATATTTATGATTCATAATAGAATATATATGTTTGAGATATAAGTTATAATAATTTATACTATTATTTTTATGAAATTAAATAAAATCGTGTGTTTAATATATCTAATACATTCATTACGATTCTTAACAGCGTGTCTAAAAGAAACACTAAGTTGTTAGTAGGAGGGAATTATCATGATGCTTTATGTGTATGTAGTAGACCAACAATTGAATAAAGAGATACAAATAATAATACTAAGAAACACAACCTTTTGTAACTAATGCAACTTTTAGAAACTCAAATTAGTTATTAAGAGCATGTCTACAGACTGATAACATATGTTCAAGGATTCATGCATTTTCAAACTAAACCAGCTAGCCCATTAATATAAATGCATTAGAAAAAATGATAAGAACAATTAATTCAAAATAGATTTCCAAACAAGAGAGATTAACTAATTTGTTTTCCATAACATCTACCATTAGCAATTATCAAGTGAAACAAAGAAAATGTAAAATCAACAATAATTTGTCATTTGAGATCAATATTTGTAATTGACAAATAGAAGATTTTGATATCTTAATCAACATGTGGAGTGTCAACTTCAAAGTGAGATTTTTTTAATTTCAAATGTATCAATAATTGATCAAAATAATGACAAGGGTTTAGGTTCTAACTTTGCAATTATCTTTTGAGATACTATTTCATTTATTTATTTATAAATTTATACAATTTAATAGTCATCTACAACAATGACATTTAACATTAATCAACAATATATTGCACATCAAATCAAAATCTGTCTTCAAACCTATCAACAATGGCAATTTCATCAAATGAATAATTATAATTGTAGAATGGAACAATATTAGATCACTTCATACAAATTTTAAAAATAAGAAATAAACATGAGAAGAAAATAAATGAATGAAAAAAATGGCTTCTTGAATATTAGGTTGCCCTTAGAGGATCCACCATGATTGGAATGAATAAAGTGTTTCACTAAAACCTCCAATCTTATCAATCTAAATTTGGTTTATTAATCTCGTACTCTGTATTATCATTATTTGTCATCAAGTTTGAGGATATATTACTATTAAATACATATTAAGAATGTTTTTTTCTTAGCAAACTTATTAAATCATTTATTTGTATGTCTTTAATCTCTACACAAACAATTAAAGTCAACATGGTACATATTTAATTTTAGAACTAGTTATCATATCATATTGAGTGCAATTGAATTAGCATTAAGAGTGGAAATACAATGAATTTTCCATTTATTTCAAAAAAGACGTAAGTCTTATGAAATTCTTTTGTAATTTTTTTCTTGGTTATAATGGAGCTTTGTTAGTTGATTTTTTTTTTCCTTTACTTTTCTTTGGGTTGAGGAGTTAGGAACCTGATGCAAGCCCACACGTGCACCTCTTCATCTTAGGGCGAAGGACTAAGGGGCATCTACGCCGTCAAAATCACTTGGGGCACAATCGTAGCCTCATCCCTTATGGTGTTGGGCTTCTGCACTCAGCAAAACTTGAACCCTGGTGGACTCTTTGTGAACCAATCAACTTCATTAGTAGATCAAGGGTCTTTCAAATATAAACTAATTGTCTTTTCAAAAATAAGACTTAATATTTAATATAAATTTCATTATTCTTAATTTAGAATAATCTTAATTTATGTCCATTTCATTAAATCTTATTGTACATTTTTTTCCAAAGATGTTTTGCTCAAATATACAAGTGTTCATTAGATTAAACATATTCTTCAATAGATATTTCTAAGATATAAAAGTTATGTAAACATATTGAAATGTCGTGTCCACTATCTTAAGAACACATGATAAAATGTATTTTGAATTGTTTTGTGTTGCATATTTAAGAACCTTAGATATTAAGTTCAAAGGAAATTTGAACAAGTTTTACTATACGCAAAGTCATTTGCACCATGCACAATATATAAATTAAAATGTTAGTGTGCCACATTCCCCAAATGAATCAACCACCTATACAACAATTTTATAATCAATTGATCTTATAAAATTTGATAACATTTAGATCCCTTAAATGGGCTAGGGAGATTTAAGATCATTTTAAGGTTAAAATTATAATAGTCTCTATATGTGAAATCATTTTCTATACCTTGCCATCACCAATTGTCCATAATCTCCAAATGAAAGTATTCAAAATATCAAAGAAAAGACAAAAAAAAAAAAAAAAAATATTCATATTTTGACACTTGAATCCATAGTAGTCTTTTGTGCCCAAATAACAAAATAAATAAAAATTGCATCAAAATTTCAGACACGCTATGATTAATCATCAAGGCAAGAAAGTTATATGAGAAAAATAGTTAGATTGTAAAATTTTGGACACTATGATTAATCATCAAGACGAGAAAGTTGTATGAGAAAAATGGTTAGATAGTAAACATAAACATGACAAAAAGGGGAGTGGGGGGTTGCACAAATTTCAATAAGTATAAACAAATACAATATAAATTTGCAAAAACATGAAATAAAAAAAATACTGAAAGAATGTCCATATAAACCTAGGAACATAAATAGGAGAGCGAAGTATATTTTGAAAAAAACTAAAATATATATATTAAAAAAAATTAAACTAAAAACCAAAATGCAAAAAAAAAAAAAACTACATAACTGAATCCAGAAAAGAAAAGAAAAAGCTACAATTATTATTGAAAAAAAAGCTGCAATTAATTTTGGACTCTTCCACTTAAAACTCAATTTATCAACTTAAAACACATCATCCTAGGACTTTTCTCAGTTATGGTAGAATAGATCATTGAGAACCACATGTTAAAGATAAAACTTATTAGTTCCTACTTATTAGCCACATTCACTTTACATCGGCCAAAAGAATTGTTGAGCCATTTGCCACTTAGTAGTACTAATAGAAAACAATGTAGCAGAATGTCGGCATATGATCTCTTTGTAAAACATGTCTCAAAATATGCGTCCATAAGCTTCTAAGTATTATCCTTTATTTTGGTATGTACGACTTCCTCCTATTCTTGGTAGAGCTCTACACTCTACCCATTGTTTTTAACATAGCAATACACAGGTTATACATTTAAAACTCTGGTAATCACTAGCATGGTCTTTAAAAAAAACTATTGTTGACATTCATTGAGAAAAAACACACACCAATTTCCAACTAGTAGTGCTCACAAATAGCAATGATGGTCAGCTAAGTCAATGTAATTGGCTTTGAATGTAGCCAAAGAGTAACTCAATCTTAACATATCTAGATTGATTTTATTGTTTACTTTAAATATACAGCCTTTAGTCTCATTTATGTATCTGTAAGGAATAATCTTGTTGTTCCTGTATACCTTAGTACAGAAACAGCTCCTATTTTCGATAGGTTGGTTAGTGAAGTGTTTTAAAAAGCCCTTGAAGCATGAAATCACCCTATTTGAGTTTTTAGCATTCAATGTTTACATGAGGTCTAAAAGATCTATTATTATTAATTGAGATGTGCTAGTATTGGTGTGCGTACATGCAGGTTTGTAAACTGTTTGAGCATCTGTAAGTTTGTATTTACGATAGAGAACTTCAGTCTCCAAAGAGATGCCACAATTTCAAATCTTGCATAGGGTAAGGTACGTATGTCTCATATTTGAAGTAAAGTTAGGTACCTCCTGCACACTGGGAGTAGGATAGTTATATGCTATAAGAATGTCTGTAGATCTACCGATTACAGTGTGTTTATATATGTCAAAAACAAAGTCAAAGAGAAAACCAAGCGTCTGTTGGTGTACATGTAACAGTTGTGTAATAAAATTAATGCAAATGGGACTTCTCATGAATAATTTGTTGGTGAGCAACCAAAAGCAGTTGTCCTGAATCAAGATCAGACTTTTTGATCTCAAGTATCTTATCTCTGATTTTATCATTTATATGGGTATCCATTCTTCCTTTCACTGGGACATTATCCTTTTCATATCGCTACTTTACTTGAGTTATACTTATTTGCCAAAGATTATAGTATTACACTGATTTCACTCAGTCTAAAACATTTATTTTTCTAAAATATCATCTTAATTGAACATATCACAAAGAAAATTAATTACACTTACGATGACCCCACACTGAAGACCAAAATCTTATGCCAAAATGATAGGAAAAAAATAATGTCTTCTCATGACTACGTAGATATGCACAGATCAAAGGCACTCTGTTTAAGGAAAAGGGAATGAACTTGTAATGAAAATAAAGGAACAGTGCTTTGGCCCATCATGACAATCAACAATGAATTACCATAGTCCATCTGTTCAATGAATGCAACCAGCTTCTCCTTTCCATCTACTATGATTGAGGAGAATTTTGTTTTTTTTACTGGTAAACCTCAACGCCCCTTGATTTTGATTTACATTAAGAATGTTGGTGACACCTTTACTTCCTCTGCAGTTACAAGATAATTTCACTTTCCCCTTGGTTAAGGGCACATTGGCAACTTCATAAGTGCACAGAATTCATGTGCACAATCTGACGACAGATTTATGAAGAATGAGAAAAAATCAACTAAACTACATATAGAACTGATAAAGAAAAGGGGTCTTGGACAAGATACCAAGATGTTGTTAGTCATGTGTCAGAAGATCATTCAACAATGGGCGGTCCAACTCAAGCCTACTGGAAAAATCATTCTCACGGCCTTCATACCTGCCAACCACCAACAAAGAGAAAAAATGTATGTCATCATCACAAAAAGAAACTTTCTGTGCCTGAGAAAACAAATATTATGCCAAAAAGATCTGTGGATGTTAGGGCTAAGGAGTAGATTAAAAAATGTACACATTAGCTCAATTAAAAATAATGCAGTGACAATGTAATTGCTTAAAAGTCAAGAATGATATACGAAAATAAAAACTATATTTATTATTACATCTACCCATTGAAGCTTGGGAGATCAAAGGGTCTGTTCTTGTTGATTTATTTCCCAAGTTTCTGAGCTCCTCTGATCTTAATGATTGTTTACTACATACCAGAGAAGCAAAAATCTCCCCAAAAGACCCGATTATACCCAAATTTGCAAAGCTGTCCTGCAGAGGATTTTTTCCCCCAAAAATCCTGTTTTCTAAAAAATCACTAACTGCAATTTTCAACTATCCTTTTGCATTTGAATTGCATAAAAATCATTTTTTTAAAAGCATATGAAATGTCAATCACCCACCATCTTGTGAGACCTCAAAACTTGTGAGATAGCAAAATACTTTATGATATTTTTAGGTCACAACTACAAATGGGAGCTCAATGGGACATGCATAGAAGGCACAACTACAAACTAGAGCTTGTTAGGACATGCATAGAAATGATGTAATATTTAATCTGACTTTTCTGTTTTAAATCCTGATTTTTTCAAAACATGTTATACTTTTAGTTTGCTGATTTTTTTCCACAAGATTTTTTCTTTTATGCCACACACAGCTATGTTACAGATCGAAGAAAAATCAAAATGCATAGATCTAGAATCCGTAGGTGTTTGAATGCATAATTCATGGCTAATATGTGTCTAAATCCAATATCCTATGTCCAAACTCAGAAATCAATTATTGACCATACTATAATTGGTATATGGATCTATTCCTAACTTTATTGCCCATTGATCAGGGATAACTTTAAGAAACCCCCTCCACAGAAAATTTATAAAATGTTGGCGAATCCATCATTTTTTCCAAAGGAAAACATTATTTTCCCTTGGTGATTTTTTTTTCAACATACAAATACTTTAATTTTATTGGCTATTTTTTTCCAACGTGAAAGAATTTCATAAAGACGGGGCAAATAATTCATTTTTCTTTGGTGAAATACACAATTTAGGAAGCAATTTTTTCCTCTTGAATGGAAAGAATATATGAATTATGAGGCGATGTTTTCCCATTCGATGGAAAAAATACATAATGTATGAGGCGATTTTTCCCCTTAGCTGGAAAGGGTACATAATTAATTAGGTGATTTGGTTGCTTTTAATGCAAAAAAAATGTAACACATTGGCAAATGTTGTACAATTTGTTTTCAAAGCATGTGAAACATGACAATTAATTTCCTTCTAGCATTAAATGCATGTTGTATAAAACCAAGTTGCCAGGGAAAATGAAAAAGTGTACTCAGAGCGCAAGGTTTTCTCTAGATTAATAAGTGCAGTTGGGAAAGTTGATGAACATGGGACTTCCTATTCAGGAGCATCCAACAGGACATGCACCAAACCATCTAGTGCACCCAGGGTAGGTTAGGTCTGAAGAAGATCAGTATGATATTATTAGTAGCATGATGAATGATGTGTGGGATCTCCGAATAAATAATCCCAAGTATATCAGTGATCAACATGAACTGGAGCAAGAGGCAAAAAGGGAGGAGTTGGACTAGGCATGATTTGACGACAAAAGAGGCTCAATCCACATGTTGCAAACATAGAACAAATTGACAATATATTGGCAATGTTTCAAGCTATGCGGCGGGCACTTCATTAATTTCCTTGTTTTCCAAATCATTTCGTAATCTTTTGGGGAAAATTCTGCAAATTGGTTATTAGTTACCAAAAGTCCGAAGCTTGTATGCACCCCTTCATTTTCTATAAGAAGGGGTACCAAGAATCTCTAGGAGGTATTTAAAGGATATACAACATATAATAGGTATACTTATTGTATTCTGTTGAATGTTCATAGAACAAAATTTTGTATAGGCTATTATAAAATTATGCAACTATTTCAATTTTCCAGCTCAATTGTACTCAAATTTTTCAAATTAATATAAATCCAAAGTATTTTATGCCTCGCTGGATGATTGTTGATCAACCTATTTGTTTCCTACCAGACTTTATCTCGAAAGGCCCTCCCTATTTGGAAAAAGTACATATTAAAATGTGTTACCTAACAACTGCCAAATGGCAATTGGTAATAAATACAACACAGTGGAGTTGTACCGAACAATAGTGTATCATTCGATGATTATATATCAATGGTGGACATTAATTAGATGTCCCATCGCTGTCACTTGCATTCCCTTTGCTATCAACTTCACATGCTTCACTTTTGCTTCTGTACTAAAGAAAAATTATAAACTATAATCTTGCATATGTGGGAAAGATTTCCAAAGATTTTCTACTAATAGAATTTAAGGACTAAGGGATACAGAAGGTTAAATGGATGTCATGGTTGTCGACCTTATTAAGTTATTGGTAGGCTCTTTTCTTCGTCATTTATCAATTTGTTTTTCGAAGTGACTATGGTAGTGTTTGGTAGCAATAATTTTCGCATAGTTTAGGAAAAATCTATCTAGTTTAGGTGAATTCCCCCTACCTCTAGTGTTGGTGGTGCAAATAGTTCGGTTTAGGTAAATTGTCTGCAATGGACACTCCAATAAGATTGAGGTGCAAATTGGAAGAACCACAAAGGGCATTTCTAGGCCCTTTTCCTGATGAAAACATAAATAAAATTTGCAATGATGTTGATCCTTTTGTCTTTGAGGCCATGAAAATGGTGCTCAGTCGCGAGTTTCTGGAGAATGAAGACAAGTACCGTGTCAACACGAACATTACTTCTTGATTTCTAGCATCTCTCCTCGATCTCGAAGAACAAAAGGCGAACATGCTTATACTATTGAGGCAGACGTTCAAATAAGTCTATCTAGGTGATGACATTGATGTCATCGCGCATGTAGCATTAGGGGTGGGCATCCCTTGGGCTCATTAATTATGCAAGCTTTTACAACCTGGCCAAAATGTGGCAATGCAACCTTTTCTACTAGACCTCATTGTCGAGCAATTGAGGCGCCACAGGAAATGGGTGTAGTGTGGAAGAGACTTTTTAAAAAAATGGTTTTTTCTGGATGTTGAGATTGCAGAGGACCCTACACAGAACACATATCTTGATGAATTTACAGATTTAATCCTCACGCAACAATTCTAGATTGATGATGAGCACCACCACTAGGGTTTCCCAGGGTTGACAATCCGTAACTGTTGTATTTTGGGATTTGCTTTGTTTTAACAAATTACAAGCAAATTGGCATTATTCCTTGTGAACATTGTAATTACCGTTTGAATATTAATGAAAATATGTAGTTTCATTTCAAATTTTGTTTAATGGATTATGGACTTGCAGACTCCTTGGAAGATTTGGAAATGTGTTTTTAAAGTTAAATATGATTAAGCTTTCATCTTTAAATGTTTGCATTTGTAATGAAGTTAATCCCTTTAAAAGTTTTCGTTGTTGTCCCCCGCAAAGAAGACACGTGTTTAGTTTACTCAAACAAAAAATTACATTATTATTATTAATAATACTAATACAAACATCAATTAATGTTTTCGCTTATGAAGTTTAATGCCATAAACAGTGAACATCCATTTCCATCCATTCGATTTTTTTAAAAATCAAAGGCTCAAACCATATTTTGGAGGAAAGTTCAGAGTCGGGATTCATTTTTCCAATTGTCACCTACAAGGAAGACACATGCCCATGTTTTTTCAAGATAGTTTGACATCATGCATCTCTTCTCAAGGTTTCTTTTCTTTTCAGCGGCTCACATTTACTCTTCCTTGTCACATCTCTCACTAGATGGCATCTTTACTAAGAATATCATTGTACAATATACGCCTTCTTTATTTCTTTCGTGTTAAGTGCAGTACTTGTTAGAAGATTTTCTCAGTGATTAGATTGTATACCTTTATGGCATTTATAGTGATAGGTTGGCAAGCTTCCCATCGCCTATTTATCTTGAGGGTTGGCTTTCTAGGCTCCACTCTTCTTCAATGGATACTCCGATCAAGCTTTCTTTCCCCTCTTGGCTCATGGCTTTCAACAGACCGATCAAAATAGAGCACATTATGCAAATTGTCAAAGTTAAGAACGGGGTCATTTGGCAGGTTGTCCTACGATGCTTAGGGACCCAATTTATTAACAGTCCTAATAGATTCTAGTCCAACCCGGGTATTGTATCCATGTTCATTGTAGTTGCTCGCTATTTTTATGTGGACCATAGTCTCATAGCCACCTTATGCAGGGATTTGTTTGAAGATGTTCTGCTTGGTGACTTGGACATTGTCCTCCAAAATATTAGGTATGACACTTACCATCCCATTAGCAGAAAATTATAACATGCTTTATGTTCATGGGGAACTTGTTGTCACCTACCCAATCATCTTCATAGAGAACCCGGATGACTTTAGGGAAAAAAGTGATTCCTACAAGAGGAACCTGTGTTTCCTCATCTATTTCTGCTTAATCATCGATCCCTTAGAAGAAGATTGGTAGGAGCGATACTACATGGAGGAGGAGATCCTATAGGACAGAACCCTCAGGGCTGCTATTGAGGAACTTTGGGAGGCATTTAGAGTAGACTAGTGACCATCTTGTGCTTTTTGTTTTAACTTAATCTATAGAGCTCGTTGAAACTCAAGCTCTAAAACTCTCGTTACATTTTGTTTTATTTAACTTTACTCCTACTTATTTAAATCTTAACATTATTGTTAATCTATTAGCAAAGAAAATTTTAAATAACTATGTTGACTATATGAAATCATGGATGGTTTTATTGGAAGTTTTTTTTGAGTCGTTGCCAAGTATAATGATAAACAATGCTCTCTATTATGATTTTCCTGGAACATTTAGTTATTTAAGGGCTTTTATATCAATCAAATTTAGGTGAAGTCAATGAATGGTATATACTCCTATAAAAATTATAGCTAGTGTTCAGGTTTATTATACTCTAACCCTATTCAATGTTATTTTGGCATGGTAGTTGCTCTTTGTTGTGGCAAGTGGATTGAAGGCAAATAGAGGGTTACCATCAAGGTGTCACTTCAGCATTGCATTGGATCTCTTTAAAAAGTAAATATCATTAATAAATAACCTTTAACGAACCATTCTCATTCTCATGAAATTCATTGCAATAGGGGGTATGTCCCCTAATATTTCTTGTAAAAGAGGGGATGCCCTCTTCAAGTCCCATTTAGAGCAAATGTATGTATACAAGGCTTTAGTCTCGGGCTATACCAAGGGTTTTCTTTACCCCGTTCTTTTTTCCCTGTGCCTGCACTTTGAACAGGGTTGTATGGAAATATTTTGATATAAATAAAATGGGCATTTCTGGGTAAGATCCCAAGGACTAAATGGTTTACAAATCACTATATTCCAACTGTAGATTGTAGAATTTAGGGTATAATTTTGAATCGTGTGTGTAACTCTATAAGCCTAAAACATTAGTAGTGAGTAGTTACTAGTTAAATTCTACAATTCTAGCTAATTTGCAAAGTAAATTATAGAATTACTTAATTTACTTTAAATTTGTAAAGGCCAAACTGTCAAGATCTATGAAACAAATATCAAAATATCACCACTAACCCAACAATATAACTTAATTTTTATAGTGGCCCACTTTCATATCAAGTAGGTTTCGGGCAGGACAGGGAAACGGGGCCATAACTTTACCAAAGGCTCCTGCAATAATGACACATGGAAAAGGGTGCAAAGGATGGAGATATCGAACCAAAACCTGGCTAATCAGGTGATTGCTACTCTAAACATTCTAAATGAGAACATCAATAGTCTGGGCGAATCGCTGAAAAATGCAAGAATCGGTGGGGAAAAGGAAGAAAAGGCCAGCATGGACCTCAGGCAAACCGAGGGAGAAATGAAAGAGACTAGGGGCCAGGTGGAACGAACTAACGACCCGAACCAGGAATGTGTGGGCGTGGAGATCCAGAGCACCAACGAGGAAGCAAAAAATTTGCAGGATCCAAATAGTGAGAAATAATTGCTAGAGCTCTTTTTTTCGCTTCGTCCTATCTTAAGTTTAGAGTATCTGGGTTTTGTTTCCTGGCTGCGGGCCTGTCTTTTGTTATGGCTTTTTATAGGCAGTTGCATAGGGTCTGGTCTTTATATAAAATTATTTTTTCAGATATTATGTAAAAACTCTCAGGTTTCAGGATCCCTGTAAAACCTATTTTTCTTAATCAAAAACATCTATGCTCTAGTAAACACTGAAATATGCTTGTGCAATTCCTCAACTCATCACATTATTTCAAACCACACATCGCTAGTCCAATTAAAAAGGAAAAGGAAACCTGAAACACTCACTAAATGAACAAAGAAATTACTCCATTATGTATCTAAAACTTAATTTGAAGGCACACCTTGGGAATTCAAATAATTTATTTGGCACGAAACACTGGATAACTAGCAGCCTACAGTATATTTAAGTTTGAACTAGTTATTTTCTAGGTTTCTGGAAGTCAAAACACAATTATCGAATACTAGTCTATTACAGAGGTATGGCTGCATCAAAGAGTCAAGACCTTACACTAACTGCAGAGAGCTCCATAGCATCATTGTCTTCATTTTCCTACACTTTCCAAATTTAAACGGTTAATGCATGCAAAAAACACTGACAGAATATGAAAACAGAGCTTGCCTGAAGCAGAAGATATTGCTTTCCCTGATTTTAGATTTTGATTACAAAACAGTACAGAAAGCAAAATGAGACTTGCATCATACCTCTAGCAACAAATCTTTTCGAGTTATGACACCAATAACCCGAGACGGACGTGGAACGACAAAAATGTGCCTTAATCCAAGCTGTCGGAAAAGATTGTATACCTAATGACACAGAAACATATGCTCCAACTTACACACTTTCAAAAATCTAATTTACCTTGGAACACTTTTGTTAAACATTTCCTATGATTCCAAGACATGAGCCAGTAAAATATGAAAAATGTTTCCAAATATTGAAACATGTCTGAAGTGTGGAAACATTTACCTTGGTCAAAGACATGTCTTCTGGTACAATATAAGGTGAGGGATTTACAAATGGTTCAAGATCTATATACATTTCCATTTCATCATGAGTGAGATGAATATCCTCTATCCTCAAACCTTTAGTTGATGCAGGTTTCCCAAAATCAGTAACACTGTGTCTGTGTGGTTATAGGTCCAAGTGTCAAATTGAAAAATTTATTGACTAACAATTTCAATGTAATATACAACAAAATCTTCTAAAATTCCACAACAGAACAAAAAAAGAGACCTTGATTGAAGCGATCCCCTTATGCCACTGGGGAGAGGAATATGCTGAAAATCTGCTTTGGATTGTAGAAGCACCAACAAATGACTGCCTTATAGAATAGTAAAATGAACAGGGCAAAATTAAAGGCTCAGAAAATTGTAGTTCAGTCTTAGAGATGACAACATATACATGATGATATCCAGTTCCATTTTAAAAGAACAAAGACTACTGCAGATAAGAGCATCTCATACCTTCGCAGGATGAGTCCAAGGACAGCTGTTTCCCCATTTTGTCGACGATCAATCACCTAGAAGTATAACAGATGATATATTAATATCACAAAATAAGCAGATGATATATCATAAAATAAGCTCAAGGGAATCCTAAGAAAGAACCAAAGCGTATCACTAGAACAGAACAATTTGATAAACTTACAGGAAGTCCATTGTGATTATTGCTTTGTAACATTGTCACAACATCTACAACTTTAACAACACGTGGGAAGAATTGGACCTTCAAAAGGGACATTTGAATCTTTGATCAATCTCCATGCTGTGGTTTTCTGTACTTATTACAAACTGAATAACATAAAGCAACATGCAAAACCTTTTGATTTCCGCACACTTCTTTTGCAGTCATTTTGCGCATGTATGGTTTAGGTCTCGATTCAAGGAGTGGAATTCCTCTCAGACGAGCTTGCTCTTCATAAAACCCCTCATTAAAAACATCACCAACAGCCTGTGCTAACGAATATATCAATCCTTGTAATTTGACTGGATGATACGTGAAAGCTAAAAGCTATCTGCTCAAATACCATCATGTTACTAATAAAAACAGACCTTAGATATGAGAAGAACTAGCATGATCAAGGGTAAAAGCTTAAGATTGTTTGTAATCTCAACCATTATGACACAAAGAGATACAGTCATTCTCATAGAACCTCCAAGAAAAGATGCAGCTCCAAGTAATGCATACCTGGAAAGAAACTCTCCAAATACATTAACATGTTTGAAATCATATATGGTAAACATAGACCAATTCGAACAATCATATTGTCTGGCTTCAATTTAGTATTTTACACTATTACTAATGCTAAGTTACGAAAGAGTTCTACATTTCTTTCAAATTGGTGCAATAGTACAAAGGCTATATCTTCTACATGCTCTACTCGGCATTCTACTTGTATAGTTTATATCATAAAGGTCAGTTTTAAGTCTATATCATCTCTGCTGAAATAAAAGCCAATAATCAATACAGTAGATATAACTCAAGCAGTGTCTTTGTAACAGTTCCACGACAATTTCCCATAAATGTGATAATTTTGCTTAGATAAAAGGAAAGATAATTAAACAGAAACTTACGTTCCTTCATCGACATTGAGCTTTTTATAAAAGCTGACAACAAACATCCCTACAAGTCGTCCATAAGTGGATCCTATCATTATCCCTGGAACAAATTGCCCAGATGGAACTGCAGTGCCATATGTAATGACAGCAAGGGAGTAAAACATGACCTACATACAGAACTCACATTAGCAGTAAAGAATAATAAAAATAATAAACATCAGCATTCTTCAACACAACATAAGATTCATTAGAGACTGCATATTCATATCAGCAAGCATTAGCATAAAATACAGGGTTGATTTTAAAAGTGGTAAACAGGAACATGTAAAATTCTTTGGACATTGCAATACACTAGGTTGCAAATTCAACTAGTATTTACAATGTATACATTAACTCAAGCATGGAGCAATCCAAAAAAGACAGGCAAAGGTAGAGAGACCAACTCAGTAAAGAAATAAAAAACCAGCAAATGTAGAAACAGAAGAAAGATAATAAATGGCATATCTCTAAATCAAAAATAATAAGTCAATCATAACACGATTAAAGAAAAAATGAGAAAGAAAGTTAAAAATGAAAGAAATGAATAAAGCTAAAAAATGGAACACCCAATCAAAATTCAAGCTGAAACTAGGTTGCATGGGTACGCACACCCACACCCCTAGTATGCAAACCCACGTACCCAAGTACCGGGTACTCATACCCCAAGTACTGGGTACTCAGTGGAGAGCATCATAGCTAAGGATGTTGATTAAGATTTCTGAATTTTATTTTATTTTGGTTTGTGTATCAGCTTGTTGTTTATCAAGCTTAATTCAATATGTAATCAGTTTGAAACTTAACAGTAAACTTTATTGCTGTTCAAGTCAGAAGTTTATCATTTGCAAAATGTCATTCTTATATGATTTATGATCTTCTTGTTCATGTTTAAAGTCTGCCTTCTCTGTGATGCATCTAAACATTTATCATATATTATTATTACAAATACAAACATATAGCAAATCTAAAACTGAAAAATGAGAAAAAACTTTGAAATTATGTACTTTGATAATTTTGTGTGTGCGCGCTCGTGCACATGCACGTGCATGTGAAATTATATATCATATTCCATGACCTGGATCGAGTCAGGAAAACTCGGCAAGGTCTTTTCAACTCAGCGACTTGGACTACTCACACAACTCTCTGGTCTGGATGCACAGTCAAGCAAATTTGTGTGCATCCGCAGGTGTAAAGGTGGCTAAGGTTGGCAGTAGGAAGTTGGAAGATGGATGCAGACAGTGTAAATGTGGTTAGGGTTGGAAGTTGTTATACAACAGTCTCTTGTTGCTGAAGAATTTGTTCTGCAGTAGCTTTGCAGTGTTCCAGAAATTGTACTCTAGTAACAACATTGTTTTTGCTGAAGTTATTTTATAGTGGCCTTGATGTGTTGCAGAAGTAATTTTATGGTGACAAAAATAGTTGTTGCAGAAAGATGTTCCATGACATCCTCTGTCTCATAGCAACAACAGAGTTGTTACATGAAGTCATTCCACAACATAGTTGTTGCTAAAGAATTAACAGCAGTTACATAGTTGCTGCAAGGAGTAACTTCCACCAGTTAATCAGTTTTTGTGGAAATTCATTTGCAACAATTACATAGAGCTGCAGTACACCAGTTGAACTAGTTGCATGTAGCTGTGGAAAATCATTCATAGCAGTCACACATGTTGGAAAATAATTTCTGATAGCAACATAGTTCTGGTAGAAAATCATTCACAATAATGATATTATTATAGAGCCAAGTTGCCGGTTCAGATTTAGGATCAAGATTCAGGTTTAAAATTCATACAATTATTTTATTTATCTATTTTTTGGGGGGGAGGGATTCAAATTTGTTTAGGGTCCATCCATACAAACACATGTAAAATATATGTATATACAGCAGCAAATAAATTTATACACCACTATGCAGATAGTATACTAAATAAAGCAACATAGCAAAATGCACCACCGTTTATATTAATGCTTTAGCCGAAATGACATACGTTTTACCTTTTTGGCCTTTTTAGTGGTCTATTTAGGGTTGGAGGGCTAGATGAACTAAAATAGACAAAACAAACTTAAACGGGTCAAAAACAAAATCCATTTTTTGGCCAAATTTAGGTCCTTCCGCAGATTTGCAGATTTGCCATAAAAATGGCAAAATTTGTGTTGGCTTCATCTAACAGAAGGCCTGCAGCAGACTTTTGTAAGAATATGATAAGGACCAGACTTTAGGGTTGCCAGGAAAGAATTTGGTAACATAGTTATGGAGAGTTATTAACAATAGTCAAAGCTGTAGTTGTCACAAGCACTGATGCATTTAGCTTGGCTGTTGAAACTAAAGTATCAT
This sequence comes from Cupressus sempervirens, assembly GCA_028749045.1. Classification (NCBI taxonomy): domain Eukaryota; kingdom Viridiplantae; phylum Streptophyta; class Pinopsida; order Cupressales; family Cupressaceae; genus Cupressus; species Cupressus sempervirens. The sequence continues at coordinate 551,040,236 of CM053786.1, forward strand.
TCTATCAAATGATACACACACACACACACCCAAATGCGTCCAAAACCTCCAAAATGAAATTCACATATCCACATACTGGGTTCTCATATCTGCATCTGCATCCGGATTTGAACCAGTAACTTAGAATAATATTAAAATTGCCAATTGAATTACACACACTAGGTCCTGGAAAGAGCTGAACACAAATGATGACAAGGAGATCCAAGTGGCCCTATCTATGCTCAACCTTCTCTAGTAATCCGAGTAACCAAACTTAGTATAAAATTGAGAAAAATCGTAACCATTCTGAAGATTGACATATGTATTCTGCAGATCAAAAAAAATGCTTACTGAATTCAAGACCTAAAAGTTCAATTCCAGTCCAAATACAACATCAAGTCAGCCTATTATAATATTATTGTAATGAAAACCTAGAAACAACATCCCCTCTCATATTACATGAGATCCATGGAGGCAGTGCAACATATTTATTGAAACATACCATCATCAGATTAATGGAAAGGTTCTTCCCGAGTTTTAAAGTACTTAAGTATAGTAAGGAAAACCTAGAAACACTGTCCACTCTCATATTATATGAGATCCGTGTAGGCAGTGCAAGATATTCATTGAAACATACCATCGACAGATTAATGGAAAGGTTCTTCCCAAGTTTGAAAACAATTAAGTATATCTAAGAGTGCCTGCTTGGAACAGCCTCGCAAGAAAGTTACTGGGTTCAACACTGTCATGTCCTTTTGAGTATCATCTACACTTTGGGTGGAAGTGTTTAAAAGTATCCTGCTCCTCTCAAATGTAGCTATTGCTAAAATTTAAGAGGGTTCCATTGGTGTTTGAAATCGGCACAGTAACTTGTACCAAAAAATTGCCACAAGACCATGAAATCTGATAGCATGCATAAGGTGTTATGTGTTCTTTTATGGCTTGTTTGGAAAGCATGGTACAAAGATATAAAATAAAAAAGTCAAAAGAAGCATACATTAGGGAAAGCACGACATTTTCCAAAATCGCCAATGGTCCCGATTCTTCTCAACATAAAATTGTAATTTTCCAATAACTTGTTGACACAAGTTTGACCCATTCTTTACAGATTAATCGCAATAAAATCACCATTAAATCATTACACATAGGTTAGACCAATTCTCAATGTGAACACAGGTTTGACCAATTCTCAACATGATTTTCACCTGCCAACACATTTTCCTCTTCGGTAGGGTTTAATCACGATTTCATCTCAGTATTAAATGAATTTTGTGTTTTCTTTTGATGTGGTTGAAAGCCACATTTCAGTCAACATGCAGCAAGGGTGTATTTTGCTTGACTGCATCTGTAACTTTGTTTTCAGACTGCAGCCGGTTCATTTGAGAGTGCAGCAACAGGAAGGATTCAACATGGAGTTTCTGTGGGCCCATTGAAACTAATCAACAAGGTAAGGTACTCTACCTGTGCACTTTTTTTATCTTTTTAAAATTTGACAATGGTTCAGGCAAGTGACTGACTCTCTGAAAACATCTGTAAAATATAGTTCAGACGTTTTTATTGAAATCAGTTTCTCTGCAGTGGTTTGCTGCCCTCAAGTAGTTATCCAGTCAGATATAGTTATCAGCTGCAACATATCTCAAGTTTTAGGTAGCAGGCTACTCCAAAATCGGCTAAGCTCTCCTGAATTCATCAACCATTATGTGTTCATCTCATGTCAGAATTAAGTGCTAAATCCCACAACTGACAAAAAAACTGTGTGCAAGAAATGGATCGATACAAGAATGCTCCCATATGCAGAATGTTTTTTAGTGTAACTATAAGAATTTGCCTTAAGGTAAAATTCACCCAAGAACTAAGAACTCAAACACAAACACAACTGTAGACCAAAAAGAGAGAGTATGAGTAGAATGACGATATATTCATTCAATATGCCATATTAAAGTACACTAGGAGTGCCTATATATAAAGGCCTCTAGAAAGCTTCTAGAATGCATAGAAGTCAGCAACATGATAAGTCATACAACCAGGCGCATGTCCACCAGATATGGGTTATCCTCCATTAAGCACAGAAGTAAGTGCGACGATGAGAGGACAAGCCTACAATGGTGCAAATTTATGTTGTAGGCAACATGTGCTAAAAAGGGAGTGTGAATAACTATGTTGTCTACATGACAACTCAGTGAATGATGCAAACTCTAGTGTTGTAGACACCATGTGCTGATTAGAGTTGTGTACTTCTATGTTGTCAATATGACAACTCATGAGAGTACACAAACTCCTAAGTGTCTCACCTAAATAAATAATAAAATAATGCAATATAATAAAATAATGCATTAACCTAAGTAAACTTAAGTAAAGTGTAAATAGTAAATACTTATTTACACCAACACCCCCTCTTAAGTGCAACTTAGGGGAATGCCCTTAAGCTTACGAAAACTAGGATGAAGTGCATGATGGGTCCCGGCTACTAGGCCATGTTAGGTACCCATGTACATAATGATATGCAATCTCTCATAAAGCAGAGGAGGGAAAACCTCATGGGAAAAACCCTTTCCCAAAAAGAGAGATGAAACACACATACGATGTATGGATGGATGGAGTAATCAAGACCCCCGCATTACGATATACATCTAGTATATACATAAGAGAAAAATGAGAAGAGGAAGAGAGACAGAATAGGCTCCCCCCCCTAAAGAAGAATGTCTGCCAGTGACTGCTCTGATGAAGAAGCTGATCCAAGACTACAGAGGTATTCCTCCCCTTAGGAAGAAACAATGCCATGGGTAGAAACAAGGCTATGGGTACAAATGAGACACTTCTGCTGTGCGTGGAAAGAATCCCATAGGTAAGTGATGTCTCTGAAAACCTGCTCAACTGGTTGAAGAACCTATCTCAAAGAACTATTTGTCTCCTTAGTTGATGACGAACCCCTCTGCAACTGCTGATCATAAGTATCCACAATCACTTCAACCTGTAACGATCGATCATGTAGAGAATGAACAAGAGGGTCGGATGGAGCCCTCGTGACAACTAAAGAAGGTGTTGCTACATCAAGAAGAAGAGGCAGATCATTAATAGTCTCCCAAATCTATCATTAATGCTGGCCTTGGAAGACTGGATGTACCCTACTATGCTGGACCTATCACTGTGGCAATATATGCATGTGGATTGGACTGATGTAGTGACCTCTCACTGCAACTATCGATAGAACCCCACTTGTCTAAATCTGTTGAAGCACTATCGCTAGTGTCACTATCAGTTTCCACACGATATGATGTGCGGAGAGGATTAGAGGACAAGCTTGGTGAACTTTCCTCAAAGTGTACATCCTTCTCCACAAAGATCTCATGGGTCTCTGGATCCAATAGTCTGTATGCCTTCACACCATCTTCCTAACCAATGAAAGTACAAGGCCAAGGTGACTGTGCCTTGCATCCCCTGGAAGATATCTTTGCCCATGCAAGACAAACGAAGACTCTGAAGTGTGTCACAATAGGTTTTCTGCCGCAACATGCCTCAAAAGGAGTCCTGCCATCTAAGGCTGGATGAGGAGACCTGTTAAGAATGTGAGTGGCGCTACTCATTGCTTCAACTTCAAGTTTAGGATCAAGAGACTTGGCGTTTATCATGCAACTTGCCATGGATTTGAGAGTTCTAATCCTCATAGCTGCAACATCTGTCTTGTGCGGACTGAATGCTAGTGGATTCTGAAGATCAATTCCCTCAAGTCTGCAAAAGTCTCTAAGTCTTTTGTCCACATATTTGTTCTCATTGTCCACACGTAGAACCTTGATGGCTTTCCTTGATTTGTGTTCAACATGAGTCTTGAAGGCTTGAAGCTTATGAACCACTTCACTCTTATGATGAAGGAAGAAGACCCATGTGAATCGTGAAAAGTCATCAACAAAAGTAAGGATATAGCGGCCTTGGCTGACTGATGTTACTGCAAAAGATCCTACTGAAACCATGTGAACCATCTGTAGAACAACCGATGCTCTTGAAGACTTCCCTTTCTGTAACTTCCCCTCTGGATGCATATCCACTAAACCTATTGAACATTCACCTGTGGAAAAGTTGATTTGGGGTAGACCTTTGACCATTTTGTTTGACCAAAGTTGTTGAAGATAGCGAAAGGCAAGATGACCAAACCGCTCATGCCATAATTTGATTGTTGAATTTGATTGAGATAACAAGGCCTTTGAAGGAGACTTGGGCACAAAATGGGAGAAAGAGTACAACCTTTTGTCATGATTCACTTTCCCCACTACAACCAATGAGTCATCTTTTAGACTGTGCACCTGTACTGAATCAGGAAGGAACTCAACTCTATGTCATTCTCCGAGGTGAGTGATTCGGTAAATTCAGAGGAGATTAGAACTTAGGTTTGGAACATAGAGAACATCTTTGAATTCCCCATTTTCCATTTCCACATGTCCTTTCCCTTCAACTTCCATTTTAGTATCAACTCCCATGAAGATGTGCGGTACCTGTGACTACTTCAATGAAGAAAAGTCTCCCTTTGAAGAACCCATATGATAGGAGGCACCTGAGTCAAGTATCCATTCCAGAGAACTTGTGTTTTCCATAAGTGCTTGCCCTTTTCCGTTTAAAGAGGTTGGAGTTGAATCCTTGGAAGTACTTGGCACTTGAATCTTGTTCTTCCTAAGTAGATTTTCCAACTCATTGATTCTTTTAGTCTTGCAATGATGCTCGTCATGATTTGGCTTTTTGCAATATGCACAAAAAAGTTTGTCCTTTTCATTACTTCCCTTCTTGTTGGAAGAAGAATTGTCTTGCTGTGAGGAGGATTGTTGTGTCTCGGATTGTGATTTCTGCTTCCACTGCTTCTTCTTCTTGTTGCTAGAACTTTTCCCTCTTTGACTTGATTGGTGCTCATTACTAGCCACCAAGGCTTTGGTCTTTGATGTCATGAGAAGTCCCAAATCCATCAAGTGAGATTGTTCAATAATCAACATCTTTGCAAATGCATCAAATGTAGGCTTCTGGTAAGCAGTTCCCATGGTCAAACTGTGAGTATTAAAACTCGAAACAAAGGAAGCATACTCTAAAGGTAGCCTTTTCACGATGTGATGAATCAACTTTTCATCCTTCATGGGATTTCCACAATCTTTAAGAAGTGCCCTATACTCATTGGCTTTGTTGATGTAATCTTGAATTGTGTCAAAGTTCTTTAGATCCAAGACAAGTAGATCATCTTCAATCTGAAATCCCTTTTCCTCATCCACCTTACCATACAATGATTCAAGTTTGTCCCAAGATGGTTTGGATTCCGTGAAACTGGCAATGTAGAAGAAGAGATCTCTATGAACACAATTCTTGATAATTCCTAAAGCCTGTTGGTCTTGTTTTTTCCATTCAATGAGTTCTTTAGCATTAGCAGGTTTGGTAATTGTAGCATCAACATAAAGACTGTAACCTTTTTCCATTAATCTACTCCATGCAATATCTTTCCATGTAGAATAATTGCATGAAGTTAGAGGTGGACATTTAAATGAACCCATGATGCAAAAAATGAAAAGAGCACAAAAGAGAGACACAAGAACACGGTACACATGCCCCCTTTTCACTCAATCAAAAGACCCCCCGAAAAAATATGCTTTTGGCACTTTATAAGTAGTGCATGTACAATGGGCCACTTGTCAAAATGAACAAAGTGGACTTTTTGATTTTTCTTTTACAACTATCTTTTGAGGCCTAAATCTATCACTCAGCATTGTAGCTCAGATGTACAACAATTCTGAAAAGTAATCAAAGCTTTACAATGCAGAAAAAGCCCTAGTTTTGAAAGTGAGAATTTTGTCCACACAACCCTAGAATCTAACCGCAGATCTGGAAAGTACACAAAAAATAACGCACTTTCAAAAAAAATGAAAATTGAAAAGGTGACCAGATGAGCTCATAGGGAGCATTTGAAGTTGCAAACTGCAGGATTAAGCAGGTACAGTTGCCCAAAAATGCAATTTTTGCAAAATCCTTGCACCAAAACTAGAAAAGAACACCACCACTAGAAAGCTCAAGAAATTCTACCCAATTTCAAAAAAAATTGCACCTGAATTAAAGTCTGAATGGCTAAGTTATGGGCTCGCAAAATCAGGTTGCCAAATCAAAAAGCAATCTGGAGAGGGGTCTAGTAGGAAAACTGCGTGCTTAAATTTGACAGTCAAATGGCCGTTGCAACAGTTCAAAATTGCCTGTGAATGAAGGTCAAACAGCCATCAAATTTTTCCCCATGAAATGCTAATGTCAGCAAAAAATCAGCGCCCCAAGGTGACGTGGCAGCTAACAAGGTGTACCATACTGTACGGACAAGACACGTGGCAAAAGGCCGTACACTGTGCGTGGGTACAGCAGGTGTCAAGGTGGTAGTGTACATGTTGCTAACATGTCGAACACTGGGCCTGCTGACGTGGCAAATTGGGTACAGTTCGCTGTTGAGGATGACATGTCACAGAGTACACATGGCAATTGTTGGAAGGGCTGCGTGCTTGAGGGTCTGCGTGGGTGGAACACGTGGCCAACAGAGAACTTGTCGTGTAGGGGCCATGTGCAAACTACAAAAGCAATGTGTGGCACTGGAGATAGAAAGGTGGCAGGAGCTTCTGAACAAAAAAACTGTCGCCAATTTTTATTGCCAATACCGAAAACACCAGAGCGTGCCGGAGGTAAGTTTTATGGTCACTGGGATCCCGTTTCACGGTGGCTTTGGGCTGTGCATACCAGAAGACAGGGTATTCGTTCTTCGAGATTGATTCAGGGCAGCCGACAACTTTATCAGCCAAAATATCCTCGAGGGCCGTAAGAACTGAACAGGGGGTGCCGCAGATTTAAAATCTGGCGATGGGGACTAATATTAGTCCCACATTCGTTGTGGGACAGTCTCCAACAGTCTATAAAAGACTTAGGCTGGGGATGTAAAAACAAGAGAGCCACCGGTGTATTGTTTGTTGGCCGAACTTTGTAGCTCGGTGGTGTGTTGCCTGCCCGCTGGTGGAAGGGTATGAAGTCTGGTGCCGAAATTTGGAAGAGAAGCATTTACTTGCTATTTGGTGGCAGTTCCTTAAAGCCTAAGCATTCCTTAATAAATTTTGAACTTTAACACAAGTAGATCTGTTTGGCATCTGCTATATGTCAAACCATCTTGAAAGATTGAAGATTCAACATCCGTACTTGGCTGCAATGTTGAATATAAATATCCAGATTTAAATGAAAATCTTGTGGACAACACATAAAATTGCAGAAATATGTAAATAAAAAGTCATTTTCAAAAAATAATAATAATAATTAATAGATTAAATTAAAAGTAGTTTGGCCACTAAATATTTAGATGGGAATTTCAAATCGAAGGGCCCAATTTGAAATGATATATCAAGGAGGCACCTATCTTCATTTGAGAATCATTTAAGCTATCAATTGCATACTACTAGAAGGTGAGGTTGATGCTATCCATGTTGTTGTCATTCATGGTTGTCATTGATGTTAAACACTGTTCCAAACTCTTGGTGTGCCAGCTTTGTATCGGTTGAGGTGCACTAATAGATCTTGTGAATTGGTCAATGTCTACCAATGGATGGGCACTAATAGCTTGGGTATCGGTTGACGTGTTCACTAATTGATGCACTCTAATGCTTTAAACTTCTATGTCTTGGTGGTAGAACTACCTAACGCTGGCGGATCTATGCATGCAACAATGGCGGATCATATTTTTGGTTGATCCAAAGTGAAGCATGTTATTTATGTTTCAGTCCCAGTAGCTACTGCATAACGTGTTCATCATGACCATTGGCATCAGAGTTCTTCGTGACGGTGTTGCGCATTTTTTTTGTCGAGCCGCGTTGTTTTGGCTGAGGTGGTCCACGTTTCATTCCTTCCCCAACATAAAAATGTCTCAATGTGACCTATTTTAAAATCTATTCTAGCCGACGAATTCGAGGGCAACAAGCAGTATAAGAAGAGTGAAGATTTCAGTTGGAGAGTATACAAGATGCATGTATGCAAGGTATATTCAATGTAAGTGCAAATCTGTTTTGATAGTAATAGGGAGTTGGCACAAGCAATCACAAACTGAATTGTGGACTATCATTGACTGTTTTCAGTAGTATATTCAAATTTCATTACTTATATTCTGGCTATAAGCCTAATTGTATTGGCAGCGAGCCTTCATTATATTTCTAGGTAGTTAGCAATATTGGCAATGAGCCTACCTACAGTAACCCAAATTGTAGTGAGCACTGCCGGCAGGGAGCCTCTTGTAAACATCACCTTAACATGTGTCACTCTAATAGGTGTTCATTTCATGAGAATTAGCTTCTCTACAGATTTAGCCAGTTTTGGTTTTCACGTAAATCTTGATGTTCTATGTGTTGGTGTTTTTGTGACTTTCCATGTTCAAATTTTCTATGAATGTTTGATGTGCTTAACCAATGGATCAAAAGTTGTTGATGTTGTTTACCAACATTGATAAAAGATAAGATAAAACAAGACAAATTTATTAATGTCAAACAAGATACCACAAAAGGGTCTAAGGGACTAAAAGCATATAACAAGGGCAACAACCACCAGCAGGAGCACCAAACGGTGTCCGAGAAGAAACAAAAAGTAAAACAACAGGCCACCCAAAAGGACTAAGGATACTTCCTAAGCGGGAAAAAATCCAGCACCAAAGGATAGGGTCCAAGGCAAGGAGGGACCCTAAAGAGATCATGGACCGCCACAAAATACCACTAGAAGTAGAGTGACGCCGTCGTGTGTACCCACTGCAAGGCCTCAGATGCCTGGTGTGGCTGGAGGTGGGAAGGTGAAGTCATCACTTCCAACTCTAGGCAAGGGACATCGGCAAGAAAAGGGAAGTGATAAGCTGATCCAAAATCTACCTCGAGGGAGAGAGAGCTTGCAAAGAAGAAGCTTTATAATTTGTGTGGGAATACCTGATTCACCCACCTCTCAATTATTCGGCCTGTTCAACACATGCTACTTTCATATTTGAGTAGTTGTTCAATCTAAGATCCAAGGACAAACGTCAAAAACCATTGGCATGATTGAATTCTAGAGGAGAACCCTTCTTGAAATTCATCATATTGGATCAAGGACAAAAACTTTGTTTCCCATTCTCTATGATTCCGTCCAAGAATTATAAATATGCTAATTTGTTAAAGATTTGAAGATAATTTCAAGTTTGCATGTTGCTGCTAGTGTGTGGCTAAAATCATTTGTTGAATATTTGTCATTTGGAGGGTCATACATTGCTGATATGATGTTGCTGAAGTGATTGTCGAAGATTTCATCATTTGAAGTGTTACATATTGTTGGTACACTGTTAGTATATTGTTTCGTTGAAGATTTCATCATTTGTAGAGTTTTATGTGGAGATCCCGAACTTGTCGTGGGTCAAACGGGTTTGTTGAATTGGCAAGTTGAACCAAGTTGGCTGAGTTTTGTTGACTCAGCAACTCACCTCGACAAGTTTTGGGCATAACTTAGTGAGTCAGCAATTTATGCCAAAACAAGAAATTTGGCATGCATTAAACATTACAAATAAATTATTTTTGCCACCTTTTATTTGTATTTCTTTTTCATTTGACCCTAAAAGATTTTCTAATTGCTAGTTGTGACAAGAAAGGAGAAGTGCGAGAGAGGAAGGAAAATAAAAGATCATAGGTTTGCAACCAGCAAGAAACAAGAGCATCAAGGAGACCAAAAATCACTTTAGGGAGCTCATACGCTTGCATTGATAGCATCAAGGAGTCCATAACAAGATTTCTCAAATCATTTGAAAAAGGTAAGTGTTAAACTTTGTAGATTTTCTTGGATTTTTTTGGTATATTAATGGATTTTTCAATTGCTGTTAAATTTTTTAGGTTAACTTTCTAAATCTTGAATGTTTTTAATTTAATTGAATACTTCAATGAGAGAAGTAGAATATTAGCAGAGTGCAAACCCTGCAATTTTTTAGAGAAAATTTGTAAACATGTATTTACTTTTTTTTTCCTCAAAAAAATGTAGGGTTAGCAGGATTTTTCAATTAGTTTATATTTTATAGCTGTTTAATTTTTTCTTATCGCAGCAGCCTTAATATTTTAATAATATTCATTTTTCACAATGCCTCAAAAGGACGAGGCATAGAAATATAACAAGGATTTTTCATACAAACAAAAAAATCAAATAATTTTTTTTTTTTTTAAAAGAAATCAATTTTGGTGGCATCAACAAACTCAAATATCATATTGCTTCCACACCTGGCCATGACACTGAGATATGTTAAAAAAAACTGTCAAGGCAAATATTTTTGTTATGCCCAATTAGAAACGCGAACAAAAAAAATTAACTAAGAGGCAATTGAAAGAGTTAAATGCTATTGGCTCCCATACACTTGCATCTAAATCCGCATCTGCATGCTATGTGGGAAAGGGCTCAATTAGGCCTCCCCTTCATCCTAGTGCTAGTGCTAGTGCTAGTGGCACTATTACCTTCGGTCCTAGAGTGCGGAATAATCAGCGAATAGAAAAGAGAGAAATCAAGATAATAATTTTAATAGATATAATAATCAGCGAGCATGGAACAATGGACAAAATAATAGAGGAATTCAGCAAAATAGTGGGAATACTAGACAGCCTTATGGGGCAAATCAGAATAACAATAATCGAAACCTTCAAGGATATGTGGCTCACAATCAAGGCAATAGAAACCAAGTGATGCGGCAACCTATGGCAATTGAACGCTATAGGCAGCTGGATTTCAATGGGATTCAAGGATATCTGAATCCTATTTCAAATGATTTGAGGAATGCCATCCCAAAATTCTCAAGAAATGGAACTGAATTAGCTGAAAGACATGTTATCAACCTAAAAAATGTGATTGAAGATTTTGAAGAAGAACATGAAGATGTGTTCATGAAATTATTTGTTCAATCATTAACTAATGACGCTGCGGAATGGTATAGAAGTTTGCCACATAGATCAATTTCTGGCTGGTGTAATTTCGCAAATCAATTTATTGAGCAATTCGGGGATCACACTGATACGTCTTTCGCGTCACATGAATTAACTAGCATTAAAAAGAACTCAAATGAGTCAGTATCAAAGTTCAACAAAAGGTTTAATAAAGTCCTCAACAGAATTCCAAGAGAAACTAGGCCGGTGGATTCATTCTTGATTGATTTTTATTTTAAGTGCCTTTGATAGCAAATCTCACTATGAAATAAGATCTCATAGACCTTCTTCACTGCCCCAAGCTTTCAAAGTTGCCATGACTATTGAAAATGATAGGATGGCAGCAGGAAGAGTTAATAAGAGGGATGATCCAAAACTGTATAATCCAAGAAATCCTAAAAGGGACGAATTGAAAGATATAATGGATATGCTAAAAGAGATAAAAGTCAAACAAGGTAGAAGTGAGAGGCCACCCTTTAATAGAAATGATAGAGTAAGATTACATGATATGCCTTATAACACAAACTGGAAGGATGGAAAACCGGAGAGACCAACTCATGCTAAAGATACACCTGATCCTTTGAAGAAAGTGAATATTGTTGATGATGGCCCATGGTGTGATGCGTGCAGGCTGCCCCACGATCCTAATCATTGTATTGTTGCACAAGCTATTTTTGAAGAAAGAAATCAAAATGAGGAACAACCTGTAGTCAACACAATATCATCTGAACCAATATGGGGAAGGGATGAGGATGACTCTGGGGATGAAGATCAAAATGCTGATTATTATTACAGGAGTTCTAACCAGCAGCAATGTACTCAACAAGTCTTTTCAGATGAGGAAGACAATCCTACCTTTCATAGATTAACGCCAGAAGAAAGAAGAGCCTATACTATTGCAACAGTTGAGCATGCTAATCATACATATCAAAGAAGGAATAGAGATAATAATGCTAATCAAGGGACTCCTGCTGGTATATTTGTAAGAAATCAGCAGCAGATTGAAGCATCTAACAAGCCTGAAAATCAAGCTCAAACCAAACAAAAGGAAGGTAATCAAATTATAAAATTACCAAGCAACCAGTTGTGCAAACCAATGGTAAGAAAACATCTGATTGTCATAGTTTTATGAGTCATGCTTTATCTCAGTTAAAGATTACTATGCCTCTAATGGATATGATGAAATTTTCTTATTACAGGCAGGAAACTGTGAAGATATTGTCTAGTGTGTAGGATATCAACAATAAGGACGATGTTAAAAATAATGAAGAAACACCTATTGTATATCTAGGAACAACATTAAATAAGAAGACAAATCAAGTAGATCCATTCTATTTAACATTGTTGATAAACAATAAATTGGTAAAAAATTGTATGATTGATTCTGGCGCAGCAGTCAATATTATGTCTGCTAATGTAATGAAAGAAATAGGACTTAAAGTTGATACTCCTTTTGGAAAATGTTATGCAATGGATAACAAATCTGTCCCTGTTGTTGGAATAATTAAAAATGTAGAATTTTGTTTTCCATCATTTCCGCATATATCATACAGAACTGACATTACAGTAATTGAAATATCAGCAAGTTATGGTATGTTGTTATCTAGGCAATGGTCAAATTTGGTTGGAGGTCATGTGTAGTTAGATATGTCTTATGCTACTATTCCTGTGGGAGGCAAGGAAATACAAATTGAAAGGGAACCTCAGTCATACTATTTGGTTGAAGATTACATTTCGGATCCCGAGGTTAATTTTTGCCATTCAGACATGGACAACTTCCAAGTAAGCATAACCAAACCTACTTCTAAGATTGTTGATCCAATTTCAATTTATTTAAAAGAAAATTGTAATGATATTTGGCAAATGTTTTTTGATGGCGCATGCAGCAAGGAAATGAGGCTGGCATTATCTTTGTTTCACCGTCAGGTAAAACTTTTAAATTTTCTTTCTTACTAAATTTTGAATGCACTAATAATATTGCTGAATATGAGGCGTTAATCATTGGTCTTGATATTGCAAAAGCGTATAGGATTAAAATGCTCGCTGTTTTAGGAGATTCAGATTTAATTGTTTCACAAATTAGGCATAAATTTTCAACTAGGAACCCAAGATTAAAACAATATCGAAACTATGTATGGGATTTGATAGAATTCTTTGATGCCTTTTCGATCAAATGGGTCGATAGATCAAACAATTACCTAGCTGATATAATGGCTAATCTAGCTATTAGGCAAATGGATATCCCATTTGATGAAGTTATTCAGGTTGAAGTGAAAAATAGACCTTCTATACCAGACAATGTTCAAAACTGGCAAGTTTTTGAGGACGATAATGATATCATTAAATTTTTGACTTGCCAGGATGGCATGGGTACATAGAAGAAGAAGACGGTAAGGAAACATTGTTTGGAAAGGAAATAATGCAATTAAAAACTAATAAAATACCAAAAGGTCTAGTTGCTTTAGAACAAATCTTTGACGAAAAGGAAAGTCCAAAAAATAGCAAATCTACCAAGATCCAAAATGAAATTGAGGAAATAAATTTGGGAAGTGAAAGTTCTCCCAAAAGGGTTTACATAGAGAAGAAATTGTCATCAAAAATGAGGGCTGACCTAATTGCTTTATTAAGGAAATATAGACACGTCTTCACTTGGAGTTATGATGAGCTTAAAGCGTATAGGGAAGATTTGTTTCAGCATAAAATACCTTTGAATCCAGAGGCCAAACCATTTAGACAAAGACAGCGTCCTATAAACCCAACATTAGCTCCAAAAATGAAAGATGAACTCATCAAATTAAGAGACGCCGGAATTATAAAACCTATAAGACATTCTACATGGGTTTTGAATTTGGTCCCAGTGAGAAAGAAGAATGGAGATATGCAGTTATGTATAGATTTTAGAAATTTGAATATATCTTCTCTTAAGGACAATTATGCATTACCTAACATGGAGAGTTTATTACAAAAGGTAACCGGTAATGAATTACTATCTATGATGGACGGATTCTCAGGTTATAATCAAGTCAAAGTGAAAGAATCCGAACAATATAAGACTGCTTTTACCACACCTTGGGGTACCTATGTCTATGCTAGGATGCCTTTTGGGTTAACAAATGCAGGGGCTACCTTTCAAAGGGCAATGGATGTTGCTTTCGATGGATTGATTGACTTGATCATGGTTGTCTACCAAGATGACCTTACTGCTTATTCAAAGAAAGCAAAAGACCATTGTAAGCATTTAGAAAAGATCTTCATAAGGGCCCTTGAATTTGGAATCTCTTTGAACCCTAAAAAATGTCAATTCGGGGTAACTGAAGGAAAATTGTTAGGTCATATTGTCTCCAAGGAGTGGGTTAGAATTGATCCTGAACAGGTAGCAGCCATCGATAATATTCAAATACCTAAAACGACTAAGGGAATCCAATCATTCTTTGGGCAAATCAATTTTGTGAGACGATTCGTTTCCAATTTTGCTGAAATTGTTAGCCTATTGCTAAGATGCTTAAGAAAGGTGCGAAAATTGCTTGGGATAGTGAGGCTGTAGGGGCATTCTCTAAGATAAAGCAAGCTATCAAAGAAGCCCCGGTTCTAAAATCTCCTAATTTTAAGAAGCCATTCCTGTTATTTTCATTTGCCTCTTACCATACCATAGCCGCAGTAATGTTACAAAAGAACGATGAAGGCTATGAACAACCAATTGCATTTTTTGGCAAGAGTTTACAAGCCGCTAAATTGAATTATGATATAAATGAGAAGCAGGCTTATGCTTTGGTTAAAGCAGTTAAATCTTTTCGACCTTACCTAGTAGGGGCTGAAATTACCACCTATGTGCCAAATGCTGCCATTAAAGACATATTTAGACAATCTGAAACCACTGGAAGACGATGTCGTTGGATAAATCAAATCCAAGAGTTCAAAATAGATATTCAGATCACTAAATTAGTTAGAGGGCAGGGTCTATCTAAGCTTATGGCGGAGTCAAATTTGGAGGCCGTGCAAGTCAACCAAATTAGTGATGAACATGCTAAAGTTAGTATTGGGAGATGCCCTTGGTACACAGATATAGTATATTACTTGCAGCATACTAAATGTAGAGATAATTTAAATGAGAATAAAAAAAGGACCATAAAGTTACAAGCTGCAAAATATGTTTTAATTCAGGGTGATTTGTATTGGAAAAACCAGGATGGGATTCTATTGTTCTGTTTGGATATTGCGCAATCAGAGGTTATTCTCAAGGAAATGCATGAAGGGGTTTGTGGGGGTCATTTCTCGGCAAGGACTACAGCACATAAGATATTGCGAGCAGGGTACTATTGGCCTCAGCTTTTCAAGGATTGCCATGCCTATATTCGAAAATGTGAAGCTTCTCAGAAATTCTCTGGTAAATTAAAATATGATGGCGCTCTCCCATTAAGGACAATGCAAGCAGAAGAACCATAGTTAGAAAACTCGCCAAGCCCCCCAAAAGTTTAATCGAGAAAAACTCGGCGATTTTAAAAGAAAACTCGAGAAAACTCGGGAACTTCAAAAAACCGTTGAAATTTAATTAAATATACATTTATTTTGCAAAATTTAATGAGAAGATGCATCTAATAAGTTAATTAAAGAGAATACAAAAGAAACAAGCAGAGTTTAGATATATATAAATGCACAGTGCGTACAAAATTGCATTCTCATGCGGAATGCTCATGGCAGGAAGCAAAATAGTAAATAGTTCTTGGCATCAAACAATGCAGCCGAGTTTTTAGTAAAAACTTGCCGAGTAATCGGCGAGTTTTTTTCCCAACAGCCGAGTTTTTATTTCTGCGAGTTTTTATGGGATTTACTCGCCCAGCTTAAATACTCGGCGAGTGTTTAAAACTCGCCGAGTAATCTGCGAGTTTTCCATCTATGGGAAGAACCATTCCAAATGTGGGGGATTGATTTTATAGGAGAAATCAGTGAAAAGTCGAGTGGTGGATATAGCTAGATCTTAGTAGCTACCGATTACTTTACCAAATGGGTGGAAGCTATACCTACACGGCAGTCAACAAGTAAAGTGGTTATTAAATTTCTTATGGAAAATATCTTGACTAGATTTGGAGTCCCGCAAAAAATCGTAGCAGATAATGGAATATGTTTTAGATCTAACGAATTTGCTAAGTTTTGTAGGAAATATGGCATTGCAGTTTCGTATTCATCTCCATATCACCCACAAGGTAACGGACAAGCGGAATCTAGCAACAAGAACATCCTGAAGATTATTAGAAGAATGCTAGATAATAACAAACGCGCCTAGGATTCAAAGCTAAATTTGGCATTGTGGGCGGACAGAGTCACGGTAAAGAAATCAACAGGTTTCTCTCCTTTTAATTTAGTATATGGCAAAGAGGCCAAGCTTCCCTTAAATAACTTGTTACCTGTTTACAAATTTGTTACCAAAGAGCAATTAGAAGGTGTTAATTTTATGGAAAATAGGTTAAATGCTTTGATTGAGCTGGATGAGGTAAGAAGGGTAGCACAGGAGCAAAATATAAATAAGCAACAGCAGGTCAAGTTTCTTCATGATAAAAAATCCTCTAACCGATCTTTTAAGGCAGGAGATTGGGTTCTAAAATGGAATGCTAGGGATCAGGACAAAGGTAAGCATGGCAAATTCAAAGCCTTATGGCTCGGACCATTTGTTATTTCTGATAAAGCAGGTGAACAATCTTACTTTTTGCAGGATACAAAGGGTCGTATACAAAATTTTCCAGTTCATGGACAGTATCTCAAACCATTTTTTCAGTAAGCTTGAAAGGGAAGATACTCTGCCTTTATTTTTATTTTTGCTTAGTTCTTTTATTTTATTTTCTAGATTTTTATGTGCAAGTATGCAAAATGATTTCCTTTATTTGGTTTGGCAGGTTAACTTCTCCATAGACAACTGGAATCTCACTATGCCCACAAGGGGCATATGTCCCCAGCAAGAGCCACTGATGGAACTCCAAATTTTTGCAATATTTAGACTCCCAAATGTCATGAAAAAGGAATATTCTTCATATTTCACTATGTCTAGCATTGCTGAAGGAAATGAACTTACAAGAAATGCTACAACTATATGCCAAGAATCTGAAGATGTTATGAAGTATTTGCATCTCTCACAGTGAATGAATATAATATACTATTGATTGCAAATGTCCAATAGTATATTGTCTTATATCAGAATAAAAGGCAGATATATGCTCATGGAATAGCATTCGCACCAAAAGGATGAGGAAATTATGCATGAAAGCAGGGAACAGGGAGATTTTCAAATACATGTTTTGTGAAGGTCATTCTAATCTGCTCAAACAATTTAAAAGACAATGAGATTCAGATTCAGAATTTGAAAACTTGGCAGAGCTTGCACAAATGGAAATTAATGTCTGCAGATTCAAAATCATCTTATATAAACTGCAGTTAGAGAGTTCTTCAAGATGGGAAAGTTATAAAGGCAAATCCTTGACAATATTGTATGGAGATGATGAATGCGTGTAAGCCTGAATTCTGAATTCTGATGTCTGGGACTGCAAAATCTAAATAAATATTCACTTATGAAAACTGAACAATATAATAGTAAAAATAAAAAGAGCAGCATTATTTCCTTCTGCATACTTACCAGAAATGGTCTTTCGAGAAAGCTGGTTTGATCTTTTTCATGAAGAGACTTGAATTATAATCCACATTAATGCAGTGGATGCACTCCTTGGATGGAATGAGGAGGCTTTACCCCTTGTTGAGTCCCAGTTGCAGCTAAATGAAAATTTAGAAGTAAACCAAATAAACAGGTAATACTGTATTGCAACTATACATCCACCACACCATATGCTGGGAGTAAAGTACTTGAATCAAGAAGAAGCCAGGTAGACATGGAGGTTTACTAAGACATAGTATAAAGGAATTTTTGCACATATGGTATGCTAGAATCCATGTTGGCTAACGGAGGAAGTTTCCATGAAGGGTTGACTATGTGAGCGCATGCTTTTTGGTTTAGAAATGCATACGGGAGGAGTCTAAAATGCATGTACAGGAAAATCAAAGAAATTCGCCAGGATACTGAAGTCGCAAGTATTGGATAATGAAGACAAAAATACTTCCCGTTGATAAAGAATTACCGGGGAGCAAGCAGTCTGAACCAGGCCATCATGTTGACGAAGACATACACGGGAGGGACACTCAAAGGATCTAATGATGGCATTGTTTCACGCAAGAGCATATGTTGGTGGAGTAACTCTATATGGTCGGATGCTAAAGTCTTCATGCGCAGGAGAATCTGGAGAGGTTCGAACGGAAGTTCATGGGAAAGTTTGGATGCGGATGCATGACATAAAAGAAGGTTATCAGGAAGCCTGGTTTCAACAAGCGATAGCTTGGAGGGATGGAGTCTTTTGCCTTTGATCTTGTATAACTAGGAATGCATCACCGATAACTAAAACACTCAAACGATGTACATTAAGGATGTAAGTATCTACCCGATGAAGAAACATTAAGCAAGGAGTGATTAAGCTAGCGGATACTTTCAGTTTACTTAAAGTTATATTAAAAATTTTAACAATGGGTTAGTTTTCATTATGAAAGGGTGCGGTGTTTGGAAGAACAACCGACACCCTTTACTTGTTTATAAATATGTGAAATGTAAAAGCCAAAAGGGGAGAGAGAATAGATTGATATTATTTTTTTGGAGATTTTTATATTGCATTTCCAAGTCTGTAGAACTCCCCATCATATTGTTGATATCTTTTTGTCTCAAAGAGGAGTTGGAGATTCGAACAAAGCAAAGGGGATTTTGATTTTTGAGTATTGTTTCCAGCAATTGTACAGATTCAGATGTGTTGAATTAAGCATCAAGATTTTGAATGCCTTCATCACGGTTTGTCCAACAATAAATCAGTAAGAAATTTTTATTTGTCTTAGAGTTGAATTATGCATAACTCGTCCTTTGTAGTTGAGTTGTTTATTTGTTTGTAATTTATTGATTTGATAAGTATATTAAATTGTTCACTACTATTCAGATTTGATCAATGCAAATAGTGTAGAATATCGTATTATTCTCATTATTTGCATCTATTATGCCCGTGTGATGGTTAAATTATAATAGACTAATCTGAATGTGTTAAGTTGTGACAATTAGTAGCATCAAATTAACTAAGTTACTAATAAATATCTTATCAACAATATTGTAAAGTTGCACATAAGGAATGTATTTTTGACTCTATCGCCCAAATAGAATTCAGCACTGATCATAAAATTGCTCATAAGTTTGAACCCAATGCTGGCATTTCTCTAGTCTTTTTATTAAACAATCCTTTTAACATTTTTCTTTTCACCAAAATACAATTCTAATAAACTATCCAAATTTGAAGTCATATATCACAAATCTAGAAGTTTTCCTTAACACTTGCCAATTGAAGGAATTTGTTTTGCAATCCGCTATAATACATTTTGCTTCCAAGATTTGAATTGGGTAAACAGGCCCTGGTCCAACGGAACCTAAAGCGCAGAGGTTTTTCCTGTTACGTTGGCCAAAATCCATTAGATACCCAGCATCGAGCAGGCAAGGCTCGTAGGTTTCTAATCAGTGATTTTGATAACCAACACATTGGATAATTTAAATTTAAATTTCTTGATTGATCCATGACAATTGATAATTATTTTTCTCTACTTCCAAGATTCACCATATTCTTTAGGTCATTGACGCTTCCTCACATGTGGAGAACGTTACGTACTAATGTGAGGTTATTGAAGAAGTCATAAAAGAGGTGGGAGAAGAAAATTTGGTGCAGGTGGTAACAAATAATGCAGCAAGTTATGTTGCTATAGGTAAAAATTAACTTTTCAAATTTTGATGGAGAGGCATCTATGAATTTATTTAAAATTTTCTTTACCATATCAAATTTCTAACTAATTTAAAATTGTTGTAAGTAAACTTTTGATGTAGAGGCACCCAAAAAAATTGTCTCCATGTGCAAGCCATTGCCTTGACCTCATGTTGGAGAATGTTAGTAAGCTTGAATGAGTGAAATCATGTGTTGAAAGAGCCAAGAATATTTGCAAGTTTATCTACAATTATGCATTGGTCCTTAGCATTATGAGGCAATACATGGGGCAAAAGGAGTTGGCTCATCCCAATATCACAAGGTCTGCCTCAAATTTCCTTAGACTGCAATCCTTGATGGCATCAAAGGTAGCTTTGAGGTGCTTGTTTGTTGGTGAGGAGTGGATTTCCTCATCCTATGCTATGATCATTATAGAGATAGATGTGGTAAATTGCACTTTTGATGAGCCAGGTTTTGGACCCATTGTAAACAACACTATTTTCCTTTGGAAGCATACACAAAGAAGATAAAAGTAATACTTGAGATGACATACAAATCCAGGATTACTAAAGTCCAAGCCATACAAGACAACCTTTTCATTACGTTTGTAGGGTGCATAGCCCATAACTGTCTCGTTTAATTTGGTGCTTCAAACCCTGCATTAGTAAATCTTTGTTCTCATCGCATTTCTTCTTTGTTCTACAGCTTCTCAAGTTTACTTCCTGTGGTAATCAAACATCAATGCCTCTGCTACTTGTTTCCCTTCATCATAATAGCTTCGAGCTCCAATTGGGTTTACCTCTCCCCAATATTCCTATGTCTGAGGATGCTCAAGAGGATCACTATAGACTTCAGATGTTGATGTTAGCAATTCTTGCTCCATATCCAATGTTCTGATAACATTAGTTCTTATCGTCTTCACAGGATTGTACTTGTAAAATATCGGTGAAGCTGGGCATGCTAGATGATATATTTAATCTACTTCTACAGTAGTGGCTCTATCGCATCATGTCTAATTAAATCAAATTTTAGATGTCTGATCCATTTCCTAATATTATTCTTCGAACCAATAAAGTAGTTACCCATTACAATTATAGATTTCATCTGATTGATGAAGATCAATGAAGTATATCAATTTTGGCAATTGCATTATTTTGGTCACAATTTGTATATGAGACATAGATTTCTTGTCATCGTCATCTTGCAAAAGAAAAATATGAAATAAATCAAACATAGAGGGATAATAATGATAAAAAAATCTAAACCACTTTAGAATCATTAAGGGATCTGGAAATATTACATATCTTGGTTAGTCATGTGAAAGGATTATTTAAATCTTATCCTGAAAATATAGATATACTAATGATCTATCCTATAGATATGCCATGACTAATGAAAAAGATAAGAGGATGCCTATAAATGAAGGCACTAGAATTAGGGCTCCATCAAGGTCCAAGAGACCCTAAGAGGTCGTAAGTGGTCTTCGGGCACATTAATGGGTTTTATGACCCTTTAACAACCCTTACAACCCCTAAGATGTATGGTAAGAGGTCATAAAGGGTCCTATGGGGTCATAAGGGGTCTTAGGACACATCAACTTATGACCCCTAAAGGCCCCTTACCATAGGACACATTAGTGTGTTCTTGTGTTGCTTAAGACCTCGTATGATCCTTTAAGACCCCTTACAAAACATCAATGTATAATGATGGGTCCTAAGAGGTCCTAGGACACATTCCTAAGGAGTCCTAAGGGGTCTTAGGACACATTAATGTGTCATAAGACCTCTTATGACCCCTCAAGAGGTCCTAAGGGATTGTAAGGGGTATTAAGGGGTCATACGATAAGGGGTTATAAGGGGTCATAAGGGATCCATAGGACCCTTTAAGACCCCTTAGTATATGGTAAGGGGTTGTATGGGTCCTAGGACACATTAATGTGTTTTGTAACTCCTTAAACCCCTTAGGATATCTTTCCTTACATCTAATGTAGGGTAAGGATTCCTAAGTGGACATAAGAGATAATAAAAGGACCTAGGACATAGGACACATTAATGCATCTTACAACCCCTTTATGACTAATTAACATACATCTCTGGGGTCTTAAGGGTTGTTAAGGGGTCCACATTAATGTGTTCTAAGACCCCTTACGACCCTTAGGATCTAATGTTTTGTAAGGGATCCTAAGGGGTCTTAAAGGGTTCTAGGACACGTTAATGTGTCCAAGGACCCCTAAGGGCCCCATACCACACACTAATGTGACCTAGGACCCCTTATTACCTCTTACGACCCCTTGACATACAATAATGTTTGGCAAGGGGTTATAAGTGGTCCTAAAGAGTTTTAATGTCTCCTAGAACCTCTTAAGAACCCTTACAACCCCTAAAGGTAAGAGGTCATCAGGGGTCTTAGGAAAAATTAATGTATCTTAGGACCCCTTAGTACCCCTTAGTTTGGCAAGGGGTTGTAAGGGGTCTTAAGTGGTCCTTGGGTCAGTAATGTACCTTAGAATCCTTTTTGACCTCTTTGGACCCCTTCTTAAGGAATCCTATGGCACATTAGTGTGTCCATAGACCCCTTTATGTGTCCTAAGAACCTTTATGAGCCCTTAGGACCTCTTACCATACATCTCAAGGTAAGTGTTCTTAAGGGTTCCTAGGATATATTAATAGGTCATGGGATATGTTAATGGATCTTAGGATCCATTAATGAGTCCTAGTACCCCTAGATACCCTTTAGGACCCCTTACCATACATCATAGGGGTCGTAAGGGTTGTTAAGAGGTTAATATGTCCTAAAAACTCTCAAGATCCTTTAGGACCATTTCGGATTTTGTACCAAATATTAGTAAATGGTAATGGCCCCTACCAAATGTTAGTGTATGGTAATGGGCCCTGCAAAATATTAGGTTATAGTACTTACCATACATTAGTGTACGGTAAGGGGTCATAAGAGATCATAAGAGGTCATAGGACATGTTAGTGTGTCTCAGGACCCCTTATGACCTTTTAGGACACATAAGACCCCTTAATGTTTACTAGGATGCTTTTTGAGCCATCAATGTGTCTTAGGATTCCTTCACACCCATTAATGTATATTCCCTAGGACCTATTAATGTATCTAGAATATTAAAATCTCATGTGTCTGACCACCTTAACTTAATCTAAAATTCATCATATTGAAAACTACTTTTTGCTTATAGTAGGTGAAGTATAAAATGTGACATGTTTCGGATTTAAAAAATGTTATACTATTTGTAAGTTGTAGATATTTTTCAATTAGTCTATCAATCAAGACTTTAGAGATAACTGAATTAGAAAACAAATAATAATTATTTATTCAACTCAAAATTTGACAACAATTATATTAATGGAAAGATGAAAAAATCCTTAAGAAACCCCAATTTGTTTCTTCAAATTCGGGTGAAAAAAAAAAAGTTAGCAACTACATCATGGAAGTCCAGAGATTAGAGGAAATATGGAAAAGACATTATGGGGGTTGACCATCCAAGTTTGGCATCCCAAAGCCAAAACTAGGGCAAATCACTAAGCAATTTGGGTCTGTAAGTGGTATTGGGTACTCATTTACATAGATATCAGATCCAAATCAGATTTACCCATTTTGAAAAAAGTTTTTAAAAAAACATTATAGTACAATGAGCATAACTTTTGTGTTTCTTATCAAATTTTGATTTTTTACTGATGCCGGAAAGGTGATTAGGAGACCTACAATATGGATAAGGTAATTTTGTTAAATTATGGACCAAAACTTAATTATAATCATTTGAAGTGAATCCTTAATTTTGAAACCATGGTTCCCAAACTCGGCGTGACTTGGGCGAGTTTGTCAAGTTGGGTCATGTTGGCTGAGTTTTGTTGACTCGTTGCTCAGCTTGACAAGTTTTGGCCAAAACTCGCCTAGCTCAATGAGATGGTGAGTTTTCCCAAAACTTGTCAAGTATGAGTTCATGACTCGGTCAAGGGCAGTGTCGTTTTGGCACTTCAAAAACTTTAAAAAATAATAGTTTTTAAACACTTTATTTGTTTGCATTTCTTTTCCTTTAACCCTAAAAAGTCTTCTAATTATTTGTTATGGGAAGAAGAAAGGAAAAGTGAGAATAAGTAAAAGAGAGGCCATAGGTATGCAACCACCAGGGAAAAAGAGCATCAAGGAGACCACAAATCACTTTGGGGAGGCCACAAGCTTGCATTGAGAGCAGCAAGATATCAATGGCAAGACTTCTCATCTCATTTGCAAGAGGTGAGTGTCCAACTTTGTAGATATTGTTGATTACTTTTGGTATGTTAATGGATTTTTTATTGTTTATTAATTTGTTTTAGTTTAAAACTTTTACCTTCTAAATCTTGAGTGTTTTCTATTAAATTGCATAAGAGTAGCACAATAGCAAAGTACAAAGTGCAAACCCTACAATTTTTTTCTGAAAATATTGTAAACATTTATTTACCAATTTTTCTCAAAAAAATGTAGGGTTTGCTGATTTTATTTTTATTACTTTATAACTTTGTTAAAATTTCTAACAGCCTTGTAGGCTCGGCTAAGGTTGTCTTGGTTGTGTTTTGTCGGCTCGGCAAGTTTTGGCCAAAACCCACCCAACTTGGCAAGTTGGTGAGTTTTCCCAAAACTCGTCAAATCTGAGTCCCGTGACTCAGACAGCAACAATGTCGTTTTAGCAGTTCAAAAAACCTAAAAAATAAAAGTTTTTAAACACTATTTATTTTGCATTTCTTTTCCTTTTAACCCTAAAAAGTCTTCCAATTGTTTGTTATGGTAGAAGAAAGAAAAATTGAGAGAGGAAGAAAAAAGAGAAGCCACAGGTATGCAACCAGCAAGGAAAAAGAGCATCAAGAAGACCACAAATCACTTTGGGGAGGCCACAAGCTTGCATTGAGAGCATCAAGATATCAATAACAAGGCCTCTCAACTCATTTGCAAGAGGTAAGTGTTAAATTTGTAAATTTTGTTGATTTCTTTTTGTATGTTAATCGATTTTTTATTGTTTGTTAAACTTTTTTAGTTAAAAACTTTTAACTTTCAAAATCATGAATGCTTTTTATTAGTTAAGAACAATAGCAAAGTAAAACATTCAAACCCTACAGTTCATTTAGAAGAAAAAATAAATTTGTAAGTATTTATTTACAATTTTTTCTCAAAAAACTTTAGAGTTTGCTAATTTATTTTTATTAGGTTATAACTTTGTAAATTTCTCTTTTGCAGCAACCTTAACATTTTAAAGCATTCATTTTTCACAGTGCCTAACAAGGATGACACTTAAAAATATACGAAAGATTTTGTTGACAAAAAAAATAATCAAACAAAAAACAAAATTGTAAAGAAATCACTTTTGGTAGCATCAACAAATTCAAATACCATATGGTTGGCATATCTAGGCATGATATTGAGATCTGCAAAAGCCAAGCTCCTAAGGAAAAACATTTTTTTTATGTCCAGTTAGAGCCACAAGAACAAGAAAAGTTAACTAAGAAGAGGCAATTGGAAGAGTTAAGTGCTATTGGCTACCATGCACTCACATCCGCATCCACAAGTTGTGTGGAGAGGGTTCTACTAGGCGCCACCTTCATCCTATTCCTAGTGCTAGTACTAGTGCTTCTGCTCTTGCTAGTGGCACTCTTACCTTTCATCCTAGAGTGCAGAAACTAAGACTGGATAGTTATTTTGTGCCATGTAGTACTCTTAGCACAAAACCCTCACTTGAGAGCATGGGTTGGAACAAGCAAATTCATGATGCTGCAAAAAAAATTCAAAATTTCGGTACTTTTGCAACATTCCATTCATTGTCGGGTAATTCTTTTTTATTTGATTGCTTTAAGTTTAAAAGTAAATTTTAAAATTTATAGTTTGAATTTTAAACTTTAAAGTTAAGTCTACTTCATCTAATCATAATCTATTTGTGACAAGTCTCCTTATTGGCAAGGCATGATAGATGTCGTAACCATTTGTAATGCAGGGTTTGAAGTCACTATTGGTGCTGAGCTAAGTGGCCCCCTCTTGTTCAAAATGCTTTAGGTTTTGAAAGTTGAGCTAGAGGACCACCAACAGTCTTGGAGCTAAAAGGGTTGCACCATCATGATAGATGGTTGGGCGAGTAGGAGGAATAAAACACTCCTAAATTTTCCTGTTTCCTACAAAGGTGATTGGTCACTCTACTTCCCTAAATGCATTGATTAATATAAATTTGATTTGTTGATTTATCCATGATAATTGATAATTATTTTTCTCTATTTAATTTTTTTTGGATCCACCATGTTCTTTTAGACTATTAATGCTTCTCACATGTGAAAAAACATCACAGACTTAGGTAAGGTTGTTGTGGAAGTCATACAAGAGGTGGGGGAAGAAAATGTGGTGCATGTGGTGGCAAATAATGCTGCAAGTTATGTTGCTGCAGCAAAACTTTAAGTTTTAACTTTTCAAGTTTTGAAAATTTGGACAGACATCTACAAATTTATTTAAAATTTTCTCAAAATATATATAATTCTAATTAGTTTAAAATTGTTGTAGGTAAACTTTTGATGGAGAGACACCCCAACAAAATTTTGTATCCATGTGCGGCCCATTGCCTTGACCTCATGTTGGAGGATATTGGTAAGCTTGAATAAGTCAAATCGTGTGTTAAAAGGACCAAGAATATCTGCAAGTTTATCTACAATCATGCATTAGTCCAAGCATGATGAGAATACATGGGACAAAAGAAGTTGGCTCGTCTGGATATCACGAGGTTTGGCTCAAAATTCCTCAGACTGAAATCCTTGATGACATCAAAGGCAGCTTTGAGATGTATGTTTGTTCGGGAGGAGTGGACTTCCTAATCCTATGTTACAACCACTACAAGGATAGATGTAGAAAATTGCATTTTTGATGAGCTAGGTTTTTGGACCCATTGTGAATAAATCGTGTAGGTAAATTTGTTACAATTTAACATTTAGTATTTACTTATTTACTAATTTAGGTTTGGTTTAAATTTATATGCATATTTTTATTTGGTTTGCAACTTCGATTTTCCGATTTTCGTTATTTTTTATTTTATTTGTAGCCTAACTGTTTTTTTTAAGATTATATACACATCACTAAGCCCCTCTAATTCTCCTATGAGTTAATGATGGCAAGAAGCCCTCTATGGGTTACATATATGAGGGCATGGATAGCCAAAGAAGCCATTAAATTCAAGTATGCAAGATGAGGATAAGTACAGCGCCATTTGGGAGAGATGGCAAAACCAATTTCACAGGCCCATCCATGCAGCAACTTATTACCTCGATCTGGCATTTTGTTTCTGTCCTGACTCCACGGTGAGGTTCTTAGTAGCCTATATACAAAAGGGCAGAAGATGTGTAGTGATGACACAACCTTAACTGCAACCATTGAGCTGGATAAATATAATACTGAAGAAGGGGCAATTTTCTCTAGCAAGATATGCACAAAGGCTTGGATAGAATTACAACCAAATTAAAATATATATTCTTAAGTTTATGGCTTATAAGTTATGCATTTTTATTTTTTATTTTTTATTTTAGCCTTAAAGTTGTACTTGTAAATGAGAGTATTTTTTTCTTTCCCTTATTTTAGATAGATGGTGTCAAATGTTTGGGCTCTCAACCCCAAATCTTCAAAAATTTGTCATCCATATTTGAATCAGCCAAGCAGCGAATCTGGATGTGAGTGCAATTGGTCCATGTTCGAGAACATCCACTCGAAAAGGCATGATAGATTGTATGTGAAGAGGTTGAATGATCGTGTCTTTGTTCATTACAACCTCCATCTTAGGACCAAACTGATTTTGGACACCGACTCATCTCCGATCACTCTAGAGAAGATCAATCCACAGTCTGAGTGGCTCACTCAAGCTACCAATCCAGACTTCACCGAGGAGGACCATAAGTGGGTTGATTAGGCAAACATAGAGGTTGAGATTGTGACTATAGCAGAGAAGGATAGAGCATGTTTTGGCACACGCACGTGTACTACTGATCTTGATCATAGCACCTCATACGCAGAGACTCTGGCTTTTCAGTCCTCCAAAACCTACCTTAGAGTCCTTTTCTAGAAGGCAGCTAAACTACTCTAAGGCTAAGGTCGAGGATGTGGATTGAGCTAGAGCTTGAGCCATAGACTTGTTTTTTGTTTATAGTGTTTACACTTTGCAATTACACATGTTTCATGGAACATTTGATGTCATGGGTTTCATGGATTTTACATACATTTGACAACATTTATAATTCTATATATCTATGTCATATGATTCGATGTTTTCTATTTCCTTAAGATACAATTTACATTTTAATTATGTGATAAATTTATCATTTATGTTCCTTGTTTATGTGTGTGATGACAAATTAGCTTCTATTTGATGATGTTATAGTCTTTAAGTTTTATTAAATAAAGGGTGCATGAAACAAGCTTTAAATCCTTTAAAATCTCTCAACTCAAGGGTTTTACATTTTTCATTTTGCCGAGTCATAGCCAGTCAGCCTTGTCGAGCTCGAGCCGAGTTCGTGTTTGAGAACTATGGTTTTATGTCATTGCTATACTGCCACTACAGTGATTTGTTGAAAATTATCATTTTAAGGGTTATATATTACTGCTACAATATTGATCATCATATTTAAGGGTTTCTATTTCAGTCTTCGAGACTTCGGAGAGCTATTGTGCATAAAAAAAGTATTTGGTTTGAATTTTTTATGACATGTTCAGTGAACCCTAGCTACCTTTGAAGAAATAAAATCTGTCAATCCTAACATTCCCAACCATAAAAGCGGTTATACAGCCATTGGCTTAAGTCTTTCTCCAACCATCAACAATCATCCTTGATATTACATCATTCATATATGGTGTTATTCCAACATCTTAGAAGGTTAAAATCAGTTAGGTAAGATGTTGTGCCAGTCATCTGAAAGTTATACCAGTCATATAAGGTGTTGTTCTAGCATTCTGGAAGGTCAATCAGTCATATAAGGAGATGTCCCTGTTAGCAAAAGGTCGTATCTAGCTCTGAGAAAATTAGCAAATTACTTGGGGAGTGCTTTATTTGTAGTCAGTGAGCACAACATCCATCATTGCTCACTTGTCAGTTGATTTGGAAAAGTGGTGATTCTGAAAATTCATTTTCTAGCTTGCATACCAGCATTGTCATAATTTTTCCCATCTTGCAAACAAATAAAATCAAATATTGTTGTTGCTATCATGTTGATTTCTAACCAGATCTGAGAGTGATTTATATCTATTTAAGGTTTTTCATTTTTGTGAAGATTCCAACTTGGTAGTTGTAATCAGCATTTATATAACAAGTTTTAGTTGCTATTCCAGCAGTGTGTGCTCGACCAAAAAAAAAGATAACAGTATATACACAGGGTACATTACAACTTTGGGTGCTCTTTATCCACCATCTGTAACTTGTGATTAACTATGATATCCACTTTAGCAAGATCATGATTTTGGCCCCTAAGAAGCTTCGTACAATGTTTCCTGTGAGAAATTCTTATTTAACAGTGATTCCCATTTTCAACACTGATTATAATTTACATATCTAACTCTTATTTATAATAGACTTTCAAGATAGGCAAGAGCCTACAACGCAATGGTAACTTGTGAGCCTCTCATATGGGAGGTCTTGGGTTTGAGTTCACTTAACACATGAAAAAAATAACTGATTACAACAAAAAACAATAATTAATCTAGGCTTCAGCCATTTACCAATCAAAAAGAAAAATAGACTTTCAAGATGAGAAAAAAAGAAATATAAGTTAGATTTAAAAGTACTGTTAAATTTGTTTTCTATACAGGGAAAACGGCTGTAGACTCTTAAGGAATCATAATTCAATTGGGAATACAAAGTTACATCTAAGCTCTCCATCAAATGTGCATTGCTGTCATGCTATCAAACACCTATTTAACTTGTTAATACTGAACTTTCTTTTAAAGTAATAATGTTTGCAAGCAGTTTTCAAACTATCCAGCTGCAAAAAATGTCCTTAAATGCCTACACCGAGCACAATACTCAACAAGATTACCCTATTGTATACTAGGAAGTGGTGTCCCAAATGCTTATTTGGGGGCTACATTGTTGGAGCGTTACAAAGTCCGAATGGTATTATGTTGTCCACGTACACTCCGTCTTCCACAACAAAAGTTGTTTTCAGTTTATCCTCTTTGGCGATAGATATCTGATTGTCCCCAAAATATCCATCCATGAACGAATAAATCTCATGTCCTGCCACTTCCTCCATAATGCTATCTGTTAAATGCATTGGAAATGAATCCTTGATGGTGACCACATTCAAACATCTCAAGTCCAGACATTCTAATTTGGTTAGCGTCCTTCAATGAAATGACGATTGGAAACACCCACTCGCTCGCCTGCACCTAAAAGATGATGTCTGCATCAAGCATCCTTTCAATCTCTTCATTCACCTATGTTGCATAGCTTTTATTCATCCTGTACAGACACTTTTGCACAGGTATGACCCTTTTCACTAGTAGGATCTAATGGATGCAAAGTTTAGGTAGGACCCCCTCTAAATCCTTGTAGGTCCAAGCAAATAAATCTTTATACTCCATAAAAAATTTGAACGCAATTGCCTTCAGTACAGAGTTCCAATCATCACCCACAAAAATATTCTTCAGATTTTGGTCTCCCAAGTTCATTGCCTTCACCGAAGGTTCCTTCTACTTTCTTGGTTTTTCTTTGTCAAACTAGTACGCAAGTGCTTCCATTATTCAGATCTCTCCTTTATATTCGACGTATCTCAAAGGGAGGTTAGGGTTTTCCTTCCCTTAGTCACCTACAACATGTTGCAATGGAACAATTCATAATCTTTCATTTGCCAATGGAAGAGTCCATTTAGTGAATTCAAGTCATCATTGGAACATCCCTCTATTTCCAAAACTTCCTCTTAATTTGGTTCCATTCGTTCCCTTCTTCCATTTCTTCTTCTCCTTCCAACTCCAAAGATTTCAAGTCCTTGTTCACCATTTCTGTGCATAGGTTGACTGCAAACTTTCGACCCCCTCTCTCTATTGAGAGAGTATTCCTCTTCCAATCGTGATTTACCTTTGCCTACACCAACCAACCTCTGCCAAGGATAGCATCATACCCTTTTCTTTTCAGTTGTACCACCACGAAATCCAAGACAAAGGGTTGTGTCCTAATCATAACTCGTTGTGCCATTAGTCTCAATGGGTTT
This sequence comes from Cupressus sempervirens, assembly GCA_028749045.1. Lineage (NCBI taxonomy): Eukaryota > Viridiplantae > Streptophyta > Pinopsida > Cupressales > Cupressaceae > Cupressus > Cupressus sempervirens. Next base: position 551,071,196 of record CM053786.1, read on the forward strand.
GATGCCATGTTGATCGGCACTTACAAGCTAAAACGTTGGTGGCCAAAATGTAGGGCGCCTCAATTTCCTCCATGTTTCTTTTAGTAATACATTAACACCAGAATCGTCATCCACAATGGTATCTATCAAAATGGTTCCTAAAATATTCATTTCTACCACCACTAGATGTCTTTCAGTGTTTACCACGGGTAACATGGGATCCTCTGCAATCTCGAGGATTTTCCTTCCTAGGAGGGTTTTCACCTTCACCTTAGGTTCCCTTTGTCTCTAACTCACCCAACACCTTCGAGGATGGTGTCATATTTAGAAGTTGTCGACGATTGTGGCATGGTAACAAGGTGTTTTAACTTGATGGGGATTTCGGTTTGCATCACCTACCGTACAATGTTTTGTTCAGCCTACCCCTTAGCGAGGTGTTGGTGGTGTGGTTTGTCTCCCTTTGTTCGACCATCATTTCTTTCTTGATATCTACCTTTGCTTCTCGCATTCTCCTTTTCTCAGTTTCGGGGTTTGGGTAGGTAACCTTCTTTGCCTGTGCTCAAGTGAATGCGAGGGCCTCCTCTATGTTCCCTTAAATGTTCAAAAGGTTTACTCCAAGCTTCAAACACTTTGCATCATCGCAGTCTTTGAGACCCCACCATCTACATAAACACTGTGGCACTTCCGCCCTCAAGTAGTCTCTTAAAAAGTGTCCCCACTGGTTACATGTTCAGCATTGTATCATTGGGCTTCCACTTGCATCATACTAGATACAGCTAAGTCCCCCTTTATTGTTTTTATTATTATTGTTTCAATCTCATCTACCATGCTGATTATTTCTATACCCATCGGATGAGTTCATATTTGTGTTTGTGTTTGTCGTGCCCACACCTGAAGTGGATGCTTCCTGTGCCATTAAGATTTGTTGAGGCCCTCTAGTTTTCATGTTGTATGGGAATTCCTTGGTGGAATCTTTGGCAATTTGACAAATGTCACAAAATTGCTTCTTAGGACAGGACCACTTCATGTGACCCTCTTCCTTGCAATCTGTGCACCACAAGTCCCCTTTGTCACTTTTGGTGGTGTTACTTTTCATGTTTTTTAATTCTTTCATCATCTAGAGCATATCATTTTGAATGGATTGAATCTTCTTGTTTGACTCTTTACTGCTACTCTCTCTTGAAGAGTCATCATCATTGTCATCAAATGATTTGTTCTTTTTTCATCGTTTTGTTCTCACTCTCAAGATCCATTGCTCGGTTATAAGCATCGACATACAATGTTGGAGGTACTATCTTCATTTTCCTCAGAAGGGCAGGCTTTAACTCTTCAATAAACCAATGCTTCTTCAATTCGTTAGCTAGTGGACTTTCAATCTTCCCGGCAATTCATGACTCTCCATCTGTGCCCTCGAATGGTTTCATCTTTGGCTTGTTTTGTATTATAGATTTCTACCACAATTTCATTGTCATCCCTTAGCAATTAGAATTCTTTCTTCAAGTTCGCCCATGTAGCCACCTTTGTTTTGTCGACATTGGAGAACCAGTCAATGACTAATCCCCTCAATGTCATTGGGAATTGTCTTACCCAATCATCCTAATCTCTCACCCTACTGGTTGTTCAAATCGTGTCACACATTTTGCAGTGCCGCATGGGATCTTTCCCATCCCCTATGAATTTAGGCGGTTTTTGCTTCTGCCCCACCATGGTGCCTGGTGTAGGTACTTGTGTTGGTACGGTTGGTTGTGTCAATACCGTAGGTTGTGTCGATACCATAGGTTGTGTTGGTACCCTTGAGCTTGGTGTCCCATCACTAGAAGTATTTTGTACACCTTCACTTGGTGTCTTTGAACCATTAAGAGTATCTAAGCCTGGTAAACTGCTTTGATCCCTATGCCCCTTAGTCACTTTGATACTTGTAGTGGCACTAATATCCTCAGTGTCTCTACCCTCAGCTTCTCTCCCCCTCCTTTGAAACTCACTTGCCTCCGTACGTGGAGTTAAGGTTAGGTTTCCAAGCAAACTCCTCGTTTCTTTAATGAATTCCTCACTATTCCGTTCGTCAGCATAGCCAAACTCCTCTCTATGTCCACTCCATCTGGCTTCACCTTCGGCCTTTTGCAATCATCCTTTGGAATCTTTGCCTTCTCTCAACTTGTTGTTGCAGTAGTACAGCACTTCTATTGGTCTCCCACTCTTCTATTTCTTTTTTTGTATTTCTATTCTTACTCAATTGGTTTGGCATAAATGTTTTACTAATTCCTCTACACAAGTAATAACACAATAAATTTGAAAGAACACCTTTATTTATATAATATTTGTCCACAATTCATGTCTCCGTAGGACATGATCATAACATTGTGTTCTTTCTTTATTTCCCCTTTAGGTTTACCTCATGTCTCCCCTACAGTAGGCTTCATCTTCCTCTTCCTGACAATGATGTTCCTCTTGCTCTCAATAGAAGTTTCCAAGGATTTGTTGATGTTGGTTATCTCTATTAATTTCTTCCCTACAATTTTGAAGTGCCCAAAATGTTTGTGCAAGTAACCATGGTAGATAGTCCATCAAATGGTCAACAGCAGAGCTAATTCAGACTGCACTCCAAAAAACACCTTTAGGAATTCCTTCCTGTGCGGCTTCTCTATGCATGTGTGTTTCTACAGACACCTGAAGTAGTGAAATGAAGTCTCTCGCTAACTCTCATTCACCCTCAAACAACTCAGGGTTCTCATCTTCCTCATTATTCTGACCGTTATCTACTGGGTGTCCCATCACAATCCCTTCGTCATTCAATCACTGCTAGTTACTGGAATCTTTTAAAGGCAAAAGTGCCAAATATTTACTAGTCATAGAAAATTGAGTTCAATACATGCTACAGAATTAGAAATGCAATACAAAAATAAATACAAATGCAATGTTTCAAGAAACCACAACTGCATATTCCATTTAATGCTCCTCTCAAGTACATCACATGACAATACAAGACAATATGAGATAAAATCCGATGCCTTTCTCATAAATGACAAAGCATACATATACTATCTGAAGGTTTGTGACTCAACCGTCACATCATTACTCCTTTTCAGTAACTAACAACTTTTCTACACATACTCAACTATTCCCGAAAGATAATACAACTTTACGAACAACAATGTTATGACAGTTTGATATATCTTTCCTGTATTCATGTTTGGGCAAGTTTCAAAGTGATTTCGGAGTGCTATAAGTGAAGTTGTAGCTTGGATGTGTGTTAGATGTGTTAGTGAGATTTCCAAGCATCTTCCTTGCTTCCTAGACCTACTACAACATGTTTTCATTGCATTTTCAGACCAGCATCAGCCTTTGTTTTCATCCAATTAATGTATCACATTGTCATTTCATAGTTGGGTTGTTGGATACATGTTATTTGTCACCATTATGGGGTGTTATGGAAGCTCTTATTTACATCATTACTTGTTATCAGCATGTTAATCTTCTTATTTTGATGATAACTATGTCATTGAAATAATTATTCATGCTCAGAAGGTATTAGTGTTGAAAGCTATTATTTCATGAATTCTATTGTAACATTGTATGGCAAGATCACCAGTGAGTTGCTTTTATATTTACTATAGTTTCCAAACTCTTTAGGACTCTCCGAGCCCTAGTAAGTACCAAGCCAAGTGACCCTAGCCAAGTCCTAGGGACTAGGACCCTCCAAGAGCTCACTCTAGGCAATACAAGAATCTGGTTTTTTTGTTGAGTCTTGCCAAGTTTTTCCATTACTTGTCCTACACCAAACAATGATCCTTTATTGAGTTCTCAATTCAATATAATAGTCTCTTGCTTGTGATTGAAGACTCTAATCAATCAATCAATAAGCCTTATTCACCTTGGACCCAAATAGATCACTTCAGAATAAACCAAAGCATGAGAATCTCACAAATACAACAAACTAATCGAAAGACTTGCAAAAAATGTATACAAAAGCATGAGAATCTCACAAATACAACAAACTAATTGAAAGACTTACAAAAAATGTATATATTGATCTACACAGATCTAGTATACAAAAACAAATGTTCAATACAACCAATAGTCTCATAGACCCATAGGAGGCGCTTGTTGTGAGGTTTTCACACCATCACCCCAAAAATTTTGGGGACCCCCTTTTTTCGAGCAAGCCTTGGCAATTTTCATGAGTGTTGGGAATTTTTCGGTTGCCTTAGCAAAATTTGGAGTTGTCCAGAGGTTATTGAATTGGTGATTTTACACCTTGGATGTCTTGGTCTCTAGGAGAGATTTGGTTTGTTTTCACATGGTGCAAAACTTGATTTTCCCGAACATGTAATTTTGTCCTTAGGCCAAGCAGAATTCAACAACATTTTTTCGATGGTTAAAATAATATCTGCCATGACAAATTTGCAAATTTTGGACTTAGATGGATTTTTGGAAATCTGATATAATTGTATAAGCTTAAACATTTTCAAATGAATTTTAGATTTCGCCATTTTGGAAAATCTTGAAATTTTTCGATGAAAAGAATTTCTGATAGTGAAATTGAATTTAGAGTTTGAATTCCGGTTGCCAAATAAGGATTTATTTTAATTGCAAATTGAAATTGTATAGCAAAAAATTTAAATTGGATTGACGTGCAAAATTTGATTAAGTTGATATTAAATTGCCTAGAGAAGGATTTCGAAATTTAAAAGGAAGTGAAACTGAAATTAAAATCATATTTTTGGGCTGTGTTTGTAATTTGGAAATTTAATTTGGCCCCCTTTGTGTGTTAAATTCAATGTATTTACAGCCTAAGAGATGTGAAATTCAAAGTAAATTACTGAGTCCACAATGGGGAAGGTTTAAAGCTATATTAGAGGCCTCTATGAGTTCTTTTTGAAATTTCAATTTTAGGGCTTATGGTAAATTCGGATTTGGCTAATTTAAACCCCTTATTTAATTTTGTTTCCCTCCAATGCAGGCAGGCCCTATGCAAGGAGGCAAAAGTTTAGTATAAGAAGCCCCTTCATTTCTCATTCCAACTTCTTCCATTCTGTGGAGCAGCGAATTTGTTTGGAGGGGAAGCATGGTTGATCGTGAGGTCTGATTTTCTGATTTTTTGCAGCAATTTTCTGCCCCAGCTGAGCAAATTTTGGAGGCAGCAATTCTGATTTTTAGGGGCAATTTTTTGCCCTAGTCAGCTGAAAATTGCAGTATGGCAAAGTTTTAAAGTGCAGACCCGAATTTGCAGCAGAGGTGCAATTTTGAGGGTAGAAATTTGGAGCAGACTTTTCCGCCCTAAGGCAGTGATTTTCCTTCTAAGTTGGGCGATTTTGACAAGGAGGTCGAAATTTAGTGAAAAGAACAGATTTTCGCCAACAATCCATTTGCTAGGGCATCACATTTTGAAGAAGGATTGAAATTTCTGAGATCAAATCTGAACTTGAACAGGCCCAATTGTTTGGTAGAAGGCAGATTTAAGGTAAGATTCTCATTCAGTTTTAGAGGTGAAGATTGGTTTTAAAGGTGGATTTTATTCCTTATTCTTGCTTGGTTCGTTTCCCTTATCTTATTGCACTATTCATCCACCACTTCATCATTTCCATTGGTAGGCTCAAGTTGGGAGATATAAATGTAGATTTCATGATAGGACACTTGGAGAAGCAAAAATAAGCTAGGCAACCCTCGGATTGAAGTTGGGAGATATAAATGTGGTTCATCCTAAGGTAACAAAGAGGCAGAAATAAGTGGTAGTCCCACCTCTAGGATTGAAGTTTGAAGATTGATAAGTATAGAGATAGGATTTGGAGAGGAACAAATAAGCTAGATTCCATTGATAGAAAGAAGTTTGGAAATTGATAAGTGTAGTCCATATCATTTAGAACGAAAGGGAAGAAATAAGTGTTTAGGATGGTGGATGTTAGTGCAAGCAAAAACCCAAAGGGAATGAATACCAAAAAAGACAAGACATGATGCCTAAGACCACCTTCTTCTCGAAAGTGAAGCGAATAAGTGACACCAATATCGGCACAACGAACATGATATAGTTGAAGGATAGATTGAAGGAAGGACAATCCCCCATAGCGAAGAAGATCTATAGAAGTGAAATTGTACACACGCCAGCTTTCCCTCCTTATCGAGAGTTGCTAATGGAGTGTGCATCCCGGTTTGATATTGTGACCAAGTCCATCATTTCTAATGAGGGGAAGAGAGTGTTGGCTAACATCAGCGGACAAGTGGTCGAGTAAGTATTTAATATTCCCCAGCATAAAGGCATGGCAATGGTAATGATGGATCAATCAACCAAGTTCTTTTAGGATAATCAGAATGCCTACTTCATTCATCTAAAGCAAAATTAGTTACACTAAGGCAAGAAGGAAGTTACCAACTCATCAAAGCTCACCCGGTCGAATTTCAAGTCGGAGTATGGCGACCTTATTGTGCTTCTTAGCCAAATCATGGGTGTGGCTCAAGGTATACAATTCGAGAACTGGATGTACCATTTTATTGATGAAATTGAAAATGGAAAGAGAAAATTTGATTGGGCTAGAATTATAAGTAAAAATTTAGAGTTGCAACTAAGGACAATACAAATTCAAAAGCAATTCTACATGGGGTTCTACCTTTACTATCTGATTGCGAGACTATATGAACATCCTGGATTTAAGGCCTTAGCAGTGATTGGCAATGGGTCAAGGCAATGTTTGATGCATGAGTGTTATCCACAGCTTCATTTGCACAACACCAAAGATTATAAGATGTTTCATGACGCCTTTGCCATGAAGACGGTATGGATATTACAAGGGACACCTGCTAGGAGGTTCTCATCAGAAGCGGAGGCAAAAGTTAAGAAGTATGGGAGTTGGTTCATCCAATTTCCCAATTCACATGTATTAGAGTAGCAGGAAGTACAATTTGTCCCAAGAGACTTCCAAGGTACCCACCCAACAGAATAGTTTTGATGGAGTTGGCCAAGCAACTTGAGCATTATGACAAGATGATGAAACTTAAAGGTGAGACAAGGATTACCTTCTCATTTGCAATAGGCAATGATACTTGCCCCAATCCTGTCGCCTTTGTAGCTATGGAGGAGTTAAACTGGTATCATCTAAGATGGTATAGAGCAAGACAAGGATTTGATCCTAATGGTCTTATCAAGGCATCTCACAAAAGCACATTCAAAATATCCCTACTATAGAAGATTTTTAGGCCAATGCACATGATGACTTTCATGTGAGGAAGCTAGCTTTCTCAAGATTGTCAATGGGCATAATGAGGACAATCAAATGGAGAGGCCTTGATATTCCCGATCAGCTGGAAGATGATGAAAATGTGCTAAGGGAAGATTACGATGCAGTGGATGGAACAAAATTGGGTCTAGTGGATTGGGATGATCATCAGGATCCTTCCTTAGAGGCAGTTACAAGGACAATTGATCTACGCACTGAGTCATGATACAATGAGAAGTTAAGGCGATTACAAAGTCGGAAGGTACACCAAACTTATGAGAAGATGAAACTGGAGAAAGAAGGTCCAACGGAGTCAATCGGACAAAAAGATGGGGGCAATAGCTCGCAACAAAGAATAGTTAAGAGCAAGAAGAGAAATTTGGAGGTTGAGAAAAATAAAGAACATTAGGAGCCTCCAACAAAGAGACAGAGTGCAGCGCCACCAAGGGAGAGCATAATTGAGGCTAGGAGCCAAGGGGTTAATACAAGTGGACAAGGGGTCATGGTAAAGGTGAGCTTTGATTCGGAATCAAATGGTTACAATGACAGTATCGAGTACTCTCCTCTCTCAGAGAACCAACATGGAGATGGTATGATAGTAACTTGTGAAGATGAGGTTAGGCCAATTGATATTGAGGAAGTAAGTCAAGCACCTAAGGCCGTTGGTGATGCTTTGCTAGTTGAACTGAATCCAAATTTGGGGAGATGCACTGCACCACTATGGTTAAGGCAAATGCTTATGTCAAGAGGCAGGGTGGTGATTGTCCGAATAGTTGAAGGTATTCAGGGATCAGTGGAAAAGGAAGATAGTGAGAAACAGAGACAAATTGCAAAAATGGTGGCAAAGGTAATCAGGAGCGATGAAGAGGGTCACTGAAAAGTTCAGATTGCTATACTAAAGATTAGCAAGGGAATGGATGAGATTGTAGCCTAGGAATATGAGATAGTAGAGCATAACTTGGGAAGAATCACGGATGACATGGAATGTGAGGAGATCCGAGAAGGCATGGTTTCAATTAGCGAAAAGGTTGAGGAAGGCAAACGAGAGGATTGTAAAGTTGGAGGTCGAAAACAAGTATTGGAGAGATTGCCAACCTATCCAACAGTTGCATCAGGCAGGCCTTCCGCAAGACAGCAGGAGCAACATAGAAGAGATATCGGCTCAACTACATGAAATCAAAGATTGGATTAGATATAATTCAAGATGGGCAAAATTTCTTGCCTTCCTTTATTAAATATTTTGACATTCAGGTCATTGGTGGCTATTGAAGACAAATTCAATACATTTGAAGGGGAGTGAAAGAACTTCCTTCCAGTCAAGCACTTAGCCATTCCTAGGCTAGGGCATTTATTGGGCTACCAGAGAGATATTTGGAAAGAACCAAGTTGGTAGACGAAGGAGGAATGAGTACGGTGGAGTCTTGGTATGTTGCCTTGACCATCAGATTGAGGATACTTGAAGAGATACGGAATACAACTGCATAGCACAACCCCAACATTGACACCTCCATTTCAACCATGTTGAGCGATGTTGGGGCTGCACTTGATATTGAAGATATCAAAGAGAACGTCAATGAGACAGATTTTGGATTGAGGTTGGATGAGTTGGGGAAGGTTGCCATCAGGAAGAAGCATTTGGACACCCTTGCCTCCCTCATTGCCTTTATCGGATATGCGAAAGAATATGAGAAGGATCATGCGAAGACACTGCAAGCAATGAGCAACATGATGAATTCAACTGAGCTCAAGATGAAGCACACACCTTGCCTTCCCATGAAGGAAGTCAACAACAAGCTAGCCAGGGTCATTGCCTTGGCTAAGAAGATGAAAGAAAAGGGTAGAATTATATTAGAGGATCATTTGATATAAGGCCAAGTGGCACATTCTCCTTTCTTCTTGGGTAGGATAGGTGTTTGATTCTAATTGGCTACCATTTTGGTGCCTTCTCATTGGTTGCCACTTTTCCTTTTTTTCATTGGTCCATTGATGAGGCGGCATCTTCTCATTGGCTAATGGGCTAGCAACCCTAGTTAGGGTTTCTAGGATTTGATCTGGATCGTTGATTTTGCCTCTTAATCTTGGCCACTCATTGTAATTTTGAGCCTCTATATAAGGCCATCTTGTTCTCATTTGTAAAGGAGAGTTATGTTGGAGAATTGTTGCCAAAATATTATCAAAATTGTTCTTTATTCATTGTTGTGGCTTGCATGGTGGATATACATGATCATTTTGGTGTATTTGCATGTTTCTTCTCATCTCTCAAATTAAAGTGGGGTTTCATTTTATGTTGTTAGAGTAGAAGTAGATAACTAGTTGTATGATGATGTTACTGAATGTTTGATAGGGATCTATTTACTAGGCCACTAGCATCCTAGTGGCTTGTTAGGAAGCCTTGTGTGCTAATCTAGTCCGATCGCTCCCAAGTTCTACTTGCATTTCATCTTTCTGCTCGTACTTCATGTTGGGTTGGAGGATAGGTGTTAGTGTGAAAATCCTAAGAGTATCCCTTAGAATCATTGCACCAATGCAGGTAGCACTACTGGCAAGCTTTCATTTGATTGGATCCCCATCCATTTGCTAATTTCTTCATTCATGGGAGTAGTAGTAGAGCAGTAAGCAATTAGTGGTAGGAGTAGCTGAAAGTGAAAGTGATCAAGGAGAAAAGAACAAGTCAAGCAAAGCAAAGTACCACCAAGTTATCTTTGAATGAATAACGTAAGCTCGCCTACGTGATTAACCAGCAAATCACATTAATATAACTGAGTTAGTATCCACAGGTGTAAGAAACCTTGGAGTTTTTCTCATGTTCTTCATGAATATTTACTTTTCAAGAGAGGGTTGGGTGTTTGATATTTCATATCAAGTATTCAACTGCTATATATTATGTAGTGGTAGAAAATTGACATCAACAGTGATTAAGCCATTTTGCGAACCCCACAAGGGACCCTAGCACACTACCAACAATCCCCCTCCCAGTGTCACTCACCATGGCCTGCGGGGTTCAAATCTATGACCAAGCTCTGATACCAATTGTTAGAAATCCCAAGCTTGTCATTGCACCAAAAGAATGACCAGTCAATGTTTGATACAAACAATAGTCTTATAGAACCACAGGATGCGATTAAGCCATGTCGTGAACCCCACAAGGGACGCTAGCCCACTACCAACACAAAAAAGAAAAACTAGAGAATGATACATATAGACGTATATGTCAATATTGACGCATCAAACAGAAAATGCCATCTAAAGCCCCTTTTACTTGCAATGGGCACTTGACAAGCAGACTTCCTCATAATTGAAAGGTTTCCACCACGGAACACAAAGAGAGAGCTGTTACAATCATAATGGATATCATTCAAAGCATTTATAGTAATCAATATCAATAACCATTGACAACGATATCATAAGGAAGGAATATACAGCCCGATAACAAGCAACTCCTAATAGTTCACAACAAAGATACCAAAAATGCAAAGAACAACACAGGTATGAACAATATCTCTAGAAGCTACCGGAATGTTAACATATTTACCCCACTAAATAAGTGGTCTATTGTAATCACTCACAATTGGATCAGTGGAAGAAACTTGTTTTTAAATTTCAATATTTTATACTTTTCCCACTAAATAAGTGTATGTGCTACTTTTCTAAACATTGGATAGGTCAAAGATGCATATTATAATTTCTAGTAATGTATATATAGTATATACCCTACAATAAGTCATTTTGGCCGGGTTGCCACCAGGAGCTTTTCTTTCATATGTTGCATTCGGTTATTGTATATCACAAAACAACGTCTGTTATCACCTTACCATTCCAGAATCTAGGAGATCAGCTAGTGGCAAGGAGTCTACCTTGCGTCTTACTTCCAGTTGGGAGCTATATTTTTCAAATAAAATAAAAAATAGGGTGGTTACAAAATAAGTATAAAATTAAACGTTAAGGCTAAAAGCCACTAAATCATGGTATGTAAACAACACTGTGTGAAGATCATTCCACATAAATCTTGACCAACTGTATTATCTAGATAATAGTTAAGTTATTACTGTGCCAACTCCTTGGAGAGGAAGTACTTCTCTTTTGGCCAACTATGACTATGGAATCAATGCTTTGGTGAAGTTTAAAGAAATAACAAAACAAATCAGTTTTGACCATCTTTACCATCCCAAATAAATGATAAGATTGTCCAACTTTATGAGGAAAAAAGATAAGCAGGTATTAAGAGCCAGGGTAGCGTTTCATTATTATTAACAACAGCAGTTATAAAGGCAGCACTCAAAATTACAGTCAACGAGTGTGATAATATGGATTTAGTTATTGAAGTCCAATCAAAGGAGTGGTAAATTATAATCACCTAAAACACAGAAAGTAGGTGGTGGCAATAAATCACAAAGAGGAGCGCTCATTACTAATTTAGCAAGCGGTCTTCATTACCAGAGATCTTAATTAAGGAATGAATAAAGTGCTAAACTGAAGTAGTGTGATTAAAAGAAGGAGAAGCCATTCTTTAGAGAAGATGCATCCCCTCACAAAGGGACAGCAACCACAAAGGGGCACACATCTTCAAGAATGATAAGGTATAAACAAGAGAAGCTACAGGAGGAGGGAAGCATCAAGAAACATGGATAAGTATCTACAGCAGTACATAAATGAATACATCCTAAAGCATCTGCAGCTGTAAAAGAAAGGGCGTAGAAGGAAATAGAAAACATTTACATGGCACGTCAACCTTCCTAAAGAAGAAATTGTATCATCAAATAGAGGCTGATACAGCATATAAATCGAGACATCTTAAAGGCACAAGCAACCATTTCCCAAACACATCGAACAAGAACAATCATTCCAAGAGACATTCTACGGACCAAGTAACAATCAGAATGTAAGTGATTTAAGTTTAACATTAAGGATGGTCAATCAAGATTGAAGCATCCAATACAAAGCAAATAATCAAAGATCAAATCAGAGAGATCTAATAGCAAAAACATAAAAAGTGTTGATCTCAATTTAGGCACAATACAGCAGTTTGATATTGTATCAGATCTGCACTTTTCTGCACTCTCATCCTCACAATGAATTGATATATATATATATATAATGCTTAAGGGTATACTCATATAATAGAATATAAGTATGCCTGACTGTCTGAAATCCATATTTCAGAAGGGACCTGATGAGTAGAGGAGGGTTATAAGAGGGTTATCTAAGTAGGCCACCTAGAGTTAACCATGTAACTAGCTACTAGGGACAAGAGGGCTCTTACATAGAAAAACCAAGAAGCCCTTTTACGATCTTCACCCTGTTAAAGTTTGTAGCTGCGATAGAGATCTTTATCTCTCGAAATCTGGACATTATTACCGTTATTGTCATCTTCTGCTGGAAAGGACACTTAAGTTTAATTTGTAATTTAAATGACATGTGTCATTCACATGCATTGAGGCATGAATATTTGAAGAGTCATAATTAATTAATTTGGAGTTGAGAGAATCTCAGGAGACCTTCAGTTATAATGTGAAGAGTCTCTCCTATTGTTATATATTTGTGTCAAGCAAAGGATATTGTACGCTTGAACTTTTATTATCAATAAAGATATATTTTGTTGTGTGGCTGGGTTTTTCCCTTCATTCTCGAAGGGTTTTCTCAGGATATTTCTGATGTTCTTTGTTTCAGTTTTTCTCTTTCTTATTGCTGGTTATTATCTTTGATTCCTAGGCTATAGATTCAACATGGTATCAAAGCCTAATTGAAAATAGAAATGTTTTGCGCATATATTGCTTAGAACATTTGTTGGCATCATGATATATCAGATATCTGCCACGATCATTGTCTTGGCTTTGGATCTTTTTATGGTTTTTATATCATAAGAGTCTAAACGTTGGCTCTAGACTTTAAATTTTTATTGTTTATTGTCTGGTTATATTTCTCTTCCTATCATCATGCTTGCATCTCTCACTCTATATGAGTAATCTTGGAGGTTTTCAATTTTGGCAGTGCCAATTGTTTTTTGACCATTCGTATCCATATTTTATTATCTTTATTATGGCTTGTTCATTATGAAAGAAATGGTTGTCTTTGCATTTCTAGCTTCTTGAAGCTGTTTTTGAGTTTTTCTTTCGGTTTTTGGAAGTTCCTTTTATTTTTCTCTAACCTGAGAAGCGGCTTACATGATTTTTTTTAAGAATTTGGAAATGATCTTCTTGCGATTTCTATGGATGAAGTCATGTGAAAGGCAGCAGAGTGGTGAGAAAGCACGGATTTGGTGCACAAGCATGATTGCTTGTGTCTAGGTATGGCAGAACACAAGTGGTCGAAGCAGGAAACACTCCATTGTGAATCGAAATTCCCTACTTTCTCGAGGCCTCTGCATTATGGATGCTCTCCTTTCTTACCTCTCCATCATTCTTGGTTCACAAGTTTGTTTATATTATGGCTTACGTTACGAAAGTGAAGGATTTGATTTATTGTGGGTTTTTCATGTATTGCATGTCCCGTATTTTAATATTAAGTCGCAGGTGTTTCTGTCTTTACAACCATTTGTTATATGGAGTTACCTCTTGCAATACTAGTTGTCTTCGAGTATCGGAAGATTAAGTTAAGCGTCAACTACACTGAACGACTCGAGTCAAATTACCAGGGCAGTCGGGCTCTCACTTCGAATTTTGATTACACTGTAGTCTTGCCTCTTTTGACGGTACTATGAAATGAATGAATTCAAGAATCAAGTTCTCATCCGTTAAGGAAAGATTAGAAATGAAACATCATCGAGATATAATTAAAGTGGAAAATGTCACCGCTCTTTAGTATGAGGTGTCACTGTCTTACAAAAGTTGGGTTGAATATCTCAGAGAATAGCTCTAGTCATCGACTATTATGCAGAGTGTCAAGTTTTTTAAATTTTTAAATTTTTTTTAGTGATTGCAAACATTTGTACAGATCACCAAGGACTATTTCGCAATATGTTTATCTATACCAAGAGAGTCTATTCAAATGATTTAGGAGTGGCAGTTACAATCATATTGAACCTTTCACCCTTCAAAATAGTGGAAGTGTAGAGGGAAATCTTGAGATAAGCTTTCTTTAATTGGATGTTATCATATCATGGAAACTAAAGCATATTTTAGAATTAATGTATATTGGTGCCTATGATTGATTTATCTTAATCTATTGGTTGCAGGAAGCAATGAGATTGTGCACTTGAGATTATGCAGTCTGAACGAGAATGTTTCTTTAGAAGGAGATGTTGAGCTTCAGAGGGAGGCTTCATCATAATTAAGAGGGAGTGCTTATGCTTGTGATGCTTGTGGTATTTATAAAATTTGAGACTTAAATGGAATCAAGTCTTAGTTTGTTACTGCCTATTTTATTCTTGTATGAATAAATGAGATTGTAAGATTAGCTCTAATAACTCTTTCACTATGCGATAGTGAACATCATGTTGAGAGAATCTATGATGTCATCACATAGAGAGATTTCGTGATGGGAGTTGGATGTCATGTTGAGAGATTCCATGACAGTTCACGTTGAGAGAGTCTGTGAACAAAGGCTTAGCTGTGAGTCTTGCAAATCTTTTCATGTTGAGTAATTCCATGAATGAGTAATTGTTACAGGTTTTCATGTTGGGTGATTCCATGAATATGATTCATTGTTACAAGTGTTCATGTTGAGTAACTCCATTAATTAAGTTTTGAATTCGTATGATCAGAATTTATCAACGTTTTTTTTTTGGTTGCAGCTTTATGTGACTGTTCAGCGAAAGATCTCTCTCTTGCTAAGAGGGAGTGTTAAAGTTTGTAGCTGCGATAGAGATCTTTATCTCTCGAAATCTGAACGTTATTACCATTATTGTCATCTTCTGCTGAAAAGGACACTTAAGTTTAATTTGTAATTTAAATGACATGTGTCATTCACATGCATTGAGGCATGAATATTTGAAGAGTCTTAATTAATTAATTTGGAGTTGAGAGAATCTCAAGAGACCTTCGGTTATAATGTGAAGAGTCTCTCCTATTGTTATATATTCGTGTCAAGCAAAGGATATTGTACGCTTTAACTTTTATTATCAATAAAGATATATTTTGTTGTGTGGCTGGGTTTTTCCCTTCATTATCGAAGGGTTTTCCCAGGATATTTCTAGTGTTCTTTGTTTCAGTTTTTCTCTTTCTTATTGCTGGTTATTATCTTTGATTCCTGGGCTATAGATTTAACACACCCAACTCTATAATGATGGTACATTCCTTGAGGGGGATGAGATATATTGATTTGGAAATGCTGAAATATTTATTGCACAGAACCGACAACTATCGATCACCTATTAGATGAGAAAAGAAAAGATTAGCATGACAACAAATTACCTCAAGGAGTTGAGAAAATGTCCCAAGAAGAATATGTTTCCTAAAGCAAGGAATTTTTGTGCTTCTAAGGTGCAACAGAGAGGTGGAGTCCCTATCTGTTGCTAACAGATATACACAGAGAAAGCAACATTTTGAAAGGCTTTATCTCACTAAATAAGGCAAGAATCTAGTATAAGGGGAAAACCCCTCTACATAATGAAAAATGCAAGACAGGTCTATGACGAGCAAGCATCTCCATTATAACCTTGTGTACCATGAAAATTCTCTAGTTCATAAACTAAAACCCAAGAAAACAAGTTCTTCATTTTTCCATGTGTTCAGAAAAAACAACCACAATTGCCTTGGATTGCAATAGTTGGGTATCTTGCAAAGAAAAGTATTAAGCCACCACAATTCCAAGTGCAACTTATCATGTAGACTAAGGCTGTTTGTTTGGGCATTAAGTTAAAGGAATCAAGGATAAAATAAGATTTATACAGCCCAAGTGAGGTAGATACTTGGTCAAATCACTGCCATTACCTATAACAGCCCATTTTCTGCACTTCCTACCACATACTTACTTTTTCCTTACAATGTTTATAATTGAGTCTAGTAAGAGCTTTATCAAGATACATTTATAGATCGCACAACCATATTCATAGATTCTCATTACTCGTAAGTTGAGGAGGCTGCCAAAGCAGTTACTTATATTTGACCTCTTTTTCTAAACCAACCTGCCCCATACTTTTACACGGCCATAACAAACTTGAAACAAGAAACAAAGACTACAAATACTTATCAATACACATATATTTTAAATAATAGAACATTAAATGGAATGGCGTGGAAGCTATTGAAAGAAATAGACATAAAATGATAGCAAATGCTATACAAAAACATTGAAATTTTTATAGTAGCTGGTAACAAATAAATTGAATAAAACCAACAGAGATTTGTTTTTGTTTCACTTCAATTTAAAAATAATGTTTTAAAACAGCATTGTGTTCTTGATTAACATTTCATAAAAATGCTTGAGCCGGATATCATGCCCTTACCAAAAATGTCAATAAACTCTGTGCACTGTATTCATGAATTGTCTTTGCACTGAATAAGTTGCGGATGGCATCATCCTACAACAAAGAACACATCCCATAGAAATACATGTGAGTGACCAAGATAACATAAAGCAGTTTTTGATTGTTCAGAATTCAATGCTCACAATGCATAAAGGGCATCCATCAAATGCCAACCTGTGTATTAAAAAAAATGGTTGCAAGGTCATTATATTCCCCTTCTTTCGAACAGTGAAACTGTCAAAAAAATGTCAAACTGTTTTCAACACCTCATTCTGTAAAGTAAAATATTGACACAAGCATATTAACTCTAATGACTTAACTGCACCTCTGAATTTCATCAAGTTAAAAATCTAGAGAAAACTACTAAATTCATTGTTTCAAATTTCAATGCACTGGCACATGTTCAGAGAATTAAAGCAAATGTAAAATTAGTTAGTTGAGTTCACAAAGAAGCAAATTTTCTTACAATTAAAAGGGTTCATTCAAAGAGCTATTATGGGAGGAAGCTCAAAATAATGGCGACAATATTGGATAATATGGATCTATATCTATAAAAACTAAAAAGGGAAGTTGTATATTCTTGCCATGTCATTAAAAACAAAGACAACCACCATAATCAACTCTAACATTGCACTGTAAAAATAAAACACTGCCTATTTCCAAACAGGATATGCTTAGATAAAACCCTCAATCCCAGTCTAGGATGGATTTCACATTTCTAGCAAACATCTAATTAAAAATGCCACTCAAGAACAGTTATGCACTACTACACTTGGTTAAAATAGGGAAAAAGTTAAATATGGCATACAGATCAACATAAGATGAGACCAGTCCAGCCCGAATTTCACATTTTCTGAACTCCAAAGTTTGTGGAATTCCTCCATGAATGTAGCATTCTTACTGGAAAATTTGAAGTTTAACTCCATTATTTCATAGCCTATTTTTAATCCCACTATGACTCATTATGAAGCCTGTATTCTAGGTGTGAAGTGTCTTAATGAATGATCAGCGAAATCCAAGGACATATCATAGGATGTTTCACCCTCATGAATTATTTGTACATATTTTGTTGCTTCTAGTTCTATGCTAAAACAGAGCAACCTGGAAAGCTGAAATCAATAGAGATATAGAAATATCAAATTATCAATAAACTAATTTGTCGAGTTGTTATAAAGTTATATCTTGTCATAAGCAAGTAATTTTAAAAATAACAAAACATAACCTAAATCAAAAGACAACTCAAAAATGCTACATGGCAAAATCTACAGAAAAGAAGAATTCATTATAAAAAGTAGTTTTTACAAGCCTGCTTTCTTCACGTGGCTTCTACTGGCACCTCTCCTCTATCATTTTCACCTGCACCTAATTTAGTGAACTCCAATGTAGCTACATGCAATCACAAAATCCTCAAGAATTGTGGAAATGGGCTTACTTAATTACCAATAACCTTGAGACTAGTGCCAAAAATGGAACCTTCTCAAGTGAAAACTATCTCTAATAATACTTACATTGCCTTCACAAAAAAGGGAATCCCTCCAAAAGGAAGAACTAGTAATTTATTATCTACAATCACACTCTCCCTAGAAACATGGCAATGGAATTGTACAATTAAATTGCCGAAAATCCTAAGACTGAGCAGGCCTTGAATGCAGATCTTACTGTGAAGTCTATCTCAACAGATTCCTCCTTATCTTTTTAAGAAAGAAGAATCTCCCAAGTTACTAATACGTACCAAAATGGGTGTATTTGTACTCGAAGATGAGTACATGATTCAATTAAGAAGGAAAGTAACACCTTCAAGTTGCTAAGAAAGAAGAACCGTTCAATTCCCCAGACTACCTTTCAGTTCTATAAATTAGTCCCACTGAACTAACAATGGTTGAACCTATTGCCTTGTACAGCCTTAGTTAATGGGTTCTTACCCACAGGCCTGAACTGGGTTAAAGTGATTGCGTAGATATAAAGCTGGCTAAAGAAGGAAGGGGAAGTCAAGTTCTCTTTTAATCATCCCACCCGGATTGACCTGGTAATTTCTACGAGGTATGCCAGCAGGGGGTGCAATTGCACCTGGTACTAGTACATCTGTGGGTATTTGCTGGGTACTGTGGGTACTTGATATGGCTTATTCAATATTTTAAAACCATCAAATGGTATTTAAATTTGACATTGATCAATGATCAAGTATAATACTGTGAAAGAGATTAGTTTACAATTTTGCCTATCTCTCTTATTTTATTGTATATATAGTGTGTGTGTTAGCAAAACTGTCAAAAAGACTAACAAACAAGACCAGTGGAGCTTACCATTGTGACCAATTATGAGTTGATTGTCACTGATGTCACAAGCTAAGACATAGTATCAACCAGTACAAGGTTGTGACCAGTGATGTAATGTATGCGCATGAGTGCATCTCCCATCCACAAGTGGCCGAAGACAAGACAAAGTTATGACAAGTTAAGGAAGTCAGAAGGACATTCAGACTTAGACAAATTGGACTATGTAAGCAAAAGTTGCAAGAAGTAAAGTGTGCATGAAGGATGAAGTGACTGGTGGTCACGAAGTCAGGTTTGAGCCAAGGCAGCTCGATAAAGCAAAGAAGCATGATACATATGACTGACACATCAAGAAGCAGGTGGATCGTGCCTGACATCCCAATTAATGGAATTGTTACTGTCACATCAAGGGGAGGCGAAAGAATTTGAATTCGAATTCTTTCCAAATGGACAAGCTATTGAAGTCATAAAACATCCATGACTACTATTTGTACAAGGTACATCTGAACGGAACAGGACAGTGACATGAGTACATGCTAAGCATAGACTAGTGATTTCAATTTTTGAATTCTTTAAGTATGGTAGCTAAATGAACAAGGATCATATAAAAGTCTATTATTTCAAGAAAGAAGGTTAGATTGCAGATTGACAAGCAAAATGCTAGAAAGCTAAGCTGAGTGTAATCTCAAGGAAAAGGAGAAGAGGAAGAGATAAGAAAAGAGTGAGAAGCTGAAGTATGATGACAAAATACTGTGCCAAACAACAGAGTGACGGAGTCTGTTGTAGCCAGCAGAGCCGAAAAGATTAGCTATCGTGTCTGAGTTGCAGACCCAGGAGAGAGCAGAGCAAGTTGCAGACAGGTCCAACAAGCATCACAGTGATCTATATCAAGCTAAGTGAAGTACCCATTCTATTTAGATCAATCTCTCTATTAATTTATAATCACTACAACAGAAAATCCTGTTGAGGAAGGACTTTGCCAAGTTCTTTGTATCAAATCCCCTAACAGGGTGACAAATTATTTTGTGTTCCAAATCCTTTAACCAGGTTGCTCTTAACCGGGCAAGACTTTCACAAGTCAATACTAAATCCCTTAACAGGGTGATACTTGACAGTGTCTTTGTAACCTTTTAACAGAGATAAGCTCTTGACTAGGTGTACTTCAGGAGAGTGCAAGCTTTGTGAGGATCATCTCACACACCATGGCTTTCACCTGAGTCGGGTTTCCACAAGATAAATCTGTGTTATGTGATGCTATTTTTGTCTTAATTGTTTTTGCTCAATCCTAACCGGTTACGTTTTATACACACATTTTAGCAGACCGCTGTGAGGTAAGTTCAAAAGAATTTTTTGAAGTTATTTGCAATATACTGATTCACCCCCCTCTCAGTACATTCATAAGCAGAGTGGACCACCACTATATATATATATTCTTGTACCCACGCTCATCCTTAAACCCAAACCGGTGATTTAATAGTTCTACCATTAAATACAAATTTAACCCTAGTCCAATATCTGAGGCAAATTCACTCATGGGTGAACCCATCACTGATGCTTGGTCCTTAAATCTGCAAAGATCAATCTTTTGCATAGAAACTCAAAATAAGGTGTCGTTGCTTTTTCAAATTGGATAACATTTCAAGAAAAACCAAAATGTATAAAAACATCTCGTGCTATTTCTGACCATGCAACAAGACTGCATTTCCAAGGTAATACATGAATCTTTATTCAATAACTTTCCAATCAATAAATCTAGTACTAGAGAACACTTCTGATATTGAAACCTAAGTTTTTACCATCTCAATGTTTATAGCCTCACATGTTGAAATGTCTTTTAGCCTGAAGCAGTATCAGGAAACTATAGGCGCATACCCAGCTGACTACCTGCTACTATTTATCTTCTAATAGATTATGCCTCTTTCTATGTTTAGAAATGATAGAATCAAAAATCCAAGCTTGCATGGGTATGTGTACCCACACCCCTAGGATGCATACCCAAGTAAACCAGTTACTCAGTGGAGAGCGTCATGGCTAAGGACCTTAACTAAGATTTCTGATTTTTGTTTCGGTTTTTTGTTTGTGTATCAGCTTGCTGTTTATCAAGCTTAATTCAATACGTAAACAGTTTGAAACTTTGATACAATACTGATTAACAGTAAACTATACACTGTTCAAGTCAAAAGACTATCATTTGCAATATGTAATTGGTATATGATTTGTGATCTTCTTGTTCATGTTTAAAGTCTGCCTTCTCTGCTATGCATCTAAACATTTAGCATATATTATTATTACAAACATATTACAAATCTGAAACTGAAGACAATACATTCCGTCTGCAAACTTCACCACTGTTCTTGTTTTAAGAAACCTTTGTCATGACTCACATTTTCAGATTTTCTATAAATATTAAATTATATTATAAAAAAATAGACCTGCCCAAGTACCCCTATCCCTGTGCAACCTTGCAAAAATCATTAACATGTATCTTTTTCCCACTTCTCCATGAGTGGAGAGAGCTAATATTTTATTGAATTTAATTGCTCATCCTTCCAAATATGAAAATAGAACTCCCCCATTAAGGTAAATGACTCCTCTTTTATGGGGTTCACCACTTAGTGTGTTGGTTAAATGGTGGCGGTGTTGTTGTGTCCACCCAAGTTCAAAACTCCACTAGCCATTGTGATCGCAGGCTTCTGCCTTCGCTGATCCAATGTGCTTGTGGGCCTGAGTCTCAACCTTGTAATAAGGGGATGAGGCCCTCCATTTGTGGACCTTATTGGTTCATAGTTCCAAGTGAAAAGTGTTTAACTTGGAGCTGGAGGGTGTGTTGTGCCAACATTAACGATCACGTTAAAAAACTTTACTAGGCACTTTTTCTTTTTCCTAAAATAACTTCGCTTTTATATACACTACTAAACTACAAATGCTGAAATTGTTTAGCCAAAAATAAACCATATCAAACTCAAATAAAATTCGAAAGCTCAAACATAAAGTAATAATTCATTGCTAACCAGACATGTAGGAAAGATACAGGAAAGTACCATGAAAACAACAGATTAAGATTATTACATTGACATAATTTCCATAGGTTCCTGAGGGTCGAGGGCAATCAGCATCAGGATAATCTTTTGGATCTGGACAAGAGGTGCAACTCCTTAACAATGGCAATCCAAATGAGAGGACTGATGTTAGAAAAGACACCAAGCATGCTTCGATGATCTGCATAATGGCAATGGAATCCACTTGACATTGTGATTCAATTTCAAATTCATATCATATGCAAGAAATTTTCTTTGAGAACCTGAGAAAAGGATTCTAACTATTGAATAGTGAATACAGATGAAAATGAAAAAAATAGAGATGAGGGGGTGTTTTACGTGCCTTGACCCGATTTCCTTTCTTATGTAACACATTTCTACGCCATGATGATATGTAAAGAGTCAGTTGATTAAACAGTGCACCTGTTAAGCAAAATAACAAGAATATTAGCTCTATTCTCACACAAACATAAGAAGACTATGTTAACTGTTCAGCATTGCAATATAACCAGTTAACTGTGGACCTACCCTTCAAATAGCACATCAAAAGAAAAAGCCAGGTAATCTAACAAATCTCCAGCTATATGGCTACTGAAAACCAAATTTGCAGTAAAATTTCTGAAGCCCTAACTAGCATTGTACAACAGAAAACATATTTAAAATTAAAAGCAGCTATATTTACATACCAAGAAGCCCTCCGATAACCCCAATAACAGCCATTGGCAGTAACTCTTGGAAGGAATAATCCTCTTGCCCACTGAAAATCAGATATAATTTTTTTCAAGGTAGAAAGATGGACAATGTCATGGTACAAGACTATCATACAATTATTGAAAATCCCTAAGACTATAGTTTTCAGTAGATTTGAAAGGAAGGTAGAAGTTCTAACTCAGATATATCCCAAATGATGAAGCCACCAGAGCCAAAGTGACCACAGTTTCCATGTTTACACCACCCCATTGAAGAACGAACAACAACAGCTACTACAGCTGATGTAAAAAAAACACGCCACATAAGTTGACTCCTCCACCTGCCACCACTCATGTCAACACTTGAAAAATTAGCAGAATAATTAGCTAAAGAATGTCACGAGAAAATTCTAATAGAACAAATCTGAAGAACATTGAGAATTCTAACGTTTACCAAATAGTTCAAACAAGATTCCATTTCAACAAAATTGTGAACTATTAAAGTACAACACCTTAGACTTTAAAAAGGTAACATAACCATTGTAGAAAAAACTTTATTTTTTATTTTCTCCAACCTTGGGACAATTATAGGAATAAAAACTAAATAAATATGGACAATGTGAAATCAGATGTGCAATAAATTTAACTAATGGCAATTATTAAGAAAGTAAATATCTAATTTTGAGCTCCAGAAACAGCAACACAATATGGACAGCCTTATCCTACTCTTGGATACAGTAGACCAAACAAGACTGATAACTTCTTACAGGTCATGAAAGGTCCTCAATTCCTGACATCAATCAAGTTCTTCTGTCTATCAATTGATTGCCTGAAGCCAGTTGAGAATATTAATGCCATGTCGCAACTTGCAAGAGAGGCACTTATTGGAGGACCTTAACTTTTCAACAGAAGAAATTACAAGGAAGAATTTTCATTCTTGTACGAAAAATCTGCAAAGCAGGTATGCCCTTTAGGCCATTTGATCTATTGATTGTGACTCTGCCACCTTCCCCCTTAATATAAAAACATTAGATAGAGATTGGTCAACAGGAGGCATTGGAAAATAAATATCGCAAGATAAGTTGCCAATTCAGGTACTGGATACAGGTTCACATCAGCAATCTGTTTTTACTTGGGTATGGGTATGGATGCATCCAAGTATGTGTCTGTACATACATACATACATACACACACATACATAGCACACATACAGACACGCATGCATGCATACCTCTGTGTGTGCGCGCACATACTCAAACATCAAAGCTTTAAAATATAAATATAACTGTATAACTATAAGAAAAGTGAAACCCATAATTGCCAATAACTAAAAAAATTAAATACCCCATAATATCATGTTCGTAATTTGCAAAACATGATAATATTGAAGTCTCAAAGTGGCATAACACAATGAAAATTACAATTACAATCCATATTTAATATCCATATTCATCTTCGTCAAAAGCATCTAGGTCAACATTTGGTTCAATTTCATTTGAACCACAATCTATTAGATTGCCACTCCCACTAGCTCCATCTATGTCAAGTGCAAGAGCTGCCTCATCTACAGAGGCTTGGGCAAGCTGTGCAAATGTAGCATCTAAATCAACAACCTTCAAAACCAGCTAGGAGAAAAGAACTGGTTAAGAATGCAAATTTGAGTTGAAAAAAATGAGGTGAAATGACAAAAAAGGAAAGGTGGGGCGAAATTAGGGTTGGGGTGGTATTTTATTTTTTTTAAATATTATATTTTTTTATGTGTGGGGCCCCTTTTTGGATGCCTGTGGCTTAAGAAATGCTCGGGTCCATGTAGGCCCCTAGGCGAACCTATACCCAGAACCAAACCCACAAATCTTTGGCAAGGAAAATATACCCAACATATTAAATCTGTGCACAAAGATAATAGGAAGGGATAACTATGGTATCTCTAAGCATTCATCTTGATAAGAGATTATATATACATTGTTTGAGTATTCCACGAGGAATCACAAAGCTCATACTAGATTATGGGATCTGAGATTCTCTTTACTAATTTTAGTCTTAGATCTCCATTTTGTCCAAAATCTGTAAACATACCCTACACATGAAGGATTGTAATTACTAATTATTAGCAAGAGGCTTCCAATTGTTTCATCTAAAGGACTTTTTGTAAAAAAATTGAGTGTTTTGAACTGAAGTAATGACAATCAATGAACGTGAAGTAATTGAACTAAAGTGCTTGCAATGACACCCAAACTAACCTTCCATTGTTGTTTACAATCAACAAACACAAAAAGGTATGGGCACAAGTTTCACCGTGATTCTAACATCTTCTACTAAACTATCCAACTATCTATTCTAAATTTCTAATCTGCTTAAGCAAAATTAACGGAGGAATTAAGAAATCATGCAACACTACAAAATGGCTTAAGCAATTCACCATGAAATCAACAATGAACTTGCAATTATCTTGGTAGCATTCAGACAACAATTACTCTAATTCTCCCCCTTTACAAATGAGAAGGCCGTGCCTCTTATATGGAGCTCAAGTACAATGAACAACCAAGATAAATTTGAGATCAATGGCCCAAGTTTATCCAGCAAAGCCTTAATGTAACTACAAGCTACAAGAATTAAATGTTAATCCAATTACAGTGAAGCATCCCCTTGTGAACCAAAGAAAAATTTACATTGCTTTTATTAACCAATGAGAAAATTGGTTCGGTAGTGATATTAAGTGGAATTCACATGTACACTTGAAACAATTTTATTACATGCTCTTGGACACATGAAATTGGAATTTTCTGATTGATTGAAGATGTGTGCACGCCACCTCAACATTCTTATCTTGTGGACTTGATCAATTGCTCTTTTTCATCATAATAAAGAAGTATTTGCATCTCTAACATCTCTTGATACTCAATATCTTCAAGTCTTTTCTTGATTGTGATGGCCCATATTGCCAAATTGCTTCATCTTCATGAATCTTCTCTCCGTCCTCTTGGAAACCTTCTCATTGCAATTGCCTTAACTTACTTGTTCTTGGACCTTGATGTCTTGTCTTTGATCCTTTCAAGCGATGATGTACTTTATAACATTGGATCTTTCAACTGACCTTGGATTTGTGAAGGAAAATCATGTTTTTGAAATGGCTTGTTATGTATGTAGCCTATGGGTTGAAAAAAAGATAAGAATGTTTTCCTTGTCGATTGTTTGAATTCCTAGCAATGTTGCCTCTATTTTCTACTAACCATGGAGGTAGCTACTGAACTTATATGAACGTAGCGAACTAGCATGCATTCAGTTAGAGATAAATATGCATGAAAGAGGTTGCAGTAATGGGAAACATACCACAAACTAATAACAATCTAATAGTACTTTGTTGTTGGTCACCCAACAGATTTTGCATTAAACATTCAGGGTTACAGAAAACAAAATATCGCTTGCTTGAACATAGGAGACATTCGCAAATTTGGTATTATGAGAAAACTTAAAGAAAGCGTTGCCTGGTCGGACGTATCTCTCTAAACCTCTCCCGCTAGATGCCTCCAAAATACCCCACAATGTTTGAGGCCCTTGTATAGGAAAGTAGTGATTCCCCACAAACGGTTGTCTTAATGTTGTTGCGTCCTATGAGTGGTCTCAAACTACAATCGTGCGAGAGAGTTCAAGGCTACTACCATGACCTGTGGGTTGACATTCGAGTTGTGGTCCTCCACCCATGAATCTAAGCCTAGTAACACCATCTAAATTCATCAAAAGTCATACACCATTGACCTCTATGAATAGGATAATATCTAAGTTACCTTGGTACCTCCCCCCCCCTGGGACCAGAAGAAGTTGAACAAGTCCACGGTTTTGGTCTAGTTCGAACTTGGTTCAACCAAGGTTCCTTTTTTGCCTTGCAGGATCGAACCCAAGTGGACCAACCCAAAAAGTTCAAACTAAGTTCAAACCCATAGGGAATTGGGCCTCATGGATGGCTGGAAAGGTGTTTTTTGTGCAAAATTTAAATTATTTTGGCATACACAACCCTAAAAGGTTTTTATCAATTGTTTTTGGTACCCTCTCATTGTCATTATAACAGGTTATTTTGTCTCAAGGAAAAGCACATAAGTGGTTGAGCAAGCATCCGTTTCTGCAAGGAGTTTGAAGATTTCATTTGTGGGTGATCTTCAAGTGTTTGTGCGTCATTCATACACATTTGCAAGCTTACAATGGCTGGAAAAGATAAGATCTTATTCTATTTGCTATTATTTTTGTTCTAGTTTTTTATTTTTCAATTTCTCTTTCAATCTTCATATGATCTTTTTCCATTTTTTCAAAATTTGTCATTTTCTTGCATATAAATTATGAACATGTATCTATTTTCTTGTCATAGGGAAAGGAATGGCATCTACCTCTTCATCAGTAAGGAATTCAGAACAAAGAATAGAACCCAACTTTGATTCTCCTCTATGGAAGTATGTAGACATTATAAAACCTCTTCCAAGAGGTGGTGCAATCCGCTGGAGATGACGGGGTTGTGGTGTAGAAAGAAATAGTTCTTAATATTGTGTGGTAGGTCATTTGTGTGGATACACTGGAAGAGGAGTCAAGAAATGCCCTGGCAAAAAAAGTGCCCCTGTACCAAATGAAACTGTGCTAAAATATATTGAAGAGTATGAGGCAGAAGAAGAGAGAGAAGGACATAGGGCAATAGAACTCAATGGTAATAAAAGTAAAAGTAAAAGGGCAAAGGGAATGCAACCCCCCCTCCCCCCTCCCCCCAATAGTGGAATAAACTTAGTCATAAGCACATGAGATGGGTGCAAACACTACAAGCTTTTACCTTTTCCATAAAGCATAAAAACGGAGTCACTAATAAGGTTGATGATGCCTAAGTGGAAGGGCTTTAAACATCTTAGAAATTCAGTTGGAAAGTGTAGGTATTTCAGGCTTGAAGAACATGTATGCTGATGACAATGATTTCAAGGACATTTATCAAGCATGTACTAACTTGAATGATAGGTACCATCATGAATATTCTGATTTTCTGATTCAAGAGGGACTACTATTCAAAGGTGGGCAGCTTTGCGTAACAAAGTGTTCAATAAGAGCTAACATTATACAAGAAAAACATAGTGGGGCAATGTCTGGTCATTTCAGACTAGATAAGACTTTAGAGCTGGTTATTAGGCACTATTTTGGCCTAAGTTGCAAGCAAATGTGAGAAAAATTGAAGAATAATGCACCATTTGTCACAAAGGTAAAGGGAAGAGTACAATGTGAGATTAGACCAGCCCCTACCCATTCCTTCAAGAACGTGGGAATGCATTAGTATGGATTTTGTCATAGAATTACCAAAGACTCAAAAGCGATATGATAGTTTTTTATGTTGTGGTAGATAGGTTCAACAAAATGGCACATTTCTTGCCATATAAATCTACCAATGACGCCTCTCATATTGCAGATTTGTTTTTCAAAGAGATAGTTAGAATACATGGGTTGCCTTTTAGAATATCCCAGTAGGATATTTTTCCCTAGTTTGCTCACAAATAATTTTCAGAATATAAACATATATCCTTGCAAATTATCCAACATATTAAACCAGCAATGACCCAGTAAGTGTTCATTAAATTCCTCAAATATTACGTCATTGCATTAGACATCAGCAATACAATAACCAGATATCAAAGTTCAATCTTTAAAAAAATCACGTAGTCAGATTGGAGAGAACTAATAAATACACCTGTAATCTCAAATGTGAATTTTGATTGGATCCACCACAAAAGATGAATTGGGGCTATGTCCAATCCACCGCATAAGAACCTGAAAAATTGCATCCTCGAATACTGAATAGAAGTTGAGGCTTCCTAATTTCTCCAAGAGAAATCTCAAACCAAATCAAAATTCAATCATTCTCATAATGAACTCCTCAACCTTCTTTTATGCTCAAAACAGTGACCCTCTAGTTTCCTTCTGTTGTCCTTTTGTCCCTTATCCTTCTTTTCACCTTTTACCCACTTTATAATATGAATTTGACTCGTTAATAATTTGCATTAAGTGATAGTTTTCCCAGATATGTTGCAAATGTACTAAGCGTTGCCATTATATGTGGTATGTGTTTTCCAAATGGCAGTGACCTCTTATTTAAATTGAGAACAAGCCATGAAGAGACATGTCCCATTGGGACATGTCTATTCGTTAATTAGATACTTAATATAATAAAATTTTAAATAGATATATATATATATATTTATTTATTTATTTATTTATTTATTTTTCTCTCATACGACAATAAACATGTGTGTGTGTGTATAAATTATATCTCATATATAATTTTATATAGATTTATGTGACAAAAGCTACCAAACATCAACACTCCCTCTTTAGCTAGGGAGGATAAACACAACATATATTACACCTTTGGTAATATTAGGAATGACAAATTTTAAAGATATCTTTAATCAGAAAATATCCAACATTTTTATATCACATTTGATATCACGAGTATTGGCCTTCTAAATATCAACATATGATATTCACCAACTATCTCCGGAATATCAAACACTTGATATTCACCATGTACTCAATTAGGTAATGGTCTGCAAAATATCAACATATAATATTTCACCATTTTGATATCGCATTTGAGTATTGGTTTACAAAATATCAACATATGATATTCACTAATTGCTCTGAGTAATGGCCTCCAAAATGTCGAGATGTGAGATATTCACCAAGTACTGTGAGTAATGGTCTCCTAAACATCAAGTTGCATGATATTCACCAAGTGCTCTATGTAGTGGCCTCCAGAACATCAATTTATGTTACATTCACCAAGTACTCAAAAAAAATGTTTATAAGATGTGTGCACACGCATTCACATAATGCTTATCATATAAACATCTACCATGCAAAGTATAATCTATCATGATCTACATAGACATCGTAAGATATGCATCACAATAGAAAATTAAGTTAATGTAAGATCGTCACCTTTCAATAACTTCTGCAAATACAAGTGATGATCATTTGGAAGTCACCACTTCCTCATGTACACAAGGGGTAGGCCCATTGAATCATGCAGTCATACGCATGATGCCAAATGTTTACATTAAGTCAAAACTCCCTCTAATTCTAATATGATCAAGATCTTCAAGGGTCCACTAAAACATATCCTCTATTCTGTTACATCCCAAAATTTTGACCTAATTTTAAAACTTGTTCATAACCGTTGGATTTAACGGATTTTTTTTTCATGATCATGTGAAATAGGTAGTTATTTATATACGTTGTATTAACTGTTAATGAAGATGGTCGTTAACCATTAACTGTTATTAGATAATTAGCAGTTGCTTCATTTGAAATTATGATTAATAATTTAAAGTCTTTTAAAATGTTTATATGAAATTATTATAGAACTGTTATTATGGTGGAAGTGTTTTCATGGGTGATTGCAGGAGAAGATGAAGAGGGGGGAAGCATTGCTAAACGGGATCATCAGAATGGGATGCTTGTTTAGTTCAGTCATTAGGATCAACAGGTATGACCTTAAACTTCTTTGAAAACGATACAACGACTTGAATGCAGGATACATTTGTGGGACCCGCATGAGCTATTAAGAAAATAATTTTAAAAAACATAAAATAATCTAATTAAAATATAAAAACATACCTCAAGGGATTTTAATCGATCTTTCATCATATTATTATAATATATATATATATATATATATATATATATATATATAAATGAAATGGCACCATTATAATATAATAACTTTAAAAAATGATGTCACCCCATTGATATACTTTCCGCACACCCAACTACCTTTCCTAACTACATCTTCCTTACAACTTTCTCTGCCACCTTCAGAACCCAACTTCACAAAAGCTCATGTGCTGAAATTCCTTTTTTCCAATCTAAACGTCCATTTACAAGCAGCAGCTCTACCGTATGTATTCAGCCATTGAGAAATAAGTATTTTGCATTTGATACGTCTGCAGTGTCTAAAGGAGGGCAGATTTCCAATTCAGTTGCAAGGTTTCAAACATATTTAAAATATAAATCAAGTCATGTAATGTTATTGTCAACATCATTTAATTGCTTTCCATAAAAGCCAACTAGGCTCACAAGACTTCTTCTATTCCAGACTTATTTCAAGATACAATATGAGCAAAGGTTGCATGGGTGCTCGTAACCACACCCCTGGTACTCGTATCCACGTACCCAAGTACCGGGTACACGTATCCCACGTATTGGGTACTCAGTGGAGAGCATCATAGCTAAGGACCTTGATTAAGATTCTGATTTCTTTTTTGGTTTTTTGTCTTTGTATTAGCTTCTTGTTTATCAAACTTAATTCAATACCAAATCAGTTTGAAACTTTGATACTCATTAACAATAAACTTTATCACTGTTCAAGTCATAAGTTTATCATTTGCAATATGTCATTGTCATATGGTTTAGGATCTTCTTGTTCATGTTTAAAGTCTGCCTTCTTTGTTATGCATATAAGCATTTATCATGTATTATTATTTCAAACATATAGCAAATCTGAAACTGAAAACAGTACATCACATTTGCAAACTTTATCATTGTTCTTGTTTTGAAAACCCATTGTCATGACTCATAATTTTAAAGTTTTTATTAATATAAAAGTATAATTTTTAAATAAGTTTGACATACCCAAGTACCTCCGTCCCCTATTATGAAAAATACATTAAAATTTATATATATATATATATATATATATATATATATATATATATATATATATATATATTTGACTTATGGCCCATATTTTCAAATTTCTTGTTTTGAATGCTCAATGTCATGACTCGTGACAGATACTTCGATTTTTATATTTTCTATAAAATATTAATCATATAGAAAAAATTAGGCATACACACATACCCCCATCCCCTTATTTTGAAAAATGTGCGTACCCGTACCCATTCCTGTACCCACGTACCCATGCAATCTTGTATATGAGTTTTTGCTGCATACTCCATGTCCTTTGTTATCAGTCCTGTTCTTTTAACTTTCACAATAAATTAGATACAACCCTTGTGTAAGTGTTCTTTCAAGTACAATAAAATATGGAATGAAATATACTATTCTATGATATTTTCCAAAAAGTCTCAAGAACATAATCTTTCTGGTCACAATTGTGATAAGCATACTAAGCAGCGAATCTATGCATAGAGTAGATTGCTTAGGATATTTCGACCACCTAGGACTCACCGGTCTTGTGCGGCTTCTTTGTTGCAGACTTTTGCATGCATGTTGTAGAGTTATGTATTAGCTTCATTTGGCATTTGATTTAAGGTTTTGATCTGCTTGTAGGTGAAATTTATTGAAGTTTTTCTCTCTGCAGATTAAAAACCTCCTAGAGTGAGGGTTTTGTCTATTTTATGGAGTTTTCGTAAAGAATCTCCAATGGTTTCTCACGGCCATTGGAGGATCAGTACTCTAGGATGTGCTCTTTCATTTCCATATTGCATTAGATTGATTTTATATGCAGGTTGCTGGAAAAACTACGCCCTAGGTGAGCAACATTGGGTGGTTACCTAGAGGCCAATATGGAGACAACAATATAGTTTTTGCTGTAGAGCAAATTAAGCCTTGAATTTGCAGATTTGAGGATGTTTTAAGATCCCTCAGAAGGTTTGCACCGTCCAAGGCATTCCTTTTAAGTCTATGTGGGTGTTGCGTTTTTATACCACCGAATTAGGCCATTTTGGAGCTATGGACACCATGTGGACAGACCTACTAGTCATGTGAACCAGGATTTGAAACTTTGTAGTCTGAAAGAACACAAAAAAGGGTGCCTGGATCACCAGTTAGTTTACTTAATCCTTTGGCAAGTTTGAGAGATAAATCAAGAAGTCAACGTTAAGAAGGCTAATTGAGTGCCAGGCCTAAAAATTTGAGGTTGCTGATCCATCATGCTGGGATCTTGAGGCTTTCAAGTCTAAAAGAAGTCCAAAAAGCGTACTCCAAACTGCCCTTAGTTTTCCTTAATCCTTCTGTAATCAAAAGTAGGCAGAACACCAGCCTCTTAAGGCTGCTAGGAAACTAGCTATCTAGAAAGTAATCCATGCATTTTCAAATTTGTGGGCTTGTACTGATAGCTCTAACCTAAGATACCAATGCGTGGCATTTTCTGGGGGATGCGGGTGCGGATGCACAGGGATGTGCAAATGTGTTTGGAAGCAGCTCATAGGTGGGCAAGAAGCATGACTGCTGCCTATGGATGCTTGCGGGATGCTTGGGAAAGTATCCATAGAGCATTAGTCAAGCATCCAGGCAAATAAGCAGAGCATTCGGATTTTCGAGCTCCAAATCACTTAAGTGACTCAATAAAGCATGTGTTAAATTGGCTTTTTCAATTATATTTTGTCTCCCTTTTGCCCCAAAGCCCTAATATGGCCCTAATATAGGCCATTCATTGCTTATTTTTCTCATTTTGTTTTCAGCTGGGCTCTCTTCTCATTTGGTCTCCATTTTGCCATTTCGGAAGCAAGGTGATTATTTTTGAAGAGGATTATTTGTAGGGTGTCTAATAGCTTCTACAAAAGACGTCTAAGCATCTAAGATAAGTATTTGATCCATTTCATGAGCTTTTTTAGTGATTTTTTTAGATGTTCATGAATTTTTCAAGTTTTGGAAATATTTTTTCCATGTTTCTTCTTTTTTCTTTTAAGAAATGAAGGAACAAATTTAGCTATCTTTTTTTCGTTATTTTGTA
Source organism: Cupressus sempervirens (assembly GCA_028749045.1). Classification (NCBI taxonomy): domain Eukaryota; kingdom Viridiplantae; phylum Streptophyta; class Pinopsida; order Cupressales; family Cupressaceae; genus Cupressus; species Cupressus sempervirens. Next base: position 551,104,503 of record CM053786.1, read on the forward strand.
TTGTATATTTGCAGTTGTATGTTTCATGTTCATCGTTTATTTAAATATTTCTAATTTAATATTTTTATTTTCTTATTAGATTCATAGTTTGTATTGTGCAAGAATGGCCACTACTAGTAGTCAAAGTTCAGCAGCAAGGCAAGGTCAACAAAGTGATAATTTCAATATTGATGTGACATCTCCATTATTGAGACACACCACAAGATCATCATAGGTTTCATGACGTGGGTCATACATTTGGAAATGCAATGTATTTCATAATAGTAAACCATTCAACAACTCATATTCTCATGGCAAACCTCATTATATGGGCCCTACTAGTAAAGGAATAGGATTGTGCAAGGAAAGCAAAGATGGAAAAAGGATGAGCGATGCACAGTCAGCCAGATTTATAAAAGGGCAAGAAGTTGTTGATCGTTTAGTGAGAAAATCAAAAACAAGTTTGTATAAAACTTCATCCACAAAGAGCAAAGTGAATGTGCCCACCAATCATGTTGCAACCTCCAAACATCTATTCTTGGAAGTGGGAGAGGAAGATGAAGAAGTAGAAGTTATTACCCACAAAAGAGGTCCGTTGGATCAAGCATTCAAAATGGAGGAAAGAGAGCTTGCTAATGAAGCAATTGCACATTGTCTTTATGCCAATGGTCTTCCTTTCAATTTGGTAAGATCACCATATTGGAAGGAAAAGCTTGCAGCCATCCTTAAAGCACCAGCTGATTACATTAGCCCTTGGTTTGAAAAGGTGTGTACTACTCTTTTCCAAAAGAAAAGGTTTCTATAGACAAAGCTCTTCAACCAATTAGGACATCCTGGAAAACTTCCGGTATAACTATTGTGTCTAATGGATGGAAAGACACAAGAAATCGACCATTGATTAATGTAACTGCAATGTCCCCCAAAGGAGCAATGATTTTGAGGGCGATTGATTGTGAAGAACAAGTTAAGGATTCAAATTTCATTTCTAGAATTCTCATTGAGGCAATAGAGATAATGGGCAATGAGAATGTGGTCCATGTGGTCACAGATAATGCCAAGAATTGTAGGGGTGCAAGTGCTTTGGTTGAGTCTCAATACAACCATATTTTGTGGACACCATGCACCGTACACTCTCTCGACTTGGTCATGCAACAAATTGGCAGCCAAATAGATTGGGTGAAGCAAATATATCAAGAGGGAGAGAAGATACAAATGTTTGTGACAAACCACCACGCGTCAAACTCTATATTCAGATCATTCTCCAAGTTGGAGTTGTTGAAGGTTAATTTAAAATTGTAATTACATAGTTTCATTTATTTATTTATTTTTGAATAAGTTGTATATTCATGTTCAATTATCAAATTATTTCTTGTTTATAACTTGTTTTATATTTGTTGTCATATTGTCAACTTGCTTAGGTTGTTGAGACTAGACTAGATTCGCATCTCATACTGTCGTTATCAGATGACTCCTCAGGATGCGATTAGCATTGAGCCAAATGGTTATTTGTAACCAATGGGGTGTATGGAAGGCTTCAAATTCAAAGAAAGCCTTGAAGGTGAGGGGTATGGTCTTGGATGAGCATTTGTGGACTCGTGTGCGATTTGTATAGAATTCCAACAAGCCTATCATGACTATGCGATGCTTTGTTGATACAAATACACCTTGCTTGGGGGATGTGTACAATGGCATGGACACCATGGCAGAAAAGGTAAAGCTTTCCATACAAGCACATGAGACTAACCCCACAGAATGTGAAGCCTTGTGCAATAAGGTGGAGGCAATCATTCATCGTCGTTGGGAGAAGATGACTACCCCATTGCACCTCCTTGAATATGCCTTATCTTCAAGGTACTATAGCCAGGAAATACTTGCTATGTCGGATAGAGTTACACCATATGCAGATGAAGAAGTTGCTATTGGGTGCTACAATTCATTTGCAAGACTCTTCCCGTATGATGAAATGCACAAAAAGGCGAGACTAGAATTTGGTTTATTTGCTTCAAGATCAAAACTTACTCCATATGCAATAAAGGACCAAAATGACATGGGAGCTATCACATGGTTCTACATGTATGGTCAACCATTCAAGAATCTACAACCTCTTGCAATCAAGATCCTCTCACAAGTAAGTATTCATTTATTTTTTATTTAACATTTGTATTCTACAATTTAGTGTTTAACATTTTTTAATTTGCTTTACATTTGTATGTTTAATTATATGAATACTATCCAAGTTGCAAGTTCCTATGTTGTTGAACAAAATTGGAGTACATACTCCTATATCCATTCAATGAAGTGCAACCAGTTGGGCTCAAAGAAAGCAGAGGACTTGGTGTATATACATACCAACTTGCGTTTTTTGTCACGTAAAGAGGATGTAGCCCCTGACTGTGCAAACTTGGATGCAACACTTCAGGATCTTACTACGATGACAAACGATGATGTTGATAACATCATAGCACGTGCATCTAGCACAATTGAAACCATGTTTGGCTCAAATGAACTTGCAAGTGTTGCAGCAAAAGGAGATGATGAGAATGTTGATTTTTTTGAGAATCCTTATGATATGATCGACTAAATATGATTTGTGAATCTTGAGCCTTAACTCTTGATTTATCAATATTGAACCATGAACTATGTTTTGGTTTTGTAATTCGAATTGCATTGGAATCTTGAACTTGAGTAATTTACTAATTAGACATTATTACTATTTCAATTTGAATATGCTAATCGATATGGAATGGTTTATTTTTGTACATTGCTTGCACTCCTTTGCATACATAAATTATAGTACATATATATATATATATGGACGCACCCAAAAGCATCCAAAATCCCAAAAACAAAATCCACACATCAGCACCCTGCACCCGCATCAGCATCAGAACCAGCATCAATAACCTAGGCTCTAACATGTTGTTATGATGCCTTTATTGACATTTCTCAACTTAGTTCATCAATATAAAGCATTTCCCAAGTTTTGACCCGATGAGTAGAATTAAGCATAGAGGACCATCCTAGATGCTCCAACTAATAAGTTAGTATGAATGTAACCTGGAATCAGTTGTTTGAATACAAAAGTGAAGCAAGAATTAGGATCCAGAGGAAGCATTTTGGTTCAAGATATTCCCCTTAATTGGTGTATTGTTCCCTTGATGTACCTAAGTTAAGTGAAATATCCTCCTGAGATTTCCAAGGTTTGACCTCTGCATTGTATATTCTCTCGATGTATGCCGTGATGTAAATCTCTACAATAATTTTTATTTGTATTTATTTGAAAATTATTTTATGATTCGAAGAATTATTTTTTTGTTTAAATGGTATCTGTTAATATTGTTTATTTCAAAAACTTAATTTTCTTTTTATATATGAATTTTAATTTAATTTTGAAAGATTATTATTCATTAGTTTTTCTAAGTAAAATAAATGAAAAATATTAAGTTTGAAAATATTTAATATTTGAAATTATAAATAATATTAAACTTGTAGCAGCTGGAGATAATGAGTATGGGGATTTTATAATCTTATTGAGTATTTGAATATGTATTCGTGAAGTTACAAACTATCAAATGTTTTAATTTTGTATATTTCTTTCATTTCTTTGCATACACATAGTATAACTGTGTGTGCGTATATATATAGATGCATCCATATGCATCCACACCCCCCTCCCCAAAACAAAAGATGCATCCGCACACCCACTTACCACATCAGCTTTGGGATATGCATCCAAATCGGTAACTTAGATTTTTACGCTGACAAGGACTGATTTATTATAGATTCTGAATTTTGTTCTCAAACAAGGATTCTGATATATATTCACTGGTCTGAAAATGAAAGATTTTAGTAATTCAAAGATAATATCATTTCTGAGTGGCATACTTATGCATCTAAAACAAAGGATCTAGCTGACCCTCTTGAGTAAACAACAAAAGAAATGAGAAGAAAAAATTAAGGAAAAAACTAATCGTTTTGAACCTCCACGTTATCCCTTCTCTCCTTTTGATCTGTTCTAATATGTTTATGGTTTTTATACTGATTTGAGCAAGTACAGAATAAGATATCCTCTGATTAATGCCTTGAGTTCTTTCAATGATGACTAAGGAAACCAATGTCTGATTTGCTTCTAAAATTACTACTCGCTGTGTGTGTACGTTGACTATATCCTCAATATCATATCTTGCTTAGTATTTACTATTGTTGTGTTTTACTGTCTGTAATGAATATTTACATTTGATTGGCTGAAAGTTGCAGACCGGAATTCATAAGTCAATGACGTCCAATGGTGTAAAGGTGGATTGGAACATTACACGGGCTAACTTTTCCCTAAAGAAATGCGGATTGAGTAATACTAAGGCTGACTGTACTCTGCAAATGCTTATTCCATGTTTTTCTTTTCTTTTTCCTTAAGAACGTAAATTGATTCCAATATATTCTAGAGTAAATGCATGTTGGGAGAGAGACATGACTTTTCATATGGTGGTAAATAAGAATTAATAACATACTATGGTCTTAGATATATGGCATTGACATAATATTAAATATTACTTGGTTTGGAATATTAACATATCAATACTATAATAATATTAATAATATTAGAAATTAAAGAAAATATTTATTATAGTATAATATTATAATATTCTGGTTTAATGTCATTATATATTACAATATCAATAATTGCAAATTACATTATTAATAATTAGAATATTAGCGACTATATATTACAATATTTATGACTGGAGTATTAATTTTATATATATTTAAAATATTATATTATATTATTATTTATTAATGTAATCAAATGTTCTTAATCTTCCATTCTTATTTATTTAGTTTTTCTAAGTTTATCATCACTTATTATCTAATTATTATTTAATTATTTTAACATTATATTTCTTATTTATTTTATTATACTGAAAATATTCTTCATTATATGTTTTATCTTTTAATTTTAGTGTAATTTAATATTATTGTTTCTAATTAATAGCAAAAACAGGTTTTGAGGGGACCCAAAACCCCATTAATAATTTAATATTATTGTTATACATTATTAATTTCCCTTTTATTAAGTTTGATATTTGTATATATAAATATATAGTTTAACAAATATAATTATTGTCTGTAATGAATGTTTAAATTTGATTGGCTGAAAGCTGTTGAGTGGAAGTCGTAAGTCAATGATGTCCAATGGTGTAAAGGTGGATTGGAACATTAAATCGGCTGACCTTTTCCTAAAGAAATGCTGATTAAGTAGTACTAAGGCTGACTGTACTCTACAAATGCTGATTCCATGCTTTTCTTTTCTTTTTCCTTAAGAACGTAAATTGATTCCAATATATTCTAGAGTCAATGCATATTGGGAAAGAGACATGACTTTTCATATGGTGGTAAATAAGAATTAATAACATACTATGGTCGTAGCAGACATTAAAATAATATTAAATATTACTGGGTTTGGAATGTTAATACTATAATAACATTATTATAATATTAGAAATTAAAATAAATATTTAATTATATTATAATATTCTTGTTTAATATCATCATATATTGCAATATTAATAATTGCATGTTACATTATTAATAAGTAGAATATTAACAAAATGTTAATGACTACAGTATTATTAGTTGAAACTAATGGAATCACCAAGTTCCATATTAGTTCCATAATCTAAAAATTTCATTGATATACTAATATTTGCAAAAGGTTTATTAATTTGCATTTTTTTTGGAATTGAAAAATACAATTTTTTTAAAACTTTATTGGCTCATGATCAAAAAGGCAATGAAGAAATTCAATTTTCTTCAACAAAAATACAACTATGATTAATGCAAGCATTGATTGCAACTTTATCTTTTCTTGGGACAAGTGAATAAACATTTTTTTTTAAATCATTTTTCTAACACCTCTATTAATGAATGCAATAATTTCAATTTTATCTTTTCCACATTTGTGACAAGTGGATAAACTTTTTTTTAAAAAGACAATCAGTTTTAATTGATGTTTATTTTTGTAATTTGTAAAATGTTATTCAAATATAGATATTATAATCAAACATAGACATTTTAACTCTTTTAAATTGTCAATTTTCAAAAAAATATTTTTTATATAGTTTAATTTCATATTTATTTTCATTTTAATTTATATATAAGTTTAAATTAGAATTTAATTATTTTAATTTTTACATATCTAAATCAGTGCTTTTAATAGATTTTTTTTTTTTTTTTTATATATAATTTTATTAGAGTATACATTTATTTAACATATATAATTTTTATTATATTGATATTTTTAATTTATACTTTAAAATACATAATATTAATTTTGTATCAATTTTAATAAAGTTCAAATTGTTTAGCTTTGTATATTATCAACTTTATTTATTATAAGTGTGTGTGATTTTTTTAAAGCGTAAATGTTATTTTTAAATTAATTTTGTTTATCTATTTTTATGCATTAGATTTAAGCTTAAGAATATTGTCCAACTTCTTCAATTGGATGAATTTATCGCTTAAACAAGATATATCAAACAATTTAATAATTAAAATGAATCAATTTAACTCTTTTTTTTTTAAATAATATAATTTATCTGTATCTTATATATAATTAGTTGATAAATATCTTTGGTATGATAAATGTTCTTTAGGATGTCATCTAATTTTAATTTAACAGGATACTATAATGTTTATTTATATATTCTTTTACTATTTTAATTAATATACATCATTGCAGTTATATAATTTAATAATATACTAACTATACTCTATAATTTAATTTAGTTTAGCACTATAATATTATTTTTTCATTACTATTTATTTGTTATTTTATTAAATTAAATACATTATATTCTAACCAAAACCTACTTCAATCAACCATAAAATCATTAAGGCAGGAACCTTGGCGCATGCGCCCCTTGTTGACTTGAGTATTAATAATAATAAAATTATTTAAGATGTTATATTGTATGATTTATTAATAAAATAAATGTTCCTAATCTTTCATTCTTATTTATTTAGTTTTTTCTAATTTTATCATCATTTATCATCTAATTATTATTTAATTATTTTAACATTATATTTCTTATTTATTTTATTATTATAATAATAATCTTTATTTATATATTGTATATTTTAATTTTGTTGTAATTTAATATTTTTTTTTTTTTATTAATAACATAAATAGGTTTTGAGGGGACCTGAAACCCCACTAATAATTTAATATCATTGTTATTCATTATTAAATTCCCCTTTATTAAGTTTGATATTTGTATATATAAATTTATTGTTTCACAAATATAATTAAACTTATATACATTATAATTATGATTACTTTTTATTATTCTTATATTTTAAGTCTATTGTCATACTCTGGAAAAGGGAAATCAAAAAAAAATTATTTACAAGTGACTCTTTATTAGAGAGAGTTTGAAGATCAAGGGCACTATTTCTACCAATTAACGAACACTGTTGAACTAAGTATCCTGGTCCTATTTTGAGTGACATGGTGCAATGCACACTAAAAGCTTCAATAAACCTTCCAAGAGATGTTCTCAAGCCTTATGTCAAACATATAGGTGTTCTTTGAATATATTATTGGGAGTTGAGCTGACTGTTTCTCCCAAAATATGCATCCTTTTAAGAAATCATTATCATCCCAATTAAGGATGTCACATGAGGCTGTTAAACCATGCTGCGAATCATGAGGGAATATGTTTTACACTTACCAATAATCTCCCCCTCAGCATTACCCAAGGGGATTTGAACCTATGATCGTGCTCTGGTACCACATAAGTGTAGTTGAGCTGGTTGTTCTCCCAAAAGATGTATCTTTTTAGGAAACCGCTACTGTCCCAAGTGAGTATCTTACAAGAGGCTATTTAACTATGTCACAGATCCCAAGGGGGTATGTCGGACATTTATGCACATATATTTCTTCTAATATACTACTAGACTATTGTCTATGAGTATCAAGGTGATAAAAGTACAGTGAAAGCAAAACCACAATAAAAAAAAATAACACAGTAGTGATCACTAATAAGCATTGATGTGCTTGTTTACCAGGATGTAACTTCCTCAAGTGCAAATAGCACACCACCAACAGGTGCTCTGAAAGCACCAGCAACACCAGCAGCACATCCACATGTTACCTAAAGATGCATAACAAGACAGTACCACTGTAAAGTCAAAAATAAAATAGAGATGTGAATATAAAATATGAAAGCTTCAAATCATATAGATCTGTGTCAAACAAGTAAATCTGCTGTATAATATTAATGAACATGTCTTTCTTTCCTATGGTCATTCAATTTGTTTGCAACACATGTCATTATTATCTTGACATATCTGTGATTTAGCCACCTTGTGTTCATCACCTGCCATAGCCTTGTTAGCTAGACTCTCTTATTGTTGTCTTTTTGCTTTCAGTTTATCTCTACCTAAATATCTCTTCTAAGATCTTTCTGCATCCTTGTTGTATCTCTAGTGGTGGTAACTTTGAGTCCCATTTTAACTATTTGGTCGTCTACGGACATCAATATTATTTAATTGTTCTTTTCTTATCGTCTATAAAGAAATTTGACCGTAGTAGAAAAATAATTGATTATCTATGTAAATAAATTGCAGTATACAGCATTGACCTCTTAAAACAAAATTATTTTGCTCACATTTTGTTAAGTACTGTATTTATACAGTGCTTGTTTTAATCCTGCACCGTGGAATAATGCATATCCTGTATTAACAACTACGAGGAATAGCATATTGAAAGTGCTTACAAGATCACGACGATCTCGGTCATTTTTAAAAACCTGGAACCATCTTGAGTTGACATGGTACTTTGTAGAGCCGCCCTGTATCAAAAGTTTGCATGCAGAGACCAGATCAGATGCAATGAAGAGATCACCTCATATACCAAAACCAAAAATAACGAGTTTAGAATCAATAAAAATATGCTCAACTATAAGAATATAAAGCATTTTCTTAAGATTGTTCAAAATGTTAGTTTTAATAAAGCTCAATTAATTGGAAAAGGTGCAATAACCTCCAGAAAAGAAGAAAATAGCTATGTTCCATGGCCATTTGGAGCACAGGATGAAAATCCAGGGGGACACTTTTAGGGACAGCAGTGTGTGTGAGTGGAGGGAGAGGGATGCAAGGGAAGGGGAATTGAAAAACACACATATGCACAGTGATACTCAAAACGTTTGGCTACACTTGACATTAAAATTTCAGAAATTCATATAAGCTATCGATTTCAATATAAAAAATTGAATCGGTGTCTCAAATTTTAATAAACATGATTGAATTGATCAGTCATAGGCTGATAGCAATACAGAAGTGATAGAAAATTTAAAGGAAAGAAATTTTGTTGTTTTGCATAATATATCATGATTTGTAGTTTTTATTGTGACAATGACAGCAGTATCACACCAACATTGTAAGAAGATTTCGTTATTTAAAATTCTTAACTCCTTTGAAAGATATGGCAGCATAAAAAAAAAAAACTTGTGATGTCCCGTTGTGGGATCACCTCATACTTTGCCCTAAATTCACAAATCAAAAATGAAACAGGAGCAAAAATGTAGTTTGAGATGTAATTCTTACTCAAATAAGATGAGATAAGCTTTATGAAAATCTGAAGTCTGATTTCTCATATCAGGTTGATCTCTTATAACAATCTCCTCTATCAAGTGGAATTCTTCTGCTCAGTCTGCTCTCAAAGTCTAAATAATACTCTCTTCTTGTTGCTTATTTTTTGCTTGGAATGAAATCTCCTTCAAACTTTATTGGTGAAAACGTCACCACCTTCCATTAGAATTGAGTCACCACTTCACATTATTGCATTTGAGAATTATATATTATTCCCCAAACTGAGCTCCCTTAGATGTCCTCAAATGAAACATCTCCCATTTAGATCTTCCAATGTGGGGGAGAGTCGCACCTTTTCATCACAGCTATCTTTGCAAAGGTCACAACCTTCCACAATTACCACTCTTTGGATGAGTCACAACCCTTCATTTATGCCCACTGAAAGAGTCACAAGCCTTCATAATTGTCCCTCTTTGAAAGATTACCAAACCTTCATAATTACCACATATTCAAAAAGTCACAGCCCTCCATCACTTTTGTCCTTTGAAGCTGTCGCTTCCTTTTTTTCTTCTCAACTCTTATTTCACTTCTATTAATTCTTCCTTGCTTCACATATTCGTTTTTCTGGTCCTCTTTTCCCCTCTCAAATGAAGCTCTCTTCCTTTTTATATCTCATGTTTGATGGAGTAACAACTTTTCATTTCATGCATTTTGAGTCTTGACCCTTCATTAACTTAACTAAATTTAATTATGCTGTATTTAAAATTTTCTCATTTTATATTTTTAATTAAAATTTTATTTTTATTCTTTTATATTTAAATTTTAATATAATTTATTAATAACTTCTATCTCAGAATGGGGACATCACATATGACTCATCTAGGCTCTCTAAATATGGGTCTCTTTGGGGATCAAGCTGTGGTTCACCCAGTGGCAACTTGGCCGATTTAGCTGCAACTGCTGCTCAATCTACATAACATCTTTGATCACCATCCCAAAGTGTGCATCGAAGCTGCTAATCCTAAAGTCTCAAACCACTATAAACTTCAACTATTTTCTGTACTCATCTAGATGTAAACTTAATTGAGTGGATGAAGCTACATGTGGACCAATTCCTCTCTATAGCAAAGAAACTAACAACCTATGATTGTAACAGAACTGAAAGTTGTTTCATCAGTGGTGTATCATTCCAATGTTATGTCAACCAACATATATGATCATTTTGTGAACCTAAGGCCATTCCCCAAGAAATCAAATCTAATGCATGTCAACTCAATCTTTCAATGTAGCTCAAGAGGTGCAAGCCATGTACTTAGGTGGAGAAGATTTCTATAACTCATCTTGAAGTTGACTATTGCATTTCGACTATTGAAGACTAAAGATCCTTTGCTTGATGTTTGCACTCACCAATGACAAAGAGAAAATCATTACATACCTTTCAATAAAAAAGGAATACTAATAACATAAGACAAGTGATTCTAAGTCCGATTTCCCATTTAAGTTAGCGTGCATATGCATGTGCACACGCACGCGTGCGTGGGGGGGGGTGTGTGTGCGTGCACGCATGCAGTGCAGTGCATGCACGCATGCAATGCATGCGCGGGTGTCTGTGTGCGCGCGCAGTGTGTGTGTGTGTGTGTGCATGCAAGTGTATGTGCGTGTGTGCGTGCGCATGCATGCACGTGCATGTGTATGCATGCGGGTGCGTGTGTGCGCGCGCATACGTATGTGTGTTAATATTCATATTTTCTTCATCAAAACATCATATAGTCTTCCATAATTCATATTTTGCACGCATGTGTTAATATTCATATTTTCTTCATCAAAAGCATCATACAGTCTTTGGTAATTCATATTTTGCTACTAAATTTTTAAAGACTTAATACAGAGATTCATTTGGTATATTCATCCAAAGATTTGATGAAAATGTAATACTAAAGCATATTATATTTTATATTTTATATGCATGCACATATTTTGATATATATGCTTGTGTACCACCCACAAGTACTTCCTAGGCACTTGGGTACGTTGTGAGTCCTTTTGTCAAGTTTGCATGTGTATGTACATGTGTGTGTGCGTGTGAATGCATATGCATGTGTATATTATAAATTTGTATATATATGTTCAAACATTGAAGTTATAAAAATACCACAAGCACCTAAAAGAGGCACAATGATTACACCGATAGCAAGATATATCTTATTTAATATATTGGGGGTTGAAGGAGTGAGAAACCAATGTAGTCTCCTTCTCCTTTAAATGGAGTTGCAAAGAAAGTGGGCTTAACTAAAGAGGAAACTTCATGGTTAAGCATGTTTGAGAAGAAGGAATACATAAGTGACCTCCTAGAAAGTTCTCATACTTCACTTATATAAGAATCTTGAGAGCAATTTCACAAAATGTAGAGCAGCTCATTGAAATTAAAAGTGGCACATTCTCCATACTATGTAGGTAATAACATTGTTAACTAAATTTCCCTTAATTCATAAAAAAATCTTATCTAACGATTTTCAATTATATAAAATCATCTCCCAATTCTCATCTTTTTCTATATCATCTATCTACTATATTATTTATATTTCTATTATTTCTCTTTTAATTAAGTTTGAAAACCCCATAGCTATAAAAAAAGAAATGTTCATTTGAATATTTATTAAAAAAATGACTCATATTATTGTTCAATAATTTTGCAATCACAAATTTATTGCAAGGAACCAAAATGATCTTATAGTATGAGATCTCCATTAAAGGAACATGAACAAAATCCTTTTGTTCCATCTCACAATTCAAAATCTCAACTTATGAGAAACATCGGGCGCATCTTTTGTAGGTGATCGAGGCTAAACTTGAGAACAAGTCGTGGGAGTCAGGTACTAGATGGATCCTGTAACATCCGTGTGATAGAGACTATGATACATTTCACAATGCCTTGTTTAAAATGTTTAGTTCAAATGAGGAGGACAATGAAGCGTTGAACTTTAGGCTCGCCATTATTGAAACAGTGCTCAACATTATCGAAGTACTAGGCAGCCAAATTCATCGGCCATATTCACACATCTTCGCAGGGATAGTGTGTACTGCATAGGATTCTGATGACCAAATAAATATTAACTCATTCTTTATTTTCCCCAACTATTGAATTAGTATATATGGTATGCATCTTCTCTAGATCCTCTGTGTTGGGATAAGGATCGAATGTGTAATGATGGCACACTTTGCCCTCCCAAAAAAAAATCTAAGAAAAAACAAAGGGAATTGAAGGAAAAACTAACAAAGAGCCGTTGTAATAATAGAGCCATTATATATTTCATGTGAATGACACTCAGATAATTAAAAACAGCTGCATGTTATGGTCTTGTGAAATGGAAATTATGGGTAAGCGTTTTGATTTGTGTGAAAACTACTAGTTAGTTATTTGTTACAATTCATCTAAAAATGAATATTTACTTTTCAGGAAATTATAAAGATAGTCATAAGTGGTATGGTGGTTAGCCTTTGTGACAATTATGAAATACTTTTGATTATAGTTATCTTGATTTACAAATTGAGGAATATGTTATTATCGTGGAAATATTCTTTTACGGATGTAGGAGAATGCATTGCTAAATAGGATTTAAGGAATGGGGCACCAAAAAGGTCCATCAACAGGCCATCAGGTATGGGTTCTAACCATCTTGGTGAAGGATTTAGCAGCTAAGCAACATTGAGTATACCTTGGACAACGATGAGCTACCCAATCGATTCTTAATGCAAGAAAAAAAATCATTGAACACTTAATAACATAAAATTGTTACCTTCTTTTTCTTTTATACTGAGACCGTTGAGTGGTTTCCACTATCTAACTCTATATATATATTGACACCATGTTATTTTTAACATCTATAATTGCACCTAATTGTATATGTATGTGTGTGTGTGTGCATAAATCAACATATTAATAAAAGGAATTAGATGATCCAAATTGCACACACATATATATGTATATATGTACGTACAACTATAGGTGACACCAATAGCATGATGCCAATACATTTTGATTATAAAAAAGAACACATGAGGAAGTATAACCTTTATGTCTTTAATATTGGCTCCATACTTATGAGCGATTGCCACCTTCATATTGGCTTATATTCCTTTTTAAATTTTAAATTGTTGGAGTTACTTGTGACTGATGGCTGGCCATGCCCCACCACTCTTTTCTTTCTTGTAACTAAGATAATGTGTGGATGATCTATTTATTTCTTCCTCCACTACCTAAGGGGCGTTCTTATTCTCTCCACACGTTTGGGTCTGAGATTTATTTCTAGCAAGAACTCACTCGCGACTGAAAGCCAGCTACAACTTCCATCAATAGTATATCATAAAATCCCTGCTTCATATTGTGAACATCAAAGCTGCAAATTACTCAATGCTATTGCTATTAGTTCCAGACTAAATTCATCGAGTTGGAGCTCATTGTTCTCGAGCCGCAATAGACAAAGCATCTAACCATCTACAAGTCATTTAACCTTTTCATATATTTTATTGTCATTTAATCTCTATTCTTGTCAAATCAAATGTGGAAATCAATGATGTAATTGAATTGTTGTAGTATCATTGTTCATCCTTGATCATGAACAAAGCTACAATGGCTGTAAATAAAGGCTATAGAATTTTGTTTAATAAAGTAATAGAAATTTCCAAATCTCTTTAATTACCATGCTTATCGGGTGCTAATTATATTACAGAACTGCAACTATAATGAAACAAATTCTCATCACTATGAATGTCCAATTGTAACATCCCGATTTCACGGGTCTAAATTAACATCTATCATACTCAAAGAATACAATTATTACTTCATTTCATAGGAAGACAGTTATATCATTCATGTTCAAGTGAATAAGATTTACCGTTAAAAATCAGTTAGACAAAATTTCTTAACTATAAACTTGAAATACCTTCAAATGAAATCACTATAGAAATTGAAAACCACATACCTTGGAAAACTGAGATTAAAATCAATTAGGGATGCTTCTGCAACCACCCAGGTTAGTCCACTAATACCTCTATAACAATACCACAAAAACAACTTCTATCCAATATTGTTAAACCAAAAATAAATGATGATTATCATTAAATACCAATATAAAATTAAGGCATCACATACCACTGTATCAATTAGAGCATTGTTTACCTTCGGTTCATTTAGGGCTTCTGATACCACTAATTCACTTAGGGCTTCCGCAACCACGGATTCAATTAGGGCTTCTGATACCACTGGTTCAAATAGGGCTTCCAATACCACTGGTTCAAATAGGGCTTTCAATACCACGGTTTCAAATTAGGGCTTCTAATACCGCTATATCATGTAGGGTTCCAGTTGTCACTCAATCAATTAGGGCTTTGGATTTCCTTCCCTTCCAATTACTTAACTGTGACAGTAACTCAAAATTAGAAATATACTTATAATCGTTATTCATATAAATTAAAGTAAAATGATGGTAACAATGAAATAATTCAATTTAATCTTACCTCATAAATAAAAGTGATAATACCTGTTTTCCAATAAACAATTGAATGCATGGCTTATCTCCATCTAACACATGTCCGATAACTTGAGAGACATGAAACATTATCAAGGGCTTAACCACCCAACCTCGGACCAAATCTTATCCCCTCACGATCTCTAATGAGAAAGGTCCTCCCTACCCAGAACAGACAGGGGTCATCTTGCCATCTACTACACTTCTCAGTAATTAACTCACCATACGACTTGGCAGCAGGAGATCACAATTTATGCAGGAGTTATTAATTAATTCATATTAAATGATAAATATTGAGATGTCATAACTGATACTAGTTCTTATTATTGATGATTCTTTTCTCTCACCTCATCAACCATCTTCTTGGCTATACAGCCAAGTGAGTTCTCGGTATTCGAAATTCTTAGAGCAGATGGCTCTATCAATTATACATCATTTTGCATTCTATATTTACATAATCTATGTTCTTAAAAGATCTCAAAATTCAAATGCTTAATTATTTAATTTATTCATAACTGAATTCTTCTCCACGTTCTTGCAAACCCACAACACCTCCTCGCCATTTCAAGCTACCATGCCGGTGAATTCCATGGTGTGGATTCATTTATCATCTCATAATGCAAGAAAAGAATGAATTAAGTTCTCATCAAAATTGTTATTCAAGTTTATTGTAGCTTATTCAAGGTTGATACTCTAAGTTAAAATCAAAGATTATCAAAGAGATATTAAACAAGAATCTTCTCTTATTGATTCAGATTGAAAGGAAAAAGGTGGGTTCAGAATTTGTTTTAGACGTAGTACATTCACAATTTGGGATTTAATTATAATTTGATTCCAAGATATATTTGCCTAATTGTACAACATGGTTTCCATTATTAGGATCAGAGTACAAATGTATAAATATCTAATTTCATCTTTCATCCTTTGCATTTCAATGAAACTGTATAATATCAATATCACTATCTTCTACTACTGCTGTTATAGTACGGAAAAAGAAAAACTGAGAATCCCATGGAACTTAGAACATAAATATATACAGGGTTTGCTGAGCTACGAACTTGGCAATAAATAAGAACAACAAAATATGATAAATGCCTTGCGTGACTCCTTTAAATGCTTGGACGGTTCCTTGACTACTGCACTGTGAACCGCGGCTGATTTATAGAGGGTTTCCTAGTCATATTGAATAACGAAAAAGCATATGCATACACTAACGTGACCTGAACGTTTTGTACCCTGTGGCCGAAAACAATAAACTCTCGCACTTCTCTTCCTATGATCATATGGAAAGAATAGTGGAGAGAGGAAGGCGTATGCCATATCACTACTCCCTAGTGTTATTTCCTCTCGCCCATGCCCTCCTACAATGGGTATATTATTAGATGGTTCAGACGGGTTTCTAAGCACAAAAGAATGAATGTGTCGTAGCACAAGAGCCAGAGGAGAGTGTTAATTTTCAACTCTTGACACTAATTGAAAGCAATACCAGGTGATTGGAAGGGTCATGAAAATGCAGAGGGAGAAGTTATTCCCAAAACGATCATCGAAACTCTTATCTAAAGGTCGGCTTGGCTATTCGGCTACCTTCAGTTATCAAGAAGGCTTCGAATGCAAAAAGTCAATAATATATGAAAAAGAAAATAAAGAGGGAAAAAGAATAAGGAGTTGAAAAGACAATTCGAATGCCGAAAAAATAAAATCAATTAACCATGGCAAGTGTTAAAAAGCAAAGATATTAAAAACGAAGAGTAGAGTTGGAAGAAAAATAATAATTCGAATATTATATTTTGAATATTATTATAATCTTATATTTACATTTACATGCGAACATCACTTATTTATTAATTTATAATGATACTAAATCATTTTTATATTGTAAGCACGAATATAAATTATTATTAAAATAATTTGATGAAAGATAAATTAAAATCCTTTAAGATACGTTTTATATTTTAACTCAATTATTTTGATTAAATTATTAAATAACTCATGCGAGTCCCGCAGATGTATTCTGGCTAGGTACTTTGCCTGTTTGCCCAATGATGGTGATGCTCTACCTAATTCTTTTCTAACAATGCTTTCACCCCTTTGACATGCTTCCTGCAAGGAAATTCTTCGTAAATAATTTATATATTATTAAATCATAAATAATCATAACAGTTAACCTTTCATCTTAATTCCATGAATTCGCAATTAATGATCAACTAACATGTCATCTTCACTTGAAATCATAACGACCAACTATCTTACCATTTCGCCAGATTATATCAAATTAAACTGCCACCTGACTTCATGCAAACCTCAACAGCTATATTTTAAACTAGGTCAAAAATTGGGATGTAACACCAATCGAGCACACTGCTAATGGCATACTTAGTGCATGAATATTAGAAGCAAGCTTCAATATATTACTTGAGGCATCAATCTAATATATACAATGGTATTGACCATATACCATTGAGATAAGATCAGTTTGAATGGGATAAATCTGAATTGTTAAAGTGATATTTGCATTAGACTTGGCTCTAAATCTCCCAAGATACACCCAAGACCAGAAGGCTCAAGTATTAATGGGTGGGGAGGAGAAGCATCCCTGGAAGAACAAATGAATATCAGTAAATGGAAGTATATGAATAATTAAACTACGTATATTGAGTCAAGTCATGGTTGTCCACATTATATTCTTGTTGTCAAGTTGAGCGGTGGATGATCAGGCTCATTAATAGCCCATTGAAATCCTTGGCCAAGGTAGGTTAGTGGCAACACCGAGATGCTCAAGCGGCACAACCATCGTGCCGCAAGCCTAACCTCGAAGTAGGGAGAGTCTTTCTCAAATGAGATTGTGTAGGGATAAGTTAAGGTCCGCGGTTGGGAGGTTAAGCCTATGCCAATGCTTCTCCTCTTCACCAGATGTCGAGGCTTGCACAACACAATGACAATTATTTGATACATGTATAACACTTGTTCCTTTCATGTATTCTTTATCTTAAATTAATGTTTTATTTTGAGGTATGTGTCTGTGTCTGTGTGTGTGTGTGTGTGTGTATTGTTATGATGCTCCTAGGGAATGTATTGGCAGAAGTTAGATATGGAAGTTAAAGTAGTTTCCTTTCATGTGAACTAGAAAAGGTCGTTATTATATTTTTGTTTTACTTATTCTTGTACAATGAAATTAGTTGTTAACTTTTTCATTCTAAGTGAAGTAACGAATATAACTACCTTTATGTCATTCTATTATGAAATACAATTTTACCTTAGAATATGATTCTTCTATTAGTTTAGAAAAAATGGTATGTTAAATATGGTATTAGAGCATTGGGTTCAACTTTGAACCTTGGGCTCATCACTTAACCACACTAGGAAAACTGAAAATACAGATTTAATTGTTAGCGGGATGTATATCTAGAAGACTCCTTGCAACAAAACCCCAGCATCCCATATTCTTTTATCTAATAAAGACCATGTTCAAGCATATTATTCCTATTGCTCCATACCCCATGATGATGAAACCATAGCACACGCCTTGCAATGAATGAACAAGGAAAGGGTCAGATGGACTCCTACCAAGAAGGCAATACTAAGAAACGAACTTATCAAGGCATGTACCCGACAAACTTATCCTCTCATGATCTTTCGTGAAAAATGTACATGTAGGATAAGCCCAAGAATGAAACTAAACAAAATACCCAAGAACAGGGTATCCGAATTGCAATTATAATTTTTGTTTTGTGTCCTCAAAGGAGAAGATTTTTGTAAATAAAGTTGTTATAGTTGTAACAAGCAATTTTGATGAATATAATAAAATGAGCAATTAGCAAAACATCTTTCGTTATCTTTACATCTTTCTGGGCAATCCTATACATCTAAATGCGAGCATGATATTGACCTAAGAAAAAAAAATCTACACTACAAGAGATTTTAAAAAAACATAGGAAACATGAACAACAATGGAAACACCGTGGACAATGAAGTGACCAATGATATCAATCCTCATATCCCCTTCAATAATTGCTTCAAGTTTTGCAAGACACGCAAACGAAGCTGGAAAACATGGAAAAGAAAATGAATGAACTGGCAGCCCAGGTCGAGCGAGGTCAAGAGGAGACATACTCCTCACTTCCACCTAAAATTGAACCTGAAAATTCTGGCCACAACGAAAGAGGTATTCAAGCCTCACCCACCCAAATTAATAAACAAAAGAACCTAGAGATAGCTAGCAACTTGTCCTCGAATATTAAAAAGATCAAACCACCTAGGTTCTCGGGCTCCGAATCTGGAGATGATGCAGAGGCCTAGTTAACTGCGATGGAACAATATTTTGAGATCAGGAGTTTCTCCAAAACTTCAAAAGCAGTTAGGGGAATATACCACCTTTCAGGTGAAGTAGCTACTTGGTCAGGAAATACTAAGATAGAGCTCAACATTAAGACAATTGAGGTTACAAGGGATTCGTCTCCATTTTTAAAAACCGATGGTTGCCCTAGACCTTCTACGATAAGAAGTTGTTAGACTTTCAGAACCTTAAGCAAGGAGATTTATTTGTACACAAGTACTTGGAAAAGTTCACTCAACTGCTGAAGTATGTACCTCTGTACCAACAAGACAAGAACCTGAAAGTTAGAAAGTTCATTATGGGTTTGAACAATAGGATCGGGGAAGCAATGGATGTCCTCACTCCACGAACTACGGAGGAAGCTTTGCAGAGAGCCATCCAACACAAGCATAAAATAAAAAGGGATAACTCTATCCGACATAATAAGAGAAAAACCAGCTGGAACACAAAATGGTCAAATTCAGGGCCACATAAAAAGCATTTTAAGAACTTCACGACCAATCAACTAGAACCCAAGGGCAATGGTGGCAAAGAGTTCACGGGTAACTCCAACTTTAACAAGGGCAATAAAGGAAATGAAAAGAAAGGACCACCGTCGGGATGTTTTACATGTGGTGGGGATTATTATGCCAACAAGTGCCCTAACAAGCCAAATACCAACTAGCCACCTCGATCCCCATTACCACCACAATAGGTCGTATATCAGCAAAGGATTCATGGAGCACTAGATAACCGACAAGCCGAACAGCAACTAGGTCCAATAGAAACCCCAAGTAAGATCTCTGGAAAGCCTAATTCTATACTAATTGATACACGGGTAGCTAAATGTTTTATCTCCCCAAAATTGTTGAGTAGATTTCCTAAAAGAACTGGTTTTATGACAAAATCATAGACCGTTGAGTATGCAAACCAGACAAGGGCTAAGGTAGAGCAGTGTCCATTTGAGGCCCGGGGTGACTTTCCGAACTTCTCTACGAAAATGAATATGTATGTAGCACCTCTTGGGTCCTATGGCATCATCATGGGTATAAATTGGCTTTGTGAGCATAAGGCTAAGGTGAATTGTCTTGCCAAGACAATAGTGTGTCTAGACGACCGAGGGAATCCCATAAGCGTATAAGGAATTATGCATGAGATCAAATCTCACCAAATCTCAGCCATGCAACTTAAGAGATTTAGTAGAAAAGGGTGTGAAATCTTCACAGTCAAGATACAAAACTCAATGGAATTTGTAAAGAATGCTTATCAAAATGACTGCACCTTAGAGGATAGTGAAATTAGAGGAAAATTGGAGAAATCTTTTGAGAGCAAGTACACATATCTTAAGAAATTTCAGGATGTGTTTTCAAAAGAGCTCCCTAGTCTACCACCATCTAGGATGTTCAATTTCACTATACATTTGATACCTGGGGCAAAGACTATATCAAGAGCACCCTAACGGATGACCACTACCAAATTAATGGAACTTCAAATATAGCTTCAGGAACTATTAGATAAGAAACTTATCCAACCCACTGTCTCACCTTGGCGAGCTCCAATGTTGTTTGTCACGAAGGATGGAACCATGAGGTTGTGCATAGATTATAGGATGCTTAACAAGGTTACCATTAAAAATAGGTATCCGCTTCCCCAAATTGATGATCTATTCGATCAAATGAGAGGTGCAACTGTATTTTCCAAGATCGATTTAGGGTCTAGTTATCATCAACTCCGCATCAAAGATGAAGACATTCATAAAACTGCTTTCAGAACTCATTATGGACATTATGAATTTACCGTACTACCATTCGGGTTGACCAACACTCTAGCAACTTTCATGAACCTTATGAATAGCATTTTCCAGGATTGTTAGGATAAATTTGTGCTAGTTTTCATTGATGACATTCTCATCTACTCCCAAAATGAGGAGGAATGTCAAAAGCACTTGGAGATAGTCTTACAGAGGCTATGAGAGCATAAATTGTACAGAAAACTATCCAAGTGTTCTTTTTATCAAAATGAAATTCAGTACCTGGGGCACATTATATCAGCTCAAGGAATAGTTGTAGATCCCACTAAGATCAAGGCAATTAGAGACTGGCCCGTACCTATAAATGTGACAAAGGTCAAAAGCTTCATGGGTTTAGTTGGATTTTATAGAAAATTTGTTAGAGATTTCTCCAGAATAGCATATCCCATCACCTCACTGCAAAGGAAAGGAAAGAAGTTCATTTGGACTGAAAAATGCCAAGTAGCTTTTGAATATTTGAAGGAGAAATTAACCACTACCCCAATACTTAGAGTACCTTATCCACAAGGCCAATTCATGGTTATAATAGATGCATGCGGGGAGGGGTTAGGAGGTGTACTAATACAGGAAGATCAAGTTATTGCCTATGAATCCAGAAAATTGAAAAATTATGAATTGAATTATGCCACGCATGATTTGGAATCAGCATCCATTGTTCATGCTCTTCAGATGCAGAGGCACTATTTGATAGGGAAACCATTTGAACTCTGATCAGATCATCACGAGCTAAGTTATATACTTACTCAGCCTAACCTTAATGCTCGACAAAGAAGATGGCTAGAATTTCTAGGATCATGATTTCAAGAGCAATTATATTAAGGGCAAGGACAACAAGGTAGCAGACGCCTTGAGCTGGTGAAGGGATATATCAACTACAGTAGCAATAAATACGGGGTTCAAGGAGCAAGTATTACAGCACCTATTTAGTGAAGACTTCTATAACGAGGTTAGTCAAGCACTTCATTGAGACCCTCAGGTTACCAACTAGAAGAGGATGGACTTTTGAGATACAATGGCAGGATGTATATACCTAAGGTTCCAGAAATCTGAAGGATGATTTTAGGACAAATCCACATAGCTTCATATTCTGGACATCCTGGGGTGACTAAGATGTTGGCATATATGAAACCCTTGTATTTTTGGAAAGGGATGAAAAGAGAAATAGCAGAATATGTGGCAGGATGCCTCAAGTGTCAAAGGGTCAAGGAAGAAAACTATTACCCAGTGGGATTACTGCATCCAACTGAGGTTCCAGAATGGAAGTGGCAGATAATTACCATGGATTTTATTCAAGGGCTACCCATGATCTGAAACAGGCATAACACCATCATAGTGGTTGTAAATAGATTAACCAAGGTGGCCCACTTCATACTAGGTAACTTATACGATGAAGCACCAGAGATCACTCACAAGTTTGTTAGAGAAACTTTCAGACTCCATGGGATACTAGAGACGATGATATATGATAGAGATGCTAGGATAGCATCCAAAATTTTGGCAAAACTTTATTCTCAGCTTTGGGAACCAACCTAAATATTAGTTCCACTTATCATCCTGAAACCAATGGCCAGACAGAAAGGGTAAATCAGATATTAGAAGATCTCCCTAAGAGTGTATTGCAAGACTTGACAATATCAATGAGAAATGTACCTTCCCTTAGTAGAGTTTGCTTATAACAATTCTTATCAATCCACTATCAAGATGACACCTTTCGAGGCCCTATATGGTCGTAAATGCAAAACCCCCATAAGTTGGAACCGAATTGAAGAGAGAATCATCATTGGGCCAGAGATGCTATTGGAGATGGAAGAACAAGTAGTTCAGATCTATCAAAGACTGAAGGAGGCATATGACAGACAGAAAAGTTACGCAGATATAAAGAGAATACCTTGAGAATTTACAATTGGAGAAAAGAGTCTTTTAAAAGTAAAACCACAAAAGAGAACTATCAAGCTTGGGAAGAACGCCAAGCTAGCCCCAAGATACATGGAATCATTTGATGTGTTAGAACTCATAAACCCAGAAGCCTACAAGATTGCACTACCTCCAGCCCTTGCTGGAATGCATGACGTATTCCATGTATCATATCTTAAGAAATATGTTACCCACCATGAGCATATAATTGACTAGAATCTCTTACAGGTGCGAGATTCAGGGCTAGTAAATAGAGCAGCTAAGAATACTCGAGGTGCGTAAGCTTCACTTGCAAAATCAAGACATAATTCAGTGCAAGGTCCGGTGGGACCAATATGCCAAGGAAAATGCTACTTGGGAAGACTATGATGGGACCTTCCAGAAATTCCCCCACCTTTTCCCAAAGACTTGAACCAAAAATACTTCTTTGTTAGATTGTCACTAGAACTCTAGACTGTTTATTTAAGTAGAAATTTGTTCTTTTATATTATAAACTTCATCGGGGATGATGGAACGCAAGGGGAAGGGTATGTTGCATCCCAAATTTTTGTCCATTTAAAATAATCATGTAGCTGTAATATATTTCAAGTGAATGACAATTAGATAGTTAAAAACAGTTGGATGTTATGGTCTTGTGAAATGGAAATTATGGTTAACCATTTTGTGTTATGTGAAAATTGCTTGTTAGTTGTTCATTACAATTCAACTAAAAATGAATATTTACTTTTCAAGAAATTATAAAGATAGTCGTTAATGTTACGGTGGTTAGCCGATGTGACAATTATGACATACTTTTGATTATAGTTATCTTGATTTAAAATTGAGGAATATGTTATTATCATGGATAAATTATGGATGCAGGAGAAGACGAAAAGGGGGGAAATCATTGCTAAACAGAATTTAGAGAATGGGGCACCAAAAAAGGCCCATCGACAGGCCATCAGGGATGGTTTCTAACCATCTTGATGAAGGATTTAGCGGCTGGGCAACACAAAGTATACCTTGGACAACGATGAGCTACCCATCCAGTTCTTAATGCAAGAAAAAAAACATTAATCATTTAATAACATAAAATTGTAACCTTCTTTTTATTTTACGTTAAGACTGTTGAGTGGTCGCCAGGAAGTAACTCTATATGTATTGACACCGTGTTATTTTTAACATCCAACTGCACTTACATGTATATATGTGTGTGCATGTCTGTGTGCATAAATCAACATATTGATAAAAGGAATTACATGATCCAAATTGCACACACATATATATGTATATATGTACATACAACTATAGGTGACATCGATAAAATGATGCCAATATATTTTAATATAAAAAAAACAATGAGGAAGTATAATCTTTATGACTTTAATATTGGCTCCATTTTAATGAGTGATTGCCACCTTCATATCAGCTTATATTCCTTTTTTAAATTTGAAATTGTTGGAGTTACTTGTCACTGATGGTTGGTCATGCCCCACCACTCTTCTCTTTCTTGTAACTGAGATAACGTTTGGATGATCTATTTATTTCTTCAAACACTGCCTCGGGACCATTCTTATTCTCTCCTCGCATTTAGGTCTGAGTTTCATTTCTAGCAAGAACTCACTCACGGCTGGAAGCCAACTACAACTTGCATCGATAGTATATCATAAAATCCCTGCTTCATAGCGAGAATATTAAAGCTGCAAATTACTCAACACTATTGCTATCAGTTCCAGACTGCATTCATCGCGTTGGAGCTCATTGTTCTCAAGCCGCAATAGACAAAGCATCCGACCATCTATAGGTCATACAACCATTTTCTATATTTTATTGACATTTAATCTCCATTCTTGTTGATTCAAATGTGGAAATCAATGATGTAATTGAATTGTTGTAGTATCATTGTTCATCCTTGATCATGAATGAAGCTACAATGGTTGTAAATAAAAGCTATAGAATGTTGCCTTAAACTAATAGAAGTTTCCAAATCTCGTTTATTACCATGCTCATCGGGTGCTTATAATAATACAGACCCACAACTGTAATGAAACAAATTGTCATCACTATGAATGTTCAATCGAGCACATTGCTAATGGCATACTTTGTGCATGAATAGAAGAAGCAAATTCTAATTTATTACTTGAGGCATTGATCTGACTTATACAGTGGTATTGACCATATATCACTAAGATAAGATCATTTCGGATGGAATAAATATAAATTGTTAAAGTGATATTTGCATTAGACTTGGCTCTGAATCTCTCAGGATACACCCAAGACCAAAAGGGTCAAGTATTAATGGGTGGGGAAGAGAAGCATCCCTGCAACCAATGGCAAGTAACTAATCACAAATTTCTTGAATTTGATTCAGGTGTGCCTGGAGCGAGATGTGTTCATCCATGACAATAGAAAACAAAGTGTTTTTCAGAAAGACGACTCTACTTTTGTCAAAAGTGTCATGAAGACCATTAAGATGTGTCCAAATCTCAGCAACTGTCTTGCCGGACAGAATCTGAGAAAGCTGATCATCAGCCACAGACAATTTGAGAAGCATTACTGCCTCTCGATTATTCAGATTCCATGTATCTTGATCAAGACCAGGAGAAGTCGGACGTTTCGTAACACCCAGAACAAGTTGATCGGTGTTCTGATATTCAAAAATTGCGATGATCTGCTACTTCCAAGTGCCATAATTTCGACCATTGAATTTGGAGTTGTGCTCGAGCAGAATGTTTGTCAAAGATGCCATGGAACGTTTTTCAATGAAAATTTGTAAAAATCTATGAAGGCACATTATTTGAGGCAAAAAAATGGAAGACCCGAAAGAAAATGGAGTGACCTAGAAGAGCTCTTGAAAAACCCAGAAGGAATATGTTGTCGTTTTTTGGAGCCGTTGGCTCGAAAATCGAGGTACCCAAAAAATCTGGTGGCAACTCGGTTGAGCTCTCGAAAAACCCACCAAGAATCTGAAATCAAAATAAATTTTCAAGCTCAAGAAACTAGGGTTTCAAGCAAAAAACCAGGTTGGCGGCCATGGAGGTCAAAAACAGAAGAAAAAATGGTGTTTGCAAGTCAAAAAATGCCCGTTTTTCTTCGAAACTAAGGCATTTTTGCAAGGACAGTACAAAGGAGGAAGAATAGACTCTAAACAAGCAAATTCTTTACCCTTAAAATCGCAATTTGACAGACACTCAAAAAAATGTGAATGGATGCCACAATTTGTCGAAAACAAAGGCCTCAACAACAATAGACGTGATGTTTCAAACAAAATTTTGAAAACTTGAGATGTCTGAGGACGAAAACCCATGATTTCTGAGATTGAAGTCGCAATTTTGCATAGGGGATCGAAAATCGCGAGTTGCAAACATGTCCGATTCCGAACTAGAAGAAAAAACACGATTTTGCAGACACTAGTTTCTTTGAAACCCTAGCCAATGTCAGGTATTTTGAAGCACCTAAAAAACCATGAAAGACTTTAGAAAGAATTTTGAAATTTTTGGAGCAGATAAAATAATTTAAAATCCAAGCTCTTATACCATATTACAGAAGTAATAGTAAATACTTGCTTGTTAATAATAGAGACCGAAAGGTCAATTTATACAAAAGGATAAAATGATGTTTCCTTAGGAAACGATCGTAAAGAATAAAAGCATTCTATTCTAACAAAGAAAGCTAAAAAACAAAAGCTAACTAAAGCTAACTAGATATTTACAATAGATAACCATTAACTAATAATAGACGACTATCTATTATTGTAATAATACATGCACCTCTAAATTAACTCTAATTCCTTCAACTACTTCAATATTTCCTCTTATGTTGTGCATCTATGCTTGCCAACAAATTTCCATCAGCTACTTCAAATTTTCCTTTATTTTTTGTCTGATTCCCTAAAACGGTGTGTTTTTCTTCTCTAGGTGTGTATTTTTTTAGTTGAAGGTGAGTGAGACATTGTTAGGTGCATTGTTAACCCATGACACTCACCTCCCTCAGAATCATCTAGATAATATGCCTTCCTTTGAATTTTTTTTTTTTAAATCTAATTTGACAAGACATGCAGTGATGCTTACTGCATCCCTCTGACTACACTGTCCCTTAGTAAGGTGTGTTTTCTACTCCACATGCCCACTTATCCACCATACTTTGCCATTTTCTCTTTTTGATGCCTTATTCCCAAAGATGTCCCCTCAATTTTTATGACCTTGAACTTGTTCCTATCAAGTACATACGATCTCTAGACCTCTTTTCCTTTTCCATGATGGATAACTTCAAGAGAATCATACCCTGAACTTAGTAAAATTTCAGAAATAGCCACAAAGACAAGACAACTGAAACTTGCCAAGACCTGATCACGAATTATAAGCAAAGAAAATGAAGAAGTTAACAATAAACTTAACACAGAAATTTCCTATCACTGCTACAAAAATCATAGATGAATAAATTAAAAATATGTAAAAAGCATAGTAACATGGTAATGCATCCCCCCCCCCCCCCGCTCTTGCCCCACGTCCCGGAGATAGGGATGCACTCCGTCCCCCCATTCCTAGCGGCACCACCAAATCCCACCACCTCTGCCAAGGATGGAGGACGCCTCGGTGTTGACTATTCGTTGATTCAACTATTTATGTTCGATGTTCAATGTTCTTATTCAATGCAATGTTCAAGTATTTACTCTTTTACATCTTTATATCTTATATTGGAGAACATATTTTCATAACTAGCATTTTAAGTACCATATGTATAGCATATACAACACCCCGCTGTCCCCTGCTGTCATCCCCCCGCCGTCCCCGCACCATCCCCAAATTAAGGCCCCTCTATCCCCCTGTCTTCTATAAATAGACACTAAAAAATACAGTCACCTTTGTAAGGCAAGATATGTGCAATTGAAGCATAAAGGGTCAAGACCTAAAGTAGAAAGCTAAAATACATTTTAAGATTCAGATAAGAGTAAAGATGTTTTCTTCTAATCAATGATGACCTAATGTGCATAGCCTTACTTGTCCAACAAGAGAGGCAATGCATGCTCCTGTGTGAACAAGAGGCCCTTCTTTTCCAAGTGCCAAACCACCTCCCACAGAACCGATGCTCCCTAAGATCTGGAAAGAAATTGTAAAAACAATAATCAATGACTGATAAGAAACAAAATACTAAAAAAAAGTCAACTGGCACTTTCCTAAAAGACACTAACTTGTTTACTAATGAGACAAGATGAGCACCAAATTGTACCAGACCTTTCCAATAAGTGTTCTGAATAAAAGGATTCCAGGTGTGTCAACGCCTGCATGACAAATCCACCACTTAAATCAAAATAGCATTAATAAAAATTGCAAATAGCACAAGATACACAATGTAACTTGAAATATAGAGCAAGACACAAATTACCATTCAGGTATCCTTTAATTTCAGGAATGCCTGAGCCTGCTGCTGCAGGCGCAAAATGTGTTACAATGAACACTGAAGAAAAGACCAGTGCCAAGTTGAACAGAGCATATACCAAGAAGCCAGCAAAGTATGAGTGTTGTATAATAGCAAATGTAGCAGCAAATTTCCACCCACAAAAATTCTCAACTGCCATATTGATAAAAAATGCTGCAAAACCTGTACCTGAAACACTCCACATAAAGCCAAAATGAAATACTAATTCATTTTGTTAACAAAATTAAGTATGTTCAGGAGTAGAGCTGAGGAAATTGAATATGCATCTCCATACTTTGAGAGTTTTATGTCTACTACAAATGTAATTGCTTTCCCAGGCATATAGCTTCTGATCATAAAGAGACTATCCATACAAAACACTTAAATTATACAAATTTAAATCTATAAGAATCTGAATCATTCTATTTTAAATGATAGAACAATCAACTGTACCCGCTATATTTTCCAGCAGCCTAGGAAATGGAGGAAACTCACTATCAGCCTTAAATCAGTAGAAGAAATAAAACTTAGATCCTTAGCAATTAGATTTTTTAATGAAGTTTATCAAACTTTAAACTGAAAGTAAAATAGTTTGACATTGAAATTGTAAAGAGATGCAACCACACAGGACGGAAAAACCAGAGTGAGAAATGCTGCTAGGATCTACTCTCCTAATCCAGCCTCACAATTAAAATGTTTACAGAATTTTAGGGCGCCAACCACAAATTCCTTTTAGAGCACCAACGCTTTCAAACTCTCCACTTAACAACCTGAGCACCAAACCAGCATTCTTAAAGCACCATCTCTAAGAATATCACAATTACAAATTATAACTGATTTCAATCTCAGAAATTTCAATTTACAACACTTGGAATATGTAAACAAGCAATTACAATCTGAATATAGACAAAGTTTGGATATATTGTACAGTGTTATTCCTTTTAACAAAAATGATCTGCAAGAAACTCAGCAAACTGCATCTGATTGATCAATAGAAATCTGCAAATAAAAATTGAATATTTACCACCGTTATAATGTTATTTCATCAAATACATGCAGAAAAACTTCTATTGCTATCAGAAACCTCTGAGATCTTGTTTAAACAAATTTAGAGCAGACTTGAATGAAAATTTAATGCACTGTTATACCTGATCTGAATCTCGACAAAAATTTATTACCAGTACAGCATTTCCGCTTCAAAAAGAACTCCTTTACGATATTAACACCTTCATTTATCAAATCTCAGTCTTAGTCACACTTATCTCTCGAAGCATTCTAAACTTATCTTTCACTTATCAATGGTGCCTCCTCCCCTCTAAATCAGAATTCTTTTATCGATGATACACCTTTATTGCATTACAACTCTCGACCATCAGACTTCTTAAGTAATGTCCTTTGGTTTGAAGTTAGTTTAAGGAAGTTACAAACTAGAACCACCAATGAGAACTAAAATATTCGATTGGTTTAAAACTGTAACTTCCAAAACCAATACTCATTCTTAAAAAAATTGATTATCTTCAGTGTTATTAATAACATTGTTACGAGAAAAAGATTTGAACATAGATACTGCCTGCAACATTATTCAATATAAACTTGAACCATGTTTGGTAGAAACAATTAAAGAATACTTTATTGATTTTGTCACATGGTCATAGATGACCTGTTACGAAAAATCATGAAGACGATTCTGCTTCTTGTTCGAAAAATCAAACATTCTGCCTGATTTTTTCTGATATATACCATGGCTGAGAACATGGAAATGCAAGAAATGCATACTCCATTTAATATACACTGGTACCGACAACTGCATCAATACTGATTTGAAATGAACAAAGTTTATGTTTGATGATTCCTTCTGTCATTTGCAAACAAAAAAATTCTTATGAATTTTATATATTGTATAGATCAACAAGACACTGTTAATATAAAACTGATAAGGTTGTATTTTTCTTTGTCTACAAATCAATTGTAGATTGTTGATGTGAATGGAACCAACACACAGATTTGCACAGGTATGAATTCCTGAGCTTGCCATCAATGAAAAAAAAAAGCATTCTAACAAAGCACTGGTGCAACATGGTGCTGGGCACCCAATACAAATTTTATGCTTTGTAGGATCTTTGTGATGTAATAAGGGGTTCGGATCATTTGGACCAACATGGTCATTAGGTCCATAATGTAAGGCTAAGAGCCCAAAGGTGTTCTATAAACATTGGGTCTCATTAGACCAATAGGACCATGATAGGAAGGTAGAATAGGATGCCATAAAAGATTTTGTGTTGATTTGTCCAATAATGGCCTTAGAAATGGTCTTCACATGTATTTTGATCATTGTTTGGATCCTGGAGGCAAAATTGTCAAAGTAAAAACATTTTTGCAAAAGTTGCTAAATTGTTGTCAAGCAACTCTTTTGAAATGTTGCTCGGTCAGGTATATGCAACTTCTTCACCAACGGCCATACCTATTCAAAAGTTGGTTTTGGTCGTTGATATGAGTCTACATAGGCATATTTGAACCATTCCCAATTCAATGGATGGAGATTGTACGGATTTAAAGTTTGATGAATAAAGGAGCACTGATTTCTGTCCAAATTTTGCTGTTTTCTGACGTTGTACGGATTAACATACCAGATCAGGTTACATGGTTGGATAGTATTCTGCATTAACTTTCTAATGCACTTGGTCTAACTTAGAATGGTGATTATTGAAGAAAGTTAGAGGCATTTTGGTATTGACTGGTTTGAGTCCCTCCTAGAAATCAGGGTTTTGCACAAATGGAGGCCTAACCTGCAATTTCACTAGTGGATTTCCACAGCCACTAGGAAAATGCAAGTTAGGACCATGTACTTTAAGATTTCAAAAGCTTGCCACAGGACGATAGTGTTTGCTAATTTTATCATCAGGCCTAGGTCAAATATCTCTATGTATTTGACCCTGAAATGTGGAGTTTGTGTAAACAGTCGAGCACAAACAGCATAGTGACCAGAAAAAAGGTAGATTTGGTGTATTTGGAGGCTACTAGAACTTTCTAAAGGGTTGGTTTGATTCTATGAACCCATCTCATAGGGTTTTCTTTGTAAACCAAGCCTAATTAGGCCTATTAGGCATGTGTATATTGCAAGGGTATATCATCTATCCTATTCATCATTCCACCTGGATAGCCAACATGGTACCTGTCAGGAAGAAAAATGGGGAGATAAGAATTTGTGTTGACTTCCGCAATTTGAACCAGGCATCTCTTAAAGATAATTTTGCTCTTCCAAACATGGATCATTTATTACAAACAGTCACAGGATCTGAGATGATGTCTATGCTTGATGGTTTCTCAGGTTATAACCAGGTTGAGGTGGAGGAAAAAGATCAGCATAAAATGGCATTTACTACTCCTTGGGGAACGTTTGTGTATCACAGAATGCCCTTCGGATTGATTAATGCTGGCGCCACATTTCAAAGATGTATGAACAAAACTTTTGCTGACTTAAAAGATCGAATCATAGTTATATACTTAGATGATCTGACAGTATTTTCAAAGAGGAGAAAAGATTATATGGAAGATTTGAGGAAAGTGTTACAGAGGTGCCGAGAGCATGGAATATCTCTCAACCCAAAGAAGTCAGTTTTCTGTGTGACAGAAAGAAAGCTCCTTGGTCATATAGTGTCCCAGGAAGGCATTAGAATTGACCCTAAAAGAGTAGAAGCTATTCAAAGACTAAGCCTACCCTCAAACAAAATAGGGGTTAAATCTTTCTTTGGGCAGGTGAATTTTCTCAGAAGGTTTGTGCCTGATTTCGCGGAAACTACTAAACATATAGTGGACATGATGAAAGGGAATTCAAATTTCAAATGGAATGAGGCGGGAAAGAGAGCTTTTCATGATATAAAAATTGCTATTGCTAATGCCCCGGTACTGTATCATCCAAATTATAAACGGGATTTTATTATTTATTGTTATGCTTTTGAGCATACATTGTCAGCTATCCTTATGAAAGAAAATGATGAAGGAATTCAAGCTCCCATTGCTTTTATGATATAGAAATAAAACCTACCAAGCTAATAAGAGGGAATGCTCTATGCAGAGCAATTGCAGAAAATACAATCTCTGAAGAGTCAGAAGAGTCGGCTGAGAAGCAGTTAGTGCTAGCTGTAGGACTCTATGATTCATGGTTTGAAAATATCTCTTACTTCTTAACATATGGTGAATGTCCAGAGGGCCTGAATGCAAAGCAAAGAAGAGACCTTAAATTGAAAGCAGCTAAGTATGTGATTTGGGATGGTAAACTTTTCAAAAGGGCTATTGATGGTACCTTCCTTAGGTGTGTAGATAAACAATAGCAAGAAAAGCTGTTGAGGACATTTCATGATGAAGCTTGCGGAGGACATTTCTCTTCTTTAGTCATGGCCTTTAAGATACTGAGGCAATATTATTACTGGCCTAGGATGTTTAAAGATGCATATGCTTGGGTAGCAAAGTGTGAAAAGTGCAAGATGTTCTCTAGACGCCCTCAACTAGTTGCTCTACCATTGAGATCTGTTATCATTGAAGGGCCTTTTCAACAATGGGGCCTTGACTTCATTGGTCCTATTAGTCCTACATCCAGTGCTGGTCATCAATATATAATAACTGCAACTGACTACTTCACTAAGTGGGTAGAAGCTAAAGCTACAAAGAAGACTATTCCGAAGTGGTGTGTGAATTCATAAAAGAGAACATTTTGGTCAGGTTTGGTGTTCCTATTAAACTAGTGATGGATAATGCATCTTATTTTTCTTCAATCGAAATTCAAATTACTGATTTTTGTTTTGAGTATGGGATCACCGTTGATCATCTAATTATTTCCCTCAAGGAAACGGTCAGGCAGAGTCTAGCAATAAGAACTTAATTAATATTGTTAAGAAGCTAGTCTCAGATAATCAGAAGACCTGGCACAAAAAGATTCATCAGGCACTTTGGGCAGATAGAGTGACACCCAAGAGGGCAATTGGTATATCCCCTTTTGAACTGATTTATGGAACTGAAGCCAATCTGCCTCTACCTTTGGAGTTAGCCACGAACAAACTCAAAACAATAATTGAGGATGATGTTTATAAGGATGGTCTGGAGAAAAGGATCCTATATCTGAGCAAACTCGAAGAAGAAAGGAGAGAGATTGTAGACCACATTACACAGCACCAGATGCGAGTGAAAGAGCTTTTCGATAAAAAGACAAGACCCAGAAAGTTTATGATAGGAGACATGGTGTTGCTTTGGGATAAAAGAAAGGCTCCGAAAGGAATGCATAAGAAGTTTGATACTTTGTGGAAAGGCCCATTCAGGATTTATCAAGCACCTGAAAACAATTCTTTCAAGTTGGCATATGAAGATGGCAAAGTACTACCCCTAACTTATAATGGTCAGGACCTCAAGCTCTATCAAACTGCTATATGAAAACAGGTAACCCCTATGCTGTATTTATTAAGATAATATCTTATACTTTCTATAATAGTCAACTACTTGTCTGTAGTCCGTCTTTCAGTCTAGATAGGAATGTTTCCTATCCTGTCTCTAGTTTTGTTTCTAATTCCGTCTTCAGTCTACGTTGTTTCTTTTAGAAACAACGTCCTTGTAATTCTTTATAAGGAACACATTTGTTCCTCTGTTAATCAATCAATCATCCAGAAATCCGTTAATCTGCCAACTCTTCTTGAATCTTGTAACATGGTATCAGAGCTATTACTTAAATTTTTTCGAAAAAATTTATAATTTCTTCGTGAAATTATTTGTTTAAATTTTTTCAAAAATTTTTCTGTTGAATTTCTCTAAAACCCGCTTAGGGTTTTCGGCCTAGAGAAATTCCCAAACTCGGGTCTGCCTGTGTTTGTTCAGCACACTCTAGCCCCATTCGTCCATGCACATCGATCCTTGAAGAAAAATCTGCCATTTTTTATCAAGAAATCTGAAGTTTTTTCAAGCTTTTTTCAACTAGGGCCGTTTTCTTTCGAAACCCTAATTTTTGGGGTCGAAAAAATATTTTGTTTGCAGATTCTTGGTGGGTTTTTCGAGAGCTCAACTAGGTTGTCGTCTCCAGAAAACGACAGTAGATTCCTTCTGGATTTTTTGAGCTCTCTTCTGGGTCATTCTTTGATTCTTCTGGGTCTTCCGTATTTTTGCTTCGAAGAATGTGCCTTCACATATTTTCACAATTTTTCATTGAAAAACGTGCCATGGCATCTCTGACAAATATTCTGATCGAACATAATTCCAAATTCAATGGTCGCAATTATGGAACCTGGAAGCAGCGCACCATCGCAATCTTCAAATATCGCAACACCGCTCAACTTGTTTTGGGTGTTACGCAACGTCCGACTTCTCCGGGTCCTAATCAAGGCGAAGCTGCATTTTTCGCCTTCTGAATCTATTTCTGTTTTTATGGGTTTGTTGATTTTCTCCTCAAAAATCATTTCAAGTTGTCTGTAATACGCAAGGTTGTGTGAGATTATGGGTTTGTTGATTTTCTCCTCAAAAATCATTTCAAGTTGTCTGTAATACGCAAGGTTGTGTGAGATTCTGGGTTTGTTGATTTTCTCCTCAAAAATCATTTCAAGTTGTCTGTAATACGCAAGGTTGTGTGAGATTATGGGTTTGTTGATTTTCTCCTCAAAAATCATTTCAAGTTGTCTGTAATACTTGTGTGAGATTCTGAGTTTGTTGATTTTCTCCTCAAAAATCATTTCAATTTGTCTGTAATACGCAAGGTTGCGTGAGATTCTGGGTCTGTTGATTTTCTCCTCAAAAATCATTTCAAGTTGTCTGTAATACGCAAGGTTGTGTGAGATTCTGGGTTTTACCGTTTTTTCCACAAAAACGAAGTTTTGTCATTGCAACTTATTTTGAGTCATAGCACTCTTCTGGCAAAGCTTCTTGGTTTCAGCATTCTGTAGATCTAGGGAGGGTCTCAGTTATCACAAAATGTTTTGTCATCCGTACGTTGACCATTAAGGGAGGGTATTAAGATAATATCTTATACTTTCTATAATAGTCAACTACTTCTCTGTAGTCCGTCTTTCAGTCTAGATAGGAATGTTTCCTATCCTATCTCTAGTTTTGTTTCTAGTTCCGTCTTCAGTCTATGTTGTTTCTTTTAGAAACAACGTCCTTGTAATTCTTTATAAGGAACACATTTGTTCCTCTGCTAATCAATCAATCATCCGGAAATTCGTTAATCTGCCAACTCTTCTTGAATCTTGTAACAGTATTATAGTTAGGATTAGTGTCATGTGTGTGTCTTAGTTAGCCTTTTCCCTTCCCTTTCTGTTTTCTTGTTTTGTGTTTTGTTTTTGCTTTGTTTTTTGTGTTCCCACCTTTTATCTTCTTTTGCGAAACCAGAGATTTTGAGTTCCTTGCTTGGGTATACTCTACCCAAGTCCCCAATCAGAGCCAGCTGTTGCCCCACTTTTCATCCTGTACCTATCGTGCAAAAGTGGAAATTTAACTTGTATCATGTCTAGTCTGGTCGAGTCAGTTGGTCCTCTCCTCCTTAAGTGATAAGTATCTCCATCGGGTTTCCATCTTCACCCTTCTCCCGCATTACACAACCAGATGGGTTTCCTTATCATCATGAGTCTTGTGGGTAGCTTAGAACCTTGCTCGATGGAGATTCTTGGATTATGTTATCTTAGATGAACTTAACTCACAGCTCATTTTGATCCGGGCATAAAGAAAATTGAACTTGCGAAAAATCTAGTTTCGTCTTCTCCTTGGCAGGTTTTCGCACCCTGAAAGTGAAACTCCGCGAAGATTTATGAGTAGAGTTTGTGAGCTTGAAGAAGGAGAGTAGGATTATATTATGGATTGATCATTCAAGTATTGCCATATTTTTATCGTAGGAATCATTCAAAATTCACTAAGATGATTAGAATAAGATTCGGCGGAAAACTCTGAAACAGCTTCTCCTCGGCGGACTTCGGACCAAGAAGTTAGTTTTCCGAAAAGGCATTTGCGGAAAGGTAAAGTAAGTCAGTGGGTCCCATTTTTCACTTTCGAAGTCTCTTTCATATTTTTTGAACACTTGAAGTCAAATGATTTGGGCATAGGAGGCAAAACAAAGACAAAGGCCAAAAAGCGGAGATTGCCTTCTCCTCTACGGGGTTTCTACCCTGGAAAGCAATTTTTCACATCTAATGGAAAATCACTCTTGCAAGCATGGTTATTTGGCAAATCGATCATGAGGTGTTTTGGGAAAGTAATGGAAGCAAATTTGTTACATATGTGAAAGTATTTTAAATAGAATTCAGCCAGGCGGATTTTCTTTCAAGGAGTACTCTGATTCTATTTCTCCGAAACTAGGTAAAAACAAGAAAGTAAGTCTGTAATTAAAGAAAGTTACCATTGGGCCAACAGAAACAGTGAAAGGACAGGGAAAAATCTGTTAGAACCCTCACATTTACTAATTCAACGGATTTATCCTTAAATTCGCTCGTGTGGCGCGGATCATGAAAATCAACAAACAAATTAAGGGTTCTTATATAAAGATGAACATAACAGAGTTTCACATTACTTCTTTCTCTTTTGAACTGTTATGCTATTGTATTGAATAGTGCTTTCAAAATCTCTCAAAGTTACAAGGTTTACTCCTTGCACTATTTGCAATTGTTGAATTTCAGTTTACCTCTATATCAGACAAAATGGCAACAAGATTCACCGATTTTGATGGACTGGGTGGAATCAAGTCTACATGGCAAAATATCACAGACACTTCACTCCATTTCTTCGACATGCAAGATTTCCAAAGAAGGCTGAGGACGGAACCAATCCATCCCATAACGGAGAAACTCCGAGGAAGTGGACTGGTCCCCAGAGCTAATCATTGAATGTATCAATCACTACAACCCGGATACTAAGCAAATCTTACTGCCTGATCAAACGGTGTTAATCTCAATTGATAGGCAAGCAGTAGTCAATTGTCTCTGGATTCCAAAGCGAGAAGAATTCTTTGAATTGACATTAGAAGGAGCTATGTTAGAATTCTCTCTGAAGAAAATGGTATGGCGAAAAGAGATTATGAGATCTTGGTTTCAGAAACCAATTGGAGCTAAGAGTAAGGTTCCTAAAACCCTTTTCGGCACTGATCTCAAGCCAAAGATCGTGGACATTTTGGTCCTTTTGCATCGATTGAAAGGTGAGGTAGAAGCACTTAATTTTGCAGAACATTATTTCTTTTTGGTGCAAATAATTTTCTCACATACTCAGTATATTGACTGGGCGTATGAGGTAAGCGAGCATCTATCCAGAGCCCTTAGTGCAGCAAAGTTCTACAATTCATTTTACAAGTCTTCTTTCTTAATATATATGTTAGCTTCCCTACAATTATGACCGAGCCTTCCCAGAATAGAGAACTTTCCAGATGATGTAAAGAGTTGTGAGTTTTACCCATGCTTGCAATTACAGAATAGTTATGCGGAGTATATCAGAGTTAATGATGCATTTACAATGAGGATTTGCAAGGAACTCCAAGGATGTCCGGCGAGGAGATTCAGCCCAGAAGCGATGGCGGCCATCAATCAGTTTGGTAGCTATTTCATTCAATTCTCATCCTTTTCATTTTTACATCTTGCAGCTTTCGATGGATTTCCCATGAAGCTGCCTAGATACCCAAATGACATGATCGTGCTCATTGAGATTATGAGACAAGCAATTCAGGTGAACGTGCTGAGCGCCAGTTTGAGGAAGAAGGGGTATGAATTCCCCATGAAAGTTGGAGCATACAGTTGTGAGTCTCGATCAGATGCTAAAAACATGCTTAAGGCATTCGAGAACAAGTATAAGTTAGAGGAGTATAAAGTGGTGAGGCCTATGTTTGACCCAAATGGGTATGCCAAAGATGTGCTTCAAATTGAAAGCGTAATCAAGCACGTTACTACTGTGGAGGATTATTGGGCGGATTGTAAAGATGAGTTGGACAGCCGAGATCAGGCTTTTGCCAAATTTACAGTGGATCAAGTAAAGACATATGGCATTGACTTGGATGTGGAAGGGCTAGAAGATGATGGGAAAAATATGTATAGTAATACATATTTGACTAAACTAAGGAATACTCCTATCAATTCTGAACCTTATGTGGATATAGAGGAAGATTTTGATGTTATGATGGCTTGGATCATCAAGAGGACTGGGAAATGGATTGAGTGGACAGCAAAAAAGAGCCGTTGTAAGAGTAAGACTACTCAAGCTTCTCCAACCGCTGCTACTCCTACTTCTTCTCAGAGTGCGACACCCATTGTTACAACTATAGCTGCTCAAGGACCTACTCAATCTGCAAGAGGAGGTGATCAACCCCCGAAGAAGAACATTTCAATAACTCCAACTTGCCATGGTGGTCCTCTACCAATTATTGGTGCCCAAGCTAGTACCGAAGAAAAGAAGACGGAAGAGTCGAAGGATGGTGTTACTACTCCAGTCTCATCGCCTCAGACCACTCCACCTTCATCTCCTCACGTTACTCCAATTCCATCTACTCATGTTACTCCAATTCCATCTCCTCATCATAGCCCTATTCCATCTACAAGTACTCCTCTTTTGAAGTCAACTAGTTCCCCCATTCAGATAGTAGAGATTGGGGATGAAAAGAGTAGTAGCAACGAGTCTACTAAGTCTGATGAAGCTGCAAAGAAAACTCGAGGAAGAGAAAGCCCCGAGTTCATCTAGGCTTCTTTTTCAAGATCCAAAGAATCCTTTCTCTACAACTACAGTAGCAGTGACTCCAGTAAAGAAGAAGATGTTTAGCATAGAGTCACTTGGGACAGCTTCTAAGGTGATTGGTACAGAGTCTTGGTTAGAGGACACCTTAGAAAGGAAGAAGAAAAGAAAAGGTGATGTACCTGTGAAGGACATTGTGTCTCAAGCGGTTCGCTCCAGGACTGCAACGGTGAAAGCTAAGAAGCAGAAGACCCTATCGATACTTGGACAAGATCCAGAAACAGGGCACTTGACCATGGAGATAGCGAAGCCGAATAAAGCGGGAAGAATTGAAGATATGTTACCTGATAACTTCACTGTACACTCAATTGATCTTGGAGAAGCTAGACATGATACAAAAGTGGGCTCGTGGAGATCAAGTAATGAGGTGATAGAAGAACAATTGGAAAGCCTAAAATTGTCAAAAATTAAGATGAAGGCCAAAATAGAAGAATTAAATAGGTTTATCAGGCAACTGGTTGTTCCATTAGCAACCATGACTGTTGTACCTGCTACTCAGAATCCTACCGCAAAAAAAGTACAGGCTTTTATCTCGCAACTCCAGAAAGATAGGCATTTTGGTCAAATTGGAAAGGAATGGATTGATAAACTCAATCCAAATGGAATTGCTCTGATTGATCAAATTGGAAATGTTATCCTTCGATTGGAAACTGAGAAAGATAATATCATATCTAATTGCAACACTTTGGCCGCAGAGAAGGCAAGATGTGATGAATGCATTTCCCTCCTGAAAATAATCATCCAAATGAAGGCAAAAGAGGCGATTGAAGCAAAGATTTTGAAGAAAGGGACTAAGCCTCTGTTCGAATGGCTTCAAAGTATGCAATTT
This sequence comes from Cupressus sempervirens, assembly GCA_028749045.1. Taxonomy (NCBI): domain Eukaryota; kingdom Viridiplantae; phylum Streptophyta; class Pinopsida; order Cupressales; family Cupressaceae; genus Cupressus; species Cupressus sempervirens. Next base: position 551,144,591 of record CM053786.1, read on the forward strand.
AAGCTGGAGATTATTCAAGAAGCTGAAGGACTCAAAGAAACAAGGGAAAAAGTGAAGAAGACCCAAGACAAAGCATTCAAATTCATGCGAGGATTACACACTGATTCACAAACCAGTGGGCAAGGGAAAGCTCTTATTGGAGTAGAAGTAATGAAGAACAACTTCTCCACATACTTGAGTAATCTATCTGGAATGACTTCAAACAGTCAAAACAGAGTGGTAGAGTTGCAAACACTTGGTGGATGTGTACACGTGGCTATGGAAGAATTGCCAAATCAGTTAAATGTTGTGGAGGAACTGGCTCAAGAGCATTCAAAGTGGCTCTTGAGATTCACTAATGTACACGTGCCTAGTCATGAGGAACTAGTTCTAGTTATAGTTTCTGCCAAGGCATATAGGGCAAAAGCTGAAAAGGGGAAAAAGTCCAAGTGATTCAAATGATGCCTCCTTTTCACTTTCTTTTGCAATTTCTATCAATTTTGTAAATTTTGTAATGTGACAAAATGGCATCTTGCCATTTGTCCTTCTCAAAAGATGAACCGATTAAGTTTCTATTGTAACGGTCATCTCTTAAACCCTATATGTACGAAGTTGAATGATCAATAGAGGGTTGGCAAAAATTTTGGTGTGAAATACTTCTTGTTGCAGAGACAATCGATGTTGTCAGTAAATGTATAATGTAGCCGACAGGTAGAGTAGTATCCGAACGGGCACATGACGCTTGAGTCATCCCTTCGGAAAGGTATATGTACACGTCTGAGATGGACTTTGGAATGATCGTTGTAATCGATAGATCATTGTAGTCATTGTAATCAACAAGTGCATGCATGAATAAAGTACCTGTTCTGAATTGAATCGTGTTATACATGTGTTAACTTCTTACCCTATGCAGTAAACATTTGGCACCGTTGCCAGACGTACCTAGAACGAACGAATGATATGAAGATTAATGCCGAATTTGCCAAACAATGATCGGAATAAGGTGAAAGATAAGAATGAACTAAGTACAGCAAAAGAAATTTTAATTTTAACACAGCAAGTAGAACGCAGACAAAGACTTCAGCAAATTGCCGAGGGGCACCGAAGGGGTGAAGAGGCACAGACAGAGGGAGTGCACTCACCTAGTAGGCTAAGGAGTGCCGAGGAATTGCTGGAAGAAACTCGACAACGCTTGAATTTGGTGGAGGAAACAAGGGAAGAATTCCTTAACCTGTATACGCCAAGGGGAGAGTGTCCGAACGGAAGGGAAGCAACTCGCACAGCTCGGAGTGCCGAGGGAGCACGAGTGTTGAGGGATCTCTTCGTTCCCGATACACCGGACGAACGAATACAGGCGGAGAATAGAACGTCACTTGAAGACTTTTCACTAGACAACGCAGTTGTTGGAAACAAGACTGTTGTCCAGAACAGCACAGAAGTCCAGAACAGCGCAGGAACACAAAACAACACGAGAGTCCAGAATAGCGCGAGAGTTCAGAACAGCGCGGGAACACAGAACAGCGCGGGACTTCAAAATAGCACGGGAACACAAAACAGCGCGGGAGTCCAGAACAGTGCAAGAGCACAGAACAGCACGGGAGCTCAAAACAGTGCAGGTACACAAGTACCTCAGAATCCAAGACAAGTAACGATGGCTGGCCCTAAAGAAAAGTTACCCAAGTTTCACGGTGATGGTTCAGCAGACCCTATCAGACATTGTAAAACGTGTGAAACCATATGGATGGCAAATGGCGTGACGGATGAGGATGATTGGGTAAGACAATTTCCAGCGACCCTATGGGGTGTGGCGATAGACTAGTTTTTTGACACTAGTCCTCAAAAACTTAATACATGGGAGAATGTAAAAAAAGAATTTATAGCAGAATTCAAATTACTCCGAGATGATAATGAAATAGTGGCAGAAATCTACAGCACCAAACAAGGAAAGAATGAGACAGTCCGAACCTATGCCAGGCGACTGAAAGAATTGATCAGAAAGATGGAGAGTCAACCAACGGATGGGTTGAAAAAACGGTGGTTTGTGGAGGGGCTACGGCTGGCTTTTAAAAAGAAAATGAAGATTGTACCACCGTCATCGTACACCGATGCATATACTCATGCCATGGATTTAGAAAGCGAACAGAAGACGAGTAAGAAGAAACATAAGTCCTCTGATTCAAATGATTCATCTTTGGAGAGTAGTAGTAGTGATGAGGAATCAAACAAGAAGGTGAAAGCGCTACAGAAAGACATGCTGCGGATGATGAAAGAATTTAAAATTTTGAAAAAGAATCCAGATACAGTAAAAGGAGAACTGTGGTGTACAAATTGCAAGGAGGACGGCCATACGAAGGGTTCATGCTCGAAGAAGCAGTTTTGTGACATCTGCCAGGTGGCGGGGCATTCCCTGAAAGAGTGCTCGTTTAACTTGAAAACAAAAGGACACCAGCAGGTGTTACTGACACAGGAAGCGTCGAACAATAGCAAAAACGCGGGTAATGATGCAACTTCAGGTGGATATCGAAACAATAATAGACGCGGAAGGGATGGAAACAATAACAATAACAATGGAGGCCAGAGTAGAATACAATATGATGCGAGTGAACGATCGATGATACAGTGTCGGGCATGTAATCTTTGGGGTCACTTCACGAGGGACTATACTACGAAGGAGACGCTACAACTACTGTGCAGACGATGTGGTCCAGGGGACCATGAAGATTCAAAATGTCCATAGCAAAGTGTAAATTTATTAAGTATTGAAACAAGTAATGAGAACGTGTTGGCAATCACGCGGGAGCAGGCGAGGAAGGCAAAATATCTGAATGCGGAAGAAGAGAAGGAGAGGTTACAAAAAGCCCGAACAAAGATAGAGAAACAGATGAGAGCGGAGAAGTCACAAGTAAAAGACACTGCTGAAACTTCGAAAAGAAACTTGGTGGAACAAGACATGGTGAAACAGATAATGCAAACGGAAGTACCAATTAAATTAAATGATCTTCTCCTCACCATGCCACAGTTGCGTACGGCTATCATAAATATGACACCGTCCCCGAGAGTGACGAAGGAAGCAAAAGATAGTAAGGAAACAACCACGGCAGCAGCAACAGATCCGATGTTACTAGCACTGACGACAGGTAGACATCCAGCAGTGGTGGAGATGGGCATTCTAGGTACGGTGCTAACAGATACAATAGTAGATGGAGGATCGGGAGTGAATGTGATGCCAGAAGATATCTGGAAAAAACTTGGACAACCAACACTATGGCCACCCACCTTTCAGTTACTTACAGCAGATCAACATGGGATAAAACCCTTGGGCACTCTAATGGCGCAGCCAGTAACAATTGGGACACAACCATTTTTACTGGATTTTGTAATTATTCCATTAAAGAGAAGAGGGTGCGACGCCATCCTAGGACGGGGGTGGCTGGTGCAAGCTAAGGTAAAGCATGATTGGAAAAGGAACACCCTGTCAATGGAGAAGGGAGGTAGGAGATTTATAATCGATTTGCATACATAGATGGTAGGAGAAGAAGCCGCGTCGTCAGACTCAGAAAGCGGTGGCAAGAGTGATGACGAAGGGAAAAAGAGGATGGAACCAGATGATGAAGGGGTGTTGAGAATAAGAGGGTCAACTAATGACGACCTAGATTCAGCAAACGGATTGCTACATCGGCAAATGGAAGATTATGAGGTCTTTCCGAGCTGCAATATTTTGAGTATCGAGGAAGGAAAAGAAGGCCATGAGTTTCCGAAGGAGTACAGTGAACTGAAGGAGGGAGAAGCGCAGGTGGATGAAACACCTGCCCATACGTTCCGTAAAGATAAACCAATAAAGTATGAAGAGCCGACAATGAAAATAATAAACTTGGGTGATGAGGAAAATCCAAAGAACATTCTTGTAGGAGATGATTGGAACCCAGTATTGAAAGCGGCAACATTCAAAATATTCATGGAGTATAAAGATGTTTTTGCTTGGACGTATCAGGACTTGAAAGGAGTACCACCAGAACTATGTGTCCATCGGATACCACTAATCGAAGGCACGGTACCGGTACGGAAGAGACCGTACCGAATGAACAAAAACTATGCAGCGCAGGTCACGAAAGAGATTGATAGGATGTTGGAGGCCGGTATCATCTTTAAAGTGCAGACAAGTGAGTGGGTATCACCGATTGTGATATCCTTGAAAAAGGATACGACACAGATAAGAATATGCGTGGATTTTCGATGTCTGAATGCCGTAACAATTAAAGACCCGTTTCCGATACTGTTTACAGATAGCATTCTGGAGGAAGTGGCGGGGCATGAAATTTACTCATTCATGGATGGATTCTCAGGGTATAATCAGATATCCATCGCTGAGGAGGATAAACTAAAAACGACATTCATTGTCGAGGATGGAGTATATGCATATAACAGGATGCCGTTCGGATTATGTAATGCTCCGGCGACTTCCCAAAGGATTATTCTACATATATTTTATAAGATGTCTGTTGGAAATTTTAAGGCATTTTTAGATGATTGGTCAATTTTTAGCACAAAAAACAAACATATAACAGCGTTAGGAGAATGTATGGAGAGGTGCAGGAGAGCAAGATTAGCATTGAACCCGAAGAAGTGCAGGTTCATGGTGCCGCAGAGGAAGCTGCTTGGGCATATAGTTTGTAAAGAAGGACTGAAGACGGATCCAGACAAGGTCTGTGTGATCTTAGAGATGCCACCCTCGACGGATGTGTCGGAAGTGAAGTCGTTTCTAGGGCACATCGGTTATTATCGAAGATTTATTAAAAACTATGCAAAATTTTCTTATCCATTGGACAAACTCGCCTACAAGGGTGAACCTTATAGATGGGAGGCTGAGCAGAACGAAGCCTTTGATGGGTTGAAGACAAGGTTGGCTACGGCTCCGATTTTGGCCTATCCGAATTGGGATAAAGAATTTCGTGTCCATGTAGATGCCTCAAATTATGCCATCGGAGCAACACTGGCGCAGACTAGCGACCACAGGTTGGACCATCCAATGTACTTCGCAAGCAGATTGTTGTCAAAAGCGGAGAGAAATTACAGTACCACAGAGCGAGAAGCGTTGGGGATGGTATATGCAGTACAGAAGTTTAGACACTACTTGTTGGCTACTCCATTTGTGTTCTATGTAGATCATCAGGCGTTACTCTACTTGGTCAATAAGCCAATTATTCAAGGAAGAATAAGCCGATGGTTGTTATTATTACACGAGTTCACATTTAAGATTGTGGTACAGCCAAGGAAGAGTCATGTGAGTGCAAATCACCTATCAAGAATAAAATTGGGGGAGCCACCTGAAGGAGTTAATGATGATTTTCCAGATGCGCAACTTTTTCATGTTACAGTACTACTAGCCTAGCACACACGCATTGGAGAATATCTATCGACGGCATAATTTCCAAGCAACATGTCACCAAACGAAAGACGAAAATTGGTGCTGAGAAGTCGGACATTTCAGTTAATTAATGGCCTACTATATAAAATGGGACCAGATCGAATTCTAAGACGGTGTGTCCTTTAGGAGGAAATTTCGAAAGTACTAACGGAAGCACACGAACGCCCAGCGAGAGGACACATGGGGCCAGATACTACTGCACGGAAGATACTATTGGCAAGGCTATGGTGGCCAACTGTATACAATGACACCAAGGAGTGGGTTGTTGCGTGTGATACATGCCAACGGACCGGAAAACCACTGAAGAGAGATTTTATGCCTTTGAATCCCTCGCACGCACAGGAGCTTTTTGAGAGGTGGGGACTGGATTTTATTGGACCATTGAAGGTGAGTAAAACAAGGTGCTAATACATTGTGGTAGCTACGAAGTACTTAACTAAATGGGTGGAGGCACACACGTTACCAGACAATTCTGCAGTCAGCACAGCAAAATTTTTATATGAACAAATTATTACAAGGTACGGCATCCCACTCCAGTTGACAAGTGATCGTGGAGGACATTTTGTGAACCATGTTATCAGAGTGCTCACTACGGACTTCAAAATTTACCATTCATTGTCGAGCCCGTACTACCCAAGGGCCAACAGGCAGGCAGAAGCAACGAACAAGATTCTGGTAGGAGTGATTTATAAATTCTGTGCAGTTGAGGGAGAAGACTGGGAAGAGAAGTTACCATCTGTTTTATGGGCGTACCGCACTTCGTATAAGGTAACTACAGGACATACCCCGTTTCAGCTAATGTACGGACAGGAGGCAGTGGTGCCAACAGAATTCATGATACCAAGTTTAAGGATAGCGATCGAGAATAAACTAGGCGACATGGAGAGCTTACGGGAGAGACTGTACAATTTGAACAAACTCGATGAGCGGCGGTTGCAAGCGCAGTGGGCCATCGAAGTTACACAAACAAAGACGAAGGCGTGGCATGACAAGCACCTAAAATTGAACAACTTTCAACCCAGTCAATTAGTACTAAAGTATAATGAACGAAATGAAATAAGGCCTCGGAAATTCGAAGTTAAATGGGTTGGACCGTATAAGATACAGGAAGTTGGATATAACGGAGCAATTAAATTGTGGACACTGGACGGAAAAGAAATACCAGATGCCGTAAATGGATCAAAGTTGAAAATATATAGGGAAAGGAAGGATCCTTCGTGCGCAGGGAAATGAACAAAGAAAAGATGTCTGTAAATAATGTAAATAATGTACATATGTATAATATTAAAGCCAAATATAGTTAAAATATCAAGTGATAAACTGTAAAAGTATGAAGTGATAAAATGAAACATGAAGCATAAAACGTATTGGAATTCTGGAGGAACAAAAGCCTGTAGTACAACTATAGAAAACATCATCAGATGAAAAGTATGCAAAAAATGGAACAAAATAACAAAATAATAATAAAGGGAGAAAATTTTAATAAAGTGAGTTCAGAAAGAATTGAAAAGGAGTCCTTAATGACCGTACGGCCTTCCTTTATGATCGTACGGACTCGAGCTTTATAATGCAAAATTAAAAATATATATATAATACTATACTACCTTAAAGTAATAAAGTTGTAAATTATGAAAAGAAAGGACCATACGACTGTTGGTGTCTGAAGAAGACTAAGAAAAGACCGTACGGCCCTTAGGAGACTATAAAAGAATACTGTATAGTCAGACCCAGCATAGAAGAGTAAAATGAAAGACCGTACGGCCCTTGGAGACTATTAACAGACCCAACACAGGAGAGCTAAATGGAAGACCGTACGGCTTGAGAGGAGACAGGGAAGCTAAATGGAAGACCGTACGGCCTGAGAGAGACACAGGAAAGCTAAATGGAAGACCGTACGGCCTGAGAGGAGACTCCGTATGGACTCGAAGAAGGAAGGTAATTGAAAGGTTTTCTTGGACCATTGTATGGTAGAATCAAGTTGTACGGCCTGCTACGTACAGCCTGCTATGCATGGAAAAGACCGTACGTGAATTTTTTTTAAAAAGAGAGACCGTACAGTCCCAAAGCAAAAGGAAAACAAACATTACAGCGTCATTATTTGAAGGGAGATCAAGTGATAATTGCGACCTGCCGGCAGAGAGCTTGATAATCAATCAGGACACTTTCTAAGATTAGTTTTTATCAGTTTTTCTGTTCAGAAGCGGATGTGAACAATGGATATAGGCCGATGCCACCATTCATGAAGCTAGCATTGAAATTTTTGAAGCAAAGATTTCTGAGGAGATGAAAGCTTAAGACTTGGAGAAGGATTGAGTTCATACTAAAGGAATGATTTAATGGCGACTGAAATAGTTTAGAGTTAATAGCAAGGACAAAAAACTATACGGTCTGGGCAGCACAAGAAGATGTCCGTACGGGGTATGTGAGATATAGTTGAAGCCATTTAGGAATACAATCTCAAGCAAATTGAAACAGGATAAGCCGCAAATTTGTAACAGCCGCACCATTTAAATGAGTAAGCTATCTTTTTGCAAGAGGCCGTACTTTTCTAAGACAAGGTACCCGTACTCAAGAAGCCGTACCACCACCTGGAGGCTGAATCCAGTCAAGTGGTATTGTTCACAAGATTTGTAGAAGCCGTACAGTACGGAAGCCGGCAAAAATTGTGGAAAGTAACTACCATAACGGTGTGACATTTATTCACAAACGACAAAAAGATAACAGTATGGAGTCAGCTGGAAAGAGGGCTTGGAAGAGAAAACTGGATGAAGACACGAATAAGAACACGAAGACACTACCGTCGGGAATTCATGTAGCAGGAGGGATGTATACAGGAACCACTAGTGTAGGCGCAAGTAAGAAGAAAGCAAAGCAAACCAAGCAGTAGGGAGAATTTCCTACAGTACACAGTATCACATTCGAAGGGTTAAATGGTGCAGAGTGCCGAAAATGGTGGCAGGAGACTCCAGACAACCACTAGGTGAAGGCTAGTATCCGGAAAGCACAAGTGGAATGGGTAGTGCAAATGCCAGTATTTTACATCAGAGACTACGAGGGGTTTCTGCACATTATGATTGAAACTTATGACAGGTTCTCCAAAAGCAGTACATTTGAATATCTTGGTTGCAAGTTAACGGTATCATTCAGACCGGCGGATTTTACACGCGTATTTGGCATACCTGGTCATGCTCAGAGTGGGAGAAAAATAGAAAGCAAGCCGAAAAAGTTAAGCCGTGAGGTGAAGACGAAGTTGATACAGCTTGTGTGTGGAGACTTGTCGCAGGTAGAACAGGAAGCTCTTTCAGACACATCCAAAGGCAGAGGACTAAAGAAATCTAATATCCAGGAGGGGCATTGGTGTTGTTTGATGGACATAGTCAAAAGTCGTCTCACAGGCTCAAGCCGCGCTTCAGATATCTTGTTTCCCCACGTAGCTATGATGAACGGAATCTTACATGGCAGAGTGTATGATTGGGCAGCACTATTGGCCGAGCGGCTGTCAGAGTTTGACATTGCAGCACAAAACGTTCTATATGCCACATTATGCTACTGGTCTGTTTTTGGATGCGACGATGCGGATGATCCCGAATGATGCACTAGAGGCAAAACTTGGACCACTTGCACCTAGCGAACCACCTATAATGCAGTGGAAGCACTTGGATACTCTCGGCACCGAAACAGTAAGGCAAAAGCAACCAAGGCCGGATGGTGGCGACACAGATAGTGGCCGAGAGGAGACATCTTCAGAGGAGAACGGGTTTGAGGGGGAAGAGGAAGATGACGAAGAGGTAGGAGTAATCATGGCTACGCCCTTGAGATTTCCACGACCTGTGCTTTCGACTACGACACACTTCGTTCCAGTGGGTATACACGGTATCCCAGTGTTTGGACAGATCAGACAGCCGATAGTGATGACACCAATCTCAGTTACGACATAGCCCACTATAGAGACACGAGTTGTAGCAAAGTCACATCCAGCACCGACGGAGACAGTAGCTCCACAGGGACTAATGGTGCCGGCTCATGAGACTCTACTTGATACAGGAGAGATTTTGGGACCGAACATGGAGATGGAGATAGACACGAAGACAAGGGTGTTGGAAGTACCCGCAGGCGAAGAGTTGGGGGCACCAGGTGTCTAACTGGAGGTAGTAGAATCTGATGTGGTTGCAGTAGACATGACATGTCATGTCCCCATTTTGGAGGCAATTTGATTTAATTAATTTAATTAATTAGGTTGTCCAAAATAATGAATATTTTATGAGGATGACTAATTAATTATTTTAATTAAATAAATAAGTGGTATTAAGTTAATTATTTATAAAGTTATCAAATAAATAAATATTAAAAGGTAACTTTATATTTAATTAATTTAATAAAGTGACTTGAATTATAAAATATTTTATTAAGTCACTAATAGATAAAATAAAATAATGTTCTAGAAGTTTCTGGAGAAAGTGGAGAAAAAGAATAAATAGGCACCCCGGGCTTCATTCTAATCATCCAATTGTTTTATTTCTCTCTTGACATCAAATTGTGATTCAGTCACATAGTCTATTGTGGAGCCAAGTGGTTTCAGATAGTCAGTTGATCTTTGGGAACGAAAACTCCCTTGGATTAGCATAACTGAGGAAGTGAAATATCTTCTGAAGGGTTGCACATTTGGAGGTGATACTTCAGTCACTTCAGCTAGGGCATCATTGGGCCTAAGGCCATTTTCAGCATTTCAGCATTTTAGGAGGCAATTTTTAGCAGAGCCGAAATTATTGGAGGTCATTTCTAGTAGGTTTGAAATTATAGGAAGCCATTTTAAAGCAAACCCGAAAAAAGCAGGCGAAAAAAGCAGCTCCGAAAAAAGCAATCCGAAAAAGCAATTCGAAAAAGTAAAAATGAAAAAAAAGCAAATCCGGAAAAAGCAAGTGCAAAAAGCAGATCGGAAAAAAAGCAAAGCAAAAGAGGCAGCATTGTAGAAAATTATTACAGCGATCCACAATCAGGTTCTACACTTCTCATTTGGCATATTTTCTGAGCAATGTACGTTTTCAGCTGAGTACAAAATATAGCTTCAGCACTTCACTATTTCACATTGTACTTGTCTTTGTTTGCCATTTGGCATTATTGGTATCAAAGGAAGGCTAGGACTTTGCAATTGAAAGAGCATTGTAATTTTTAGACTATCCATATTGCAAACCTAGAGTTTGATGATTAGCTTATTAGTTTGCATGCCAATTGTTTGACAAAATGTCAATTGGCTGTAAGTTCTCTTTTTGGCATAAATAATGTTCTAATTTTGCATACTAAATGTTTTTAATCGATAGATCATTGTAGTCATTGTAATCAGCAAGTGCATACATGAATAAAGTACCTGTTCTGAATTGAATCGTGTTATACAGGTGTTAACTTCTTACCCTATGCAGTAAACAATCGAGTGTATTTTATATTGATTATTCTCTGTTCCAGTTAGTGTTAGTTTAAGTTTGTATCTTTCTCTTATGGTTTGGATTGGAACGAGGAAGAAACAAAGTTTTACTTCCCCTATTTGTAATACAACGAATGAACGTGATAAGTATTGTTATTGTTCGTTCTGAGAGGAATTTTAAGTGTTATCAATTTAGCAGTTAAAAGTATAGATTTAAGTTCTTGTAGTTTAGCTCATGGGAAAAGTTTTGTGAATTCATAAGATGTGTGGATGCATAAAACCAAATAGATTATTAAAAACTTCAGTTTGCCTGAGTTAGATCTTGTCTAAGTCTAGCTTGGTTATACCTCTACTGTTCTCAGGTTAAGAACACACCCCCAATTAGATGATAGGACTAAACATAATTCATTGAAAATCTATAGTAGGGAGCTGTACCTATTAATTCAGAGAAAAGCCCATTCATCTACAGATGGCTTTTCAACTGTTGTAACCAGATATTGTTCAGAACTTCGGGTATTGAAGAGTCAAATCAAAAAGAACAAATCTGTTTTGAATCACATAAAAGGCCCAAAAGGGTATCCCAAACACAAATTTGTTTGCCTGGTCACTTGGAAGTTTTGGGAATTGTGCTCAAATTTTCTTTTAGGTTTACCTAATTGCTTCTAGGTCTGCCTACTAGGTCAGTAAGGGATAATTGGGTTGTGGGTGTCTTGGAACCCAATGAATGGTTGAATCCTCATACAAATAGCCTAAGAAAATTGTTCCAATCATTGGATTGAGTCAGTGAAGAGTTTGGAGTAAATTTCCATAATTTGGCCTAGTTAAGGGAACTTGTCCCTAAAGCGTAAATTGATATCAATTTTAATTTGAACCCTAGGACTTGTAGGGATGTTTTGGGCAGTCAAAACACTTTGAAGGGTAGAGTATCCCTTCGAGAAGGTGTGTCTGAAATTAGACAAGTTTAAAGGCTTATCAGTTAAGAGGCCCATAAAGCACTCTTTTGGTTGTGCTCTTTGCATTAGGTGGTATCAAAGCACAAGGAGATCTTTCAAGTGACACAATATCAAATAGAGAAGAAGATGTGGAAGGGGAAGAGATGCCCTCAAGAGTTAGAAATCAGAGCTTGCCAAGGTCATTAGGGAACACGTGGCAAGAAGTGAGAAGATGGAAGACGAGATAGAGTAGTTGAAGAGGATAAAGGGGAAAAGGAGGAGTGCAGAGGACTCTAAGGAAGAAGGAGAAGATGAAGAGGAGCCTCCAATGCAAGACAGAGAAGAAGCCTACAGATCAGAGACCACTTCTTGAGGCCCTTGAAAGGGTAGGCAAGAGGAGTTGTAGATTGGTTAGAAGCACTGGGTAACTACTTTGAATGTGAGGAAAACCCTAAAGATCAGAGGGTTGAGATTGCTAAGTCAAGGATGAAGGGCCCTGTCCTTCGTGGAACTATTTGCAAAGTGAAAGAGTGGAGGAAAAGAATAAGCCCATCTCCACATGGAAGAGAATGTTTGCAAAAGTAAGGAAGCAGTTTTTACCAGAAGATTATGAGGTGATGGTTTATATAATGTTGCAGAATCTATGACAAAAGGACTTTAGATGTGGGAACATATACAAAGGAGTTTCTCAAGTCGACTTTGAGAGCAAAAGTGACTGATCATGAGACTCAAAAACTGGCCAGATATATGAATGGCCTTGAATACAACATACAAGATAAAGTGAGTCTATTAAACCCTGAAAATGTACACAAATGCTATCAGTTAGCATTGAAAGTTGAGGAAAGGAAAAGGAGGAAGGCAGACCAGCAGAGCAGGGGTATAGGAGGAAACGTCAGGGAAAGAGGAAGGTTTGGAGGAAGAGGGACTACACCTAAACCTCAGGTTGAGTCAAATAATCAGGAACAGGAAGGAGATTCAAGCCACAGAGGCAGTTTTAGGGGAAGAAGGTCCAATAGCAGAGGGAGATTAGGAAAAAGGAGCCCCTGGTGTATTCATAGGGAGATGCTTCACATGTAATCAAGTTGGCCATCAGTCATTCAGATGCCTTGAGAAACAAGGGTCAACCAATCAAGGAGAAGAAAGAAGAGTTAACTGATTCAAGAGGATGATTCCCAAAGTGTATGTTCCCCTTCAAGGCCTGCAGATCCAGAGCAAGGAGAATACTTGATGCTAAAGAGAGCACTCTTGAAAGTACTTACCACTGTGGAGCCGACCCAAAGGACATTGTTCAAGACCACACGCAAGGTGAATGGCAAGGTATGTAGAGTTATAGTTGATTCAAGCTCCATTGATAATTTGGCTTCTAAGGAAATGGTAGATAAATTAAAGTTGCAAACCATACCTCACCCCTATCCTTGTAGAGTCTCTTGGTTAAGTGTGGGTAGAATTTTACATAGGAGACTACAAGGATAAGATTTTGTGTGATGTGGCAGAGATGGATGCATGTCATCTATTACTTGGTAGGCCCTGGCACTATGATGTAGATGTCAGGCACAGTGGTAAGAAGAATGTCTACACTATAACAAAGAATGGAGAAAACTTTACAATGAACCCCCTCCCTGATGATGGCAAAGAGAAACATAGTGTAACCAGTGTAATGTTGATTGGAGAAAAGGATTTCATGAAGACTTTAAAGGAGGAACATGCCCCATGTTTTGCCATAGTTGTGAGACACAAGAAAGAGCCAATAGAAAAGCCTAAGGATAAAAGGCAGGTGAGACAAGTAGGGCCTAAAGAAGTCAAGGAACTGTTGGAGAAGTATAAGGGGATAGTTGCACGCAGAGAACCAAAGACCCTACCTCCTCATAGGGATGATAGTCATCATATTGATTTGATCCCTGGTGCAACCCTACCAAATAGAGCAGCCTACAAGCTAGCCCCTGAACAGAATGAAGAGTTGGCTAGGCAGATACAAGAGTTGTTATCTAAGGGCTTTATAAAGAAGAGTGTTAGCCCTTGTGCAATCCCTATAGTGTTGACCCTAAGAAGGAAGGCACATGGAAATTGTGTACTGATTCTACAGCAATAAATAAGATAACTATAAGATGTAGATTTATATTCCCTAGAATTGAGGACTTGCTAGATTGCCTAGGAGGTGCAAGGTACTACTCTACGGTGGACTTGAAGAGTGGATACCACCAGATCAGGATAAGGGAAGGTGATGAGTGGAAGACAGTCTTCAAAACAATTGAAGGGTTGTATGAATGGCTAGTATTGCCTTTTGGCCTCTCGAATACCCCAAGTACTTTTATGAGGTTTATGAATGAAGTCCTCAAGCCTTATATTAACAAGTTTGTTGTGGTACACCTTAATATTTTGATTTTTAGCAAGGATAGACAGGAGCACCTAATGCATTTGGATCTGGTTCTAAGGAGGCTTCATGAAGAAGTTGAAGATTAGTTTGGAGAAATGTGTTTTCTTGCAGGACGATCTTGTGTTCCTTAGGTTTGTGATCTCAAAGGACAAACTCAAAACAGATCCTTCAAAGGTGAAGACTATATTGAACTGACCCACACCTAGGCTGCAACAGAGGTAAAAAGTTTTCATGGTTTAGCCAGTTTTTGTAGAAAGTTTGCTAAGAATTTCAGTGGTGTGTGCACCTATGATTGATACCATAAAGTGGGGTAGAAAATGTAAGTTTGAATGGAACGAGGAGGCAGCCAAGTCACTTGAGTATTTGAAGAAGAGGGTTGCAGAACAACCTATGTTGGTTTTACCAGATTTTCATTAGGATTTTACAATTGAATATGATGCTAGCAATAAGGCATTTGGTGGAGTTTTGAGTCAGGAAGGGAGGCCTATTACCTTCTTCAGTGAAAAGTTGAATGAAGCAAAACAAAAATACTATACATATGACTCCGAATTGTATGCCATGGTTCAGTACTTAAGAAAGTGGAGACACTATTTGTCACCTAAGGAATTTGTTGTGTTTATTGATAATCGTGCCCTAAGCTTTCTGAACAGGCAGGAGAAACTGAATCACAAGCGCATGAAGTGGATGGAATTCATTCAGTCCTATACATTCACTATCAAACATAAGAAGGGAGTAACAAATAAAGTTGTTGATGCCCTTAGCAGGAGAAGCCTGACAGTACAAGAGATCCAGTTGGAAAGCATTAGGGTTAATTCCATGACTGACATGTATCATGAAGATGAAAACTTTAAAGGAGCATATCAAGTTTGTAAGGACATGGGAGAAAGGTATCATTCAGATTTTTCTGATTTTGTTTTACAAGAAAGGCTACTGCTCAAAGCCAGTCAGCTTTGTGTTCCTAAAGGGTCTATGAGGGAAAATATAATCAAAGAAAAGCATTGTGGGAGTTTGGCAGGTCACTTTGGAGTTAATAAATCATAAGACTCTTGAATTGGTTAGGAGATTCTATTGTTGGCCTAGATTGCAAACAGATGTAAGGAAATTTGTGGAGAGTTGTTTGATTTGTCAAAAGGTCAAAGGGAAAACATCAAATGCAGGGTTGTATAACCATTACCAACTCCTACCAAACCTTGGGAGAAGGTAAGCATGGACTTTGTTTTGGGTCTTCCGAGGACTAAGTCTGGATATGACAGTATTTAAGTTGTTGTGAACAAGTTCTCAAAAATGACTCACTTACTGCCTTCCAAAACAACACGTGATGCATCCCACATTGCAGGTATATTCTTTAAAGAAGTTGTTATGTTGCATGGTTTGCCACTATCCATTATTTCTGACAGAGATACAAAGTTTATTGGGCATTTTGGAGGACTCTTTGGAGGAAACTTGGAGCACAGTTATCTTTTTCATTTACCTATCACCCTCAATCAGATGGACAGACTGAGGTCATCAATAGGTCATTGGGCAACCTATGAGATGCCTAACAAAGGAGCATGGAGCTACATGCGATGCCATCTTACAATAGGCAGAGTTCTGATATAATGATTCAGTCAATAGGACTACAGGGTTAACTCCTTTTCAAATTGTATATGCCAGTCATCATAGGGGTGTCTTAAAGTTAAGAGAAGTAAGGGATCTGGACAATATAAGTGCATAGGCTGAAGTCTTTGCAGAGGTGATGAAAGATATCAACCAACAAGTGAAGGATACGTTGGAGCATACCTCTGACAAATACAAACAGATTGCTGACAAATAAGGAGAGTTTTGCAGTACCAGATGGGAGATATGGTTATGATTTATCTCAAAAAAGAGAGATTGCCCAAGGAGAAGTACACCAAGTTGATGGTGAAGAAGATTGGTCCATTCAAGATACTTAAGAAGTGTGGATATAATGCATATAAAATCAATTTACCTCCTGATGTTGGATTATCTCCAATCTTTAACATTTCTGACATCTATGCATATAGAGGTCATCTTAGTGATGTTTGTGATGCAGGTCAACAAAATGCAAAACAAGAAGACTTGGTGAAACATCTACCACAACAGCCCAAGCCTACAATCAAATGTATCTTGGACAATAAGGAAGCACGCAAGACAAGGAAGACTTATTATGAGTTATTGGTCAAATGGAAAGACAAACCCCTTGAAGATGCAACATGGATGACAGAAGAGGCAATTGAGAAGACGAGAGTAGAACTGGCAGAAATCCTAAATCAAGAGACTCCAGTTTCTTTTGGCAAGAGGACTATGCTGCAGGGCACCCAATACAAATTTTATGTTTTGTAGGTTCTTTGTGATGTAATAAGGGGTTTGGATCATTTGGACCAACCCATAAGGTCAGTATGTCCATAATTTTATCAAGCAACTTTTATGAAAAGTTGCTTGGTATATGCAACTTCTTCACCAACGTTGATACCTATTCAAAAGTTGGTTTTGATCATTGATATGAGTCTATATAGTCATATTTGAACCATTCCAAGACAGTGGATAAAGATTGTATGAATTTGAAGTTTGATGAATAAAGGACCACTGATTTCTGTCTAAATTTTGTTGTTTTCTTCAGTTGTATGGCCCTGTAAGGATTAGCATACCAAATCAGGAGACATGGTTGGATAGTATTCTGTGTTGCCTTTCTAATGCGCTTGGTCTAACTTAGATTAGTGATTGTTGAAGGAACTTAGAGGCCTTTTTGGTTGACAAGTTTGAAACCCTCCTAGAAATCAGGGTTTTGCACAATTGGAGGCCTAACTTGTAATTTCACTAGTGGATTTCCACAGCCACTTGGGAAATGCAAGTTAGGACCATGTACTTTAAAATTTCAAAACCTTGGGACACGAAGATAGTGTTTTCTATTTTTAGCATCAGGCCCTAGGTCAAATATCTCTATGCATTTTATGGAGTTTGTGTAACAGTCGAGCACAAACAGCAAAATAACCAGATAAAAGGTGGATTTGGTGTATTTGGAGGCTGGTAGAACTTTTTGAAGGGTTGGTTTGATTCTATGAACCCATTTCAATAGATTTTCTTTGTAAACCAAGCCTAATTATACCTATTAGGTATGTGTACATTGCAAGGGTTAGGGGTGGTGGAGTAGAGTTAGAACCTAAAACTTTGGAATCACATAGAAGGCCCAAAAGGGTATCCCAGACACTAATTTGTTTGCCTAGTCACTTGGAAGTTTTGGGAGTAGTGCTCAAATTTTCTTTTAGGTCGACCTAATTGCTTCTAGATCTGCCAACTAGGTCAGTAAGGGCTAATTGAGTTGTGCGTGTCTTGGAACCCAATTAATGGTTGAATCCTCATACAAATAGCCTAATGAAGGTGTTTCAATCATTGGATTGAGTCAGTGAAGAGTCTGGAGTAAATTTCCATAATTTGGCCTAGTTTAGGGAACTTGTCCCTAAAGCATAAATTGATATCAACTTTGATTTGAACCTTGGGACTTGTAGGGTTGTTTTGGGCAGTCAAAACACTTGGAAGGGTAGAGTATCCCTTGGAGAAGAGGTGTGTGAAATTTGGGGTAAAGAAGACAAGTTTGAAGGCTTGTTAGTAAAGAGGCACATAAAGCACTCTTTTGGCTGTGCTATCTACATCACAATACACAACAAACTATCATTATTAAACAACTGACAGAAAGTCATGGAGGAAAGAAAGCTTTCAAAGTAGTCATAGCATAGTATTTGAAGCTAAGGAAAAGAAAATGAGGAACATGCACTTTCAATATCACCAATTAGATACATAAACAAAGAAAAACATACATGAAAATGAATCTCTCTATCAAACACAACATCCAGAATACCTCAAGAAGTCACTGTGGAGTATAACAAAGCAATTTTAAATCGGACAATGTAGAATGTGCCACATGATGCTGGCTGGATAATATTTAAAATGTTGTAAGAGGAAAGGACTGAAAAGATATGAATCAACTCCCTATCATTGAATGAAGAAGATGCATAAAATCCCTTCCAAAAATAGGGAATGAAAACCATGTGTGCATTGTGGAATTGCATAATTATAAACAAGATAAAAGAATTTCAAAACTCAACACAGAAAAACAAATCAGGTAGACTGTACAGCACTGAACTCATCATTGAAAATTTCAGTATGTCATCAGCAATCAGTATTGGTATAATATCAATGCTGATTTGCCATCACATTTATATGTCTAGGAGAATGACTGTTCCGCTAAGCCAATCCAAATAGATATTTGCCCAAGCATAAATTCATTGAATAGCATAAATGGCATGCTAGACACTGGATGTTAATATAATTGAACATTATAATGGCAGAAAAAGATAATCATCCCAAAGCATGGAAATGTGAAAAGTTCCAGCTATTTATGACAGTAGTAGGCTTTATCCTCTGGAAAAACCTGGAAATTGACAAATAAAAGAGCTGAAATTCATCAATCATTATACTTCTGAATATCAGACTTATACATCTTATTTTAACATAGACATGACCAAATCTAAGGAAGCTAGCGAGAGAATTTCTTTCTCCAGGGAGATCATTATTACTGGTAGTTTTTCCTGCTTGTAGGATTTGAGCCCCATAAATAGTATTTAACCTTGTTCTCTGTAATAACTCTCTCATTCATCCTCTCAACTTGTCTCAAGGTGATGGAAACAAGTATATCTAAGGGATTCAGCATCTAGACAGTTGAAAGCAAGAGAGACATCCATATCTCACACTTCATGTCCATCTGTTCTTGTTAAAAGTATAGCTGTCACTTTGAAATATTTGAAAAAAAACAGGGTTCTACATATTTCTGAAAAAAAGCAGAACTCTCAGAGATGCAGAACTCTCATATTACAAATATCCTTCTTGTAGAATAGCTCTGCAGTTTGATATTTTAAGAACTTAGGGTTCTACATTTTTTTCTTTACAAATATATCTTACAGTTGTCTTAAAACAGAATAAAATGGATGGAGGAATATTTTGAATAACTGCTTGTCTGTGCGTAATACTAAAGAAATCAGCCTTAACGATGGAGGAAAAATAACTTGCAGTGATACATATGCACCACAAGAACTTGTGTTTGCTGGTTGTACCTAATTGTTATCTTATGTTACAGCCAAATTTAATTTTAAAACAGATATAAATAGATATAACCTACCTTAGACAACACTAGATAAAAAGATAGATCATCATCGTATAACCTACCTCGTGTTACAATTTATTAAAATGATATGTTGTACAGGTTGTATCCCTTGGGACTATACCATATTAACATTATATTTCATGGCAACAGCATTGCAAACTGAATATCTAAATGAAATTCAATTACATAGATTTAAAATGGGAACGACGTGGAAAATTAAACTACACTAAAAGGCTCATCAAAACAGATAAAAACTGTCGAAGTCATTTCATGCCAAATAATGTGTCGAAAGAGATACAGAGACCAAAATTCAATTGTAAGACATAAATAAATTGGGGAGAGGAACCAACTGTTAAGCATGTTCCAATATCTGATTTAACGGCAAAAAATTTTAGAATGACATTAGTACTGGTGAATTTAAAGTTGTTAGTACTGATTATGAATAGTCATAATTGAAAGAAATATAGTCCATAGATCTAAAATAAAAGAAATCATGTGATGCCACATCAGTGCACCAACAAAACATAAATTAATGCACAACTATTGGTCTACATTTTTAGCAGATCCTTTTAGACACCTCAACAAAAAGCATCCTATTCTGGTATCATATTTGATGATGCAAACCTGAAGCCTTAGGCAAAAGCAGGGCCTTGCCAAGCAAGCCACCAAAAAACATCAAAACGACTTGAAATAGCCATGTATGATTTTGAGAGGCACTAAGTTAGGGTGCTCAACTATTGAGTCCTCTCCCCAATTCAATGTTGTTCACTACTCTCAAACAAAGCTGCATGGAAACAGATATAGATACGGTATTGGATACAGATAAGACCATTTTTTTAAACGCTCAATACGGATACAGCTGGGCATGACATTAATAAGCATATCCATATATTTAACACATTTTTCTAAGTTATTAGAGGAGATTTTCACTACTGCAAAAGAAAAATAGACACATAAGTGAAAAAGACTACATAAATAATAATAAATTAATTTAACATTTTGCAATCTGCAAAAATAGTAGAGTTGTATTGGAAAGATAACCCCAAGAAAAGCTCTGAAAAATAGAAAAACATTACATTTGTCTTTCTCATTTAGTCTAGGTTTTGTTTATACCCCAAGAAAAAAATTTAATGGTTGCATGAATGAAATATTTTTGAATTAAATTTGGGAAGATTTAAGTCAATCAAATCCCATAATAGTTGGCACTGTTGGAAAATCAAGAGGTGTACTGTATCTGAGCCATATTGGATACATGTCCAAATCAGATACAAAGATATGCACACCGAAAAGGGTTGAAATTGTATCCAGCTATTTTGCTCTCAAAACCTCCTTTAGATATCATTTTTCAGTCTTAAGAGTATATATTGCCATAGAATTAAGAGTATATATTGCCATAGAATCACTACTCATACAAAACAAAATTGGAAAAATGTGAAATTCAAACAGCATTTATAGCAGCCATTATTAGATACGTGAAGCAGAAGTTGGCTTCAATAAAAACCCAAAATTTACAACCTAGAAATTATATAGTGAAACATTACTTCCTAAATTGTAGAAATTAAAAGTTAAACTATTTAAATAAATCACAGAAGTTAGCTTCAGTTAAAGCCCAAAATATAAATCCTAGATTTTATATACTGAAACATAACTTCCTAAATTGTATACCACATATTTAAATGAATCACTTGATCAATTTAAATAAAACAGTTTTCTTCTGTAATGACCATGCTCAAATCTGATCCCAAAATGCTGATAAAGGTTCAAAAAAACACTTCGCATACAAGGGTCATATGACTAATATAAAATTTCAGTTTGCTTTTATGGCTCTTTCCTTCACTTAGCATCAATAAGAATGCTTGCAAGTAGACTCTGAATTGACTAAACAATGACCTAACCTAAATGTGCAACTAATTTTGGCAATATTCAATGCATATATATGATCTAAGCATGAGAAATGAACACCTACAGCCAACTAGCATTTTTACAAACAGTTGGTATGCAAACTAACTAGCTGATAAATAATGATATTGAATTGCTCAAATGACATCAGCAACTATTATCTCCTTAATTGCAATGAAATTTCTAATACAATACTCATGAAATATGGCCAAGACTCTTGGCATTTACATGGATTACAAAAAATGATAATGTTGGTATAATGCACACCTACAGCTGAAACTTGTAACACCTAAAATGCAATGCTAACAAAGGAACCTAGTTGTAGATGGCTGTAATAATTTTCTCCAATGCTGTCTTTCTGCTTTGCTTTTTTCTGTTCTGCTTTTTCGGATCTGCTTTTCCGGACTGCTTTTTTGCATCTTCTTTTTCGGACTGCTTTTTAAAACTCAAACCCTTAAGTAGTCTAAGTATACAAATTAAACTCAACTTGAAATGGTTGAATACCACTTCCAAAGTGCAACCCTTCAGAAGGTCTTTCACTTCCTCGGTTATGCAATCTCTTGAGAGGTATCGTTCTCAAGGATTATGCTGAATATTTGCAGACCTGGATGGTGCCACAAATGCCCAAAGAGAATGGTAGTAGAATCATCAATTCCAGTCCGTCCAAATGAGAGGCCAAGCCCTCTATTTATTTACTTTTCTAAGAAGTTACTAAGGACTTCTGGAAGCATCCTTTTCTAAGAAGTTACTAAGAACTTCTAGAAACATCCATTATAAAATCTCATTATAATGCACTTTTATAATAAAATATTAAGTGCAACTCAACTTAGAATTATAACATGTAGGCCCAATATAAAAAGTAATGATAAAATATAAATATAAATATTATCTCCAAGAGCATAATAAACCATCCAATCCCCAAATAAACGCCAGAATGACTCTCTCATCACAACCACCTGTCTACGAGAGTTCGTGATAGACTGATCTAGCACGCAAAACGATGCCAGCCAAAATGGGGACATTACATTTTCATTCTAGAAGTCCAAGGTTTTATAAGCTTTAGAATCTACATTTAAGTATTCTTTTTTCTAACACTAACCTAAAGGAAACCAAACCTAGATAAAATGCTTAAGAATTGATATATAAAAATCAAACATAGAATTGTCATGAAACGGAGATCAAAGAATATACACTGAATTCTCACTCTCCACATCCACGGACACAATTAGTGCTCAATATGGAGAGTGATATGGAAAGAACATAATTGAAACAGTATATTGCATATTCTCTAACCACTTTCTGTCACCAGAAAAACAAATTGTTCTTTCAAAACAAAACATAAGAAAATTCCATTATGAACCCTTGTTTGCACTCTCTACAATGAGGATAATATGGGGTGCAAAACGGCCAAAACTAGAAAGAAAATTATCATAGAAAATATTGTTAATATTGCTGAAAAATCAGTGAAAGAAGTATTTAAATGCTTTATAGAAAGAAAAATCTGCCATTTTTCCCAATAATCTGCATGTTAAATGTGTCATTTTAAATTACACAGCTTTGAACCCAATTTGACCTGATTTTGACCAGCATTTACCAAGTTATCAAATGAACTACACAAACAAAGTCAAATTGGCATAGAAAAGGGAGTGATTCCTAGGTACCTACAATTTGTAAGAGTTTCTACATAATGCTCTAATGGCATGTAAGATATTCCCATGAGGCAAAACACCTAGAAAAAGATCATGTGATCAAGACCCAACAGCTGAATTGCACGTGACCATCAAAGATTGTAGATGGAAGACAAGACTATTTCATTAGACTAAGGATGCAACTACAAAAGAACAAGATTAAGACCAATGATTAACAATATGATCAAGAGTGAGCTACGAAATGGTATCCATTAGAAACTGCACAAAAATAAGTGAATGAACAAACAATGTGAAATAAAGGCAGAAGTACACCAAACTAGCAAGGTACACAAGTTATTACCTCCCTAAGCATATGCCTATTAGCCATCCAAGCAGATACCTATCTACATAAGAAGGTGAAATTTGCAAAAACACAGTTGAAGGGCCCTGCTCTAACATGGTGGAACTATGTTCAAGAGGAGAGTATAAAGAAGGGCAAGACAAAGATAAGCTCATGGGATAGAATAGTAGGCCAAAATAAAAGACCAACCTGCAGATTATTCCATTCAGACCTTTAGGAAGCTGCAAAAGTTAAAGCAAAAGGAGTTAGATGTCATGACATACATTAAGGAGTTCCACAAGTTCAGTATTAGAGGACGACATGCTGAAGATGAAGTAGAAAAGGTGGCAAGGTACCTAAATAGCTTAAGGTAGAATATAAAAGATGAAATCAGTCTCAACACACCTAAGACAGTTGCAGCATGTTGACAATTGGCTGTCAAGGCAGATGAAAGGAACAAAAGAAGGCAAGAAAGACAAGGAAGAGCATAGCCATAGGTCACCTCTGTGGATTATCAAACTACTCAGATCAACCTACGGAAATAGACTAAGTGGGGAGAACTAGATAACCTTGATGATGCTGAGAGGGTCAAGAAAGTGTATAAAACAAAGTCCTTCAGGAAAATTTGCGGGAGTTAGCACCTCCCATTTCCTTTAAGGCTCCTAACACATCTGCCTTGACGTGTATCTATTACGAAGTAACTGGAAAATATTTGCTTGTTATTAACAGTGATCAAGAGATCAATTTATACAAGAGATACAATGATGTTTCCTTAAAAAACAATCGTAAAGAATAGCAACATTCTATTCTAGAAATAGAAAACTAAATATTAGAAACATTCTAATATTTACAAAAGATTAGTAGATTACAATAGATAACCATTAGATACTAAACAGAGATAATAGAAACTATCTATTATCATAACACCCTCCCTAAATGGTTAATGTATCCAAAACACAAAGCTGTCAAAAAGCGTAAAAGGCAACTTCTGTATTCGTTGTGGGCAGCTAAGCCCTTTCGACATTCAACCTTCATGTGCCCAAACTTGCGGCAATAGTTGCATTGAATGTTTTTCTTCTGGGAGCCTTCTGAATCTGGAGCAAAGGATGTCTTATGAGAAGATTGTTGATGGTACTTTGGATAATGCTCCAAAACAAACCGCAAAAAGCCATGATTTTTGAAGTGAAAAATCAATGAAAACCCAACATGATTTTTGTGGTGAAAAATCAATCAAAACCCGATATGATTTTTGAGGTGAAAAAACAATCAAAATCTAACATGATTTTTGAGGTGAAAAATCAATCAAAACCCAACATTATTTTTTGAGGTGAAAAAACAATCAAAACCCAACATGATTTTTGAGGTGAAAAAACAATCAAAACCTAACATTACAAAGCTTCATTTCTTTTTAGGAAAAAGGGTAAAACCCAACAAATGATTTTTGAGGAAAAAATAACAAATCCACAAAAGATTCCCACACAACTTTGTGAATTACAGAATCAGAAATTTTTAAGAGAAAATTTATAGAAACCCATAAATAAAATTTAGGGAAAGAAATATGAAAAACCCACCAGAAAAACATTTTCAAGGAAAAAAATTATGAAAACCCACTAGAATTTTTAAAGGGAGGAAAAACACGAGACTTTGCATGGTAAAGTAGCAAATGCAAACAACATGCAAGTACATGCAACCCTCAAAAAGTAGAGGCCCAAAGAGAATATGTTGGTTTCTAGATTGGCTAGCTCGAAAATTGAGGCACAAAAAAAAGGTTGAGATCTCAAAAAACCCACCAAGAATCTGTAAAAAAAATTGATCTGGTACAAAAAATTACGGTTTTGAACAAAAATGGCCCTACTGTGAACAAACCACAAAAAATGGCGAAAATGTGGAGAAAAAATAGACCGATCTAGACAAAAGTGGGTTGCAGAACCGAACCAAAAGTCAACAATTTCAGATCTCTCAAAACAGAAACCCTAGTTAGATTATAGAGAGAGTTGGAAGCAAATATGCATGTAAATAATTTCGAAAATAAAAGGCAAATAATTTCAACCAAGAAATTATAATTACTTTCAAAAAAATTTAGAGTATTGGCTCTGATACCATATTATGAAGTAATTGAAAAATATTTGCTTGTTATTAACAGTGATCAAGAGATCAATTTATACGAGAGACAAAACGATGTTTCCTTAAGAAACAATCATAAAGAATAGAAACATTCTATTCTAAAAACAAAAACCTAAATATTAAAAAAATTCTAATATTTACAGAAAATTACAATAGATAACCATTAGATACTAAACAGAGATAAATAGATAACCATTAGAGACTAAACAGAGATAATAGAAACTATCTATTATCGTAATAGCATCTTGGGGGAAGAGATGGATTCTTTGCCAACAATGAAGAGAAAAGCCACAATTATAAAGCAATGGATCTCCCAGCAAGTGGAGAAAGTTTGGGGTTTCCTCTCCAAGCCTATTAACTATTGTTTTTCAACAACACAAATTAGGCAACTAGTCCACAATGAGAATTGTCTATGAAATATCGACAACAAATAAAAAGCCTAAAGAAGATACACACCCTAGGTGAAGATGAGTTGGTGGCGGCTGACATTTTCAGAAACAAGGATGTCAATTTTGTAAATATTAGTCTCTGAAAGCTGGATTTGGACAAATGTCATGAGTGTAGCATGGAGATTGATCACCCATTTTTGATCATTAATATAGAAGTATGTTGTACAGTTTGCCAAGTATATACAAGAAGCTAATGGTTGCCACTCAAATAGTACAGATGAATTTATGTTACATCCCAGAATTTTGCCTAATTTAAAATAATCTCATAGCTGTTGAAAATTCATGTGAAGTCAGTTGACTAGTAAAGTTGTTGAAATATTTGATCATTTGAAATGGAATTTTGGTTGTTCATTATTATTTCATATGACATGTTAGTTAATCATTATGGTTGAAATTAAAAATGAATATTATGGAAATTGAAAATGATTATGTGATATTTTGAAATTTATTTGATATCTTGAAATCATGGAAAGATGTTATTACTCCAAGACCTTTCCTTTTTGCAGAAGCACGATGAAGGGGGGGAAGTATTGTCAAAATGGGAGTTAAGAATAGGGCACCAAGTCCACTAACGAACCATCAGCTATGGAATCTAACAACCTTAAGGATAGACAGCTTGGCAAGCAAGAGTAAACCTTGGACTAACATGAATTAATCAATTATCAGATATCATTAAATAATAAAGAAAAAACAACTAAGCATTAACAAAAATTGTTACCTTTATAATTTGAGAACCTTATATTGTGTAAAGCAAGTTTTAATATAACGACACCATAATACCTATTTATATTCATACATGTACATACATATATACGTATATGTGCGTAAGTCAATTAAGATGTATATGCCAATTTTGAACGTATACATAAAATACTTATGTTTAGGATTTACGCATATATGCATGTATGTGTACATACACATATGAGTATAGGTAAGTACGTGGATATCTTTATATTAAAAAATTAAGAGAGTGAAGCTATTATTATTCCTTCACCTTGGCTATGGATTAATATCATTTCATGCATGGCCACCTTTCATAATTCTTATTCCATCGGACCTTATAATTGTTAAATGGTACCTTACAATTTATTATATTTTTGAACCGACGGTTTTTTTACACCTTACCACCTCAGACTTCTTGTGTAATTGAGCATGCATTCAGTGAGCCTTTAAATTCTACACTCACCTCTCACAATGAGTTTATTATTACTTCTCCCATTTCGATTTGCAATTTGATCTCTACACTCTACTTCTTGTCGTGAATCATATGCTCTTCCATAGCTCTTGTTTTTATTGCAACGCTAGTATGTATTCAATTCCATCGATTGCTCTAAGTGAGCCAATTTATTGGCTAGACTACCAGCGTCCATCTACAGTACGACGCCTTGCAATTATTCTTGCATGGGAGTGTCAGCCTATCAAAAGAAGGCATCAATATCTTTCTTTAATCCAGGGTTTGGAATGATTCACAACCTGTGTATATATTCTTTTGTGTTCCCCTGTATCGATATAAGAATGTGTCATCATGTTGATGGAAAGGATATGTCCATGAAGACATTTTCAAGTATGAATGTGCATTTTTAATTAATCTTTGTCAAAGAAAATCAATTCATATAGAGGTATTGTCAATATACCTCTGAGATGAATGCAACACCTACATGGTGTCGAAACAATTTGAAAAGAATTATATGTTTCATCTGAATGTCATAGGCCAAATTGGGCATCACGAGATTGTAGTGTTTATATTCAATAACCAATTTTCACTAATGGAACCACCCAAGAATTCATCCATCAAGACTAGCATGGTCGAGATGAAGGGTCAAAATGGAAATACCTCTACATGAAAAAATAGACATAAATCAATAACAATTGTCATATCTAAAT
Organism: Cupressus sempervirens; assembly: GCA_028749045.1. Taxonomy (NCBI): domain Eukaryota; kingdom Viridiplantae; phylum Streptophyta; class Pinopsida; order Cupressales; family Cupressaceae; genus Cupressus; species Cupressus sempervirens. Next base: position 551,172,202 of record CM053786.1, read on the forward strand.
AACTAAGTCAGCTCATGGTAGTCCGTTGTATAATTCTCGTTGTCAAGTCGAGCGTGGGCAATCGGGTTTATTTGTATTGCCCACCTAAATCCTTGGCCAAAGTAGGTTAGTGGCATGATTATTGCTGTAATCATTAAAGGTCAAGGTGCTACCAATTGGAAGATAGGTTGATGAAGGTGTTCACACCCTTGTCAATTGATTAGCCGACACTATAACACCAAGATACTCAGTGGTAGGACAGTGGTGTCCGAAGCCTAATCCTAGGGTAGGGCGGGCCTTTCTTGGTAGAGATTGTGTGGGGAGGTTGGGAGGTTAAGCCCTTGGCAATACTTCTCCTCCTTCCTAGATGCCAAGGCTTGCACAACACAGGGACATTATCTACATTTTCTCAGGTACTTACTTCATGTTACTGCATTTCATTTGATATATGTAGATATGTAATTAAATTATGTTATTTCTTTACATTAGATATCAGGATTGAGTTACACTAAATAACCATGAGTTGGGAACGAAATAGATGCGGTAGTTTTAACTGTATTTCATGTGAACCTATACTAAAAATGTTATTTTAATTTTCAGTTTTATGAATTGTAAGTTATAGTTAAACTCGTAATTCCCCTTCTTGTGAAAGTGTAGAGTAACTGTTATAACTGTCACTCTTTTCATTCAGTTAATCTTGTAACAGTATTACATTTGAGTAATGGATTAATTGGCTACTGGAAATTAGCATGTTATAATTTACCATTTTTATTCTTCGATGGCTCATTTCAAGGGGCAAATGGAGTTGAAATTTGGTGGCCAAATTAACTCACTATGAGGATTTGGTGGCCAGATTAGCTCACTATGAGAATTTGATGACCTACACTTGGAGTCTATTAGTTATTGTTGCTCAACAACACAAAAGGCAATTGGTCCACAATGAGATTGGTGCATATGACCTCGACATCCCCTAGCATGAGAAACAAATAAAAAGCCTAAAGAAGATACACGCTCTAAGAGAAAATGAGTTAGTGGCAGCCAACATTCTGTTGTAGGAGCAGAGCAGACAGATTATGCTATAGGAACTAACATGGTTAAAAATGCTACAAGAACAAACAAGGATGAAACTATACTTCTGAATTGCGCGACAGGAAGACATAACAAGATGATGCTATAGGAAGTGCAGAAACTATAAAGAAAGTTAATGTTATGTTTTAAGTGTGTTTTAAACTTTGATGTTTGTAATAAAGTCCTACAATATGGTGGCATAAATGGAGTAGTGATTCGATAAACTCTCCAAGTATAGCCACCTAGGACAAAGTTGAGTTCATTTTAAGTTGAGTCAATTTTCTTTAAATGTGTTTTGTGTGTTTGAATAATTAAGCCAACTGGGAAATCGATGGCTACAAGAAACTTCAAACAGCTGGACAGTTGGCGGCAGATTCTAATGCCTAATTCCTCATGATTCAAAAACAGATTTCTTTTCTTGCTTTTGGGTTGATGTTTCATCTCCCAATCTAAGAAATGAGAAAGTATTGAAAAGACAGATTGTGTAATCGGAAAAAAAGGACGATTCCGATACAACAAAATGTATAAAAAGTTTTTGAGTGGTGTTTCTAATATTTGTGAGTTTTCAATTTGAATTTATGATTTTTTTTCCTTTCCAGAATTCGAAAATCTAAAATCCGAGAAGATGTCGATAATTTAGTCACTAAATTACAGAACATTATTCTAGTTTTTTGAATCTAAGCTAAGCTTTCGGGTTTTGCATTTGTTACACAAAATTAGATTCTTGAGTCATCAAATGCAAATTTCTATTGTTTTGAGGGTCGCCACAACAGATGGGAGTCTTTTAGACTTTTTGCAATCTATCTCTAGGATCGTGGAGGAGTTATGTATCATATTACCTTTGCTTTCTTTTGTTTTAGTGTTTCAATTATCTCTACTTGTACCCGCGCAGAATGCAACTGGTGAATTCGGTGAATATCCTCATGTATTCACCGATGTGTTGAAAATCACATAGTTGATATGTGATAAAGGGAAGAGATGGTTTGTATATGGAATTTGCAGAAGTTATAAGTGTCTGGGTATTTCATGGTCGGTGGTCGGTTTGTGCTTGAGTTTTAAATCTCGCATGCAATATGGTGATACAAGTTGGAACCAAATCAATATTGTTTGATGGTCATGTTATGGTCAGTGTGGATCCTTAGTTTCACATTCGGGGGGTGACTGAACTATTTATGTATTTCAATTACATTGCAGAAGTCAGGCCAATCAGTGCAGCAAACCAAATGTTGCTACAAGGGATCAAAGAAGTTCCTGTCGCATGTCAATTTATTAGTTGGCATTAAGAGAGTTAGATAACAATTTGAGGTAAGTTAATAATCGATCTTGAAGGTGTATGAACCCCTTGATGCAAACTTAGTTGAGTGATTCATTTCCTCCTAAGATTTCCAAGGTGAGGCTCTGCATCATATTCTCTGGAATGAGGATGTAAGTTTTGTAGATATCGTTTCTGAAAGTTGGACTTTCGAGAGATGTTGTAGGTGTAACAAGGAAGCCAATCACCTACTTTCCATCATTAATACAAAGTACGTTGCACAATTTATAGAGCACCAACACAAAGTCACGGGTTCTCACCCGGACAGTATAGATGGGTTTACTATTTTTTATTGTTTGATGTGTCAGTTGGAAGAGCAAATAGAGGAGCTTGCAGGGCAATTCAGCTTAGTATAGGAAAATTCTGGTGGAAATAGCATCTCCCATTTCCTCTGAGGCTCTCGACACATCCACCCCAACATTTATCCTATGAGAGAAGATGGATTCCTTGCAAATAATGACGAGAAAAGCCACAATTACAAACCAATGGATCTCCCAGCAAGTGGAGAAAGCTTCAACTTCCTCTCCGAGTCTATTAATTATTGTTTTTCAGCAAAACAAATCAGGCAACTGGTCCCAGTGTAACACGGGGACGCATCCCACCCCCCCAAATCTCTATCTCGGAGACAGGGACGTCCCCGAGACAAGGGGATGACGTCTTGGCGTTTCGGGCAGAGCCACTGCCACCAGAGACGGTGAGACGTCTCCGAGACGGGTGCGGGGGGATGCCAAGGAGTCTCCTTCGTTGTGGGGGGACGCCTGGACATCTCTCGCAGCAAGCAAAAGAGGCACTTAAAAAATAAAAAAGTTGAACTCATTTTTTAAATGTTTTAATGTTTCTTATTTATTGTATTGGATTGTGGGGCCCATTCGTTCCTCCTCCTTTGTTTAAAACCTTTCTATTCTTCATTTTGATTCACATTTGCATTTCTCATTGTTTGCAACAACAACAACAAGAAGAGTGAAGAGCTGAGATAAGGGTTTGTGCAAGAGTCAAGAAAGTCTTTGCAAGTGAAAAAGGAGAGCCTAGGAGCAAGAAGAAGAAGAGGAGGGTGGTTCCGGATTTACCGAATCTTGTTGGAGTTTTTCAAGCAAAAGGTAGGGTTTGTAATTTATTTTTATGATTTTCAAATGCGTATTTATGAATGTTTTTGTTTGTTAAAACGACTTCTATTATCTCTGGACTCTTTGAAATGTCTATTTTCGTTTGTTTAAACCGAAGACTTCTACTCTCTTTCAACTATATTTGGTGATTTAAATATTAATAATAAAAAAGAAAAAGAGTATAAAACGAAAATTGACTTCCAATGGTTCCGTAGGATTTGGGCTATTCTAAGTTAATTTCAGTACGAAGAAATAACAAAAAAAAGTTAAAATAACCATTGGAAGTCAATTTTTATTTTATAGTCCTTTTTCTTTTTCTTTTTTTTTCTTTTTTTTAAATTATTTTTATTATTATTATTAAACAATAAGCCTTGCCTATTCCGATTTTTTGTTCTTTGGTTGTAACTTGTTTCATTTTGTTATGGTTATGATTATCATTTATAAATTTAAATAAATTATAATAGATTAATATTCTTGATGTTTTAGTTTTACAGTTTTTTTATTTAGCTTTATTAACTCTTGTTTTTTCATTTTGTGAAATGCAGTGTCACAATGAGCTCCTTCATTGATACTCATAGTGATGATGAGATGGAATTTCATTCAGATAGTGGCAGTGAATCAGAATATGAACCTAAGCCTGAGGTTGGGGCTGAGGATGATGATGACACTGTTGAGAGGGGTGACCATGAGAGTGACATTGGGGTTCGGGTTGGGCCAAATCAGCAAGGGGCCCAAACTAGTTCCACTTCCATGGGTACTAGTTTTATACTATCTGGTACTCCATCTATTGATTGCCCCTCCCCAACTTTGGCACAGTGGGCTAGGGGTAAGTTTGATCCAAAATCTCCTTTAAAACAATTTGCCACTAGAATAACAAGCGGATCAGGAACAGGTGGCACAAGAAAGCGGAGATGCAATATTTGTGGTGAAGACTGGTATGGTAGCATCACTAGAGTGAATGTACACTTCCTCTTTTGGATAGGTAAAGGTGTCTTACCATGTAAGTTTTTGGCTGAATCCAAAAACTCGAAGATTAGAATTGAATTCAACAAGCTTTAGGGAGTTTCAAAGGACTTAGGCCTTCCAGTGCCTACTACCTTGGCTGGTAGGCAACAGATTCAAACTATACAGAAGGTGCATGGGCAACAAATACAGGTGCAACAACATCGACGCATGTCTTCTTCTAGACCACAGCATAGAGCTTCATCTACTTCATTGCTAGGGGCAGCCTCCGCACCTTCCTCTACTTATAGCTCTATAGGTGTAGCAGCAACTGAGACGAGCAAGGGGAAACCCAGGGCACAATCTAGTGACAACAACCCTATAGCAGAATTGTTTGCAACCCAGACGAGAGAGAAGTTGGATGCATGCATTGGGAGAATGTTATTTACCAACGGCATTCCACTTCACATTGCTCGGTCTCCTTATTTTAAGGAGGCATTTCAGAAAGTAGCGAAGGCGGAATTACCATCATATGTACCACCAGGTGAGCACAAATTGAGGACTAAAATCTTGGATGATGAGTATGCCAAGATTAGTGAGTCCATGGAGACCATGAGGGTTGTTTGGGAAAAATCGAGGTGCAGCATTGTTATGGATGGGTGGACAGACATTGGACACCGTCCACTCATCAATGTCATAGTCACATGTATAGAGGGCCCATTCTTTCTTAGGGTGGTTGATTGTCCAGGGCATCGAAAAGATGCTAATTTTCAATTTCAGATTCTTCGGGAAGCCATTGAGGAGATTGGGCCACAAAATGTGGTCCAAGTAGTGATAGATGCAGCTCATGTGTGCAGAGCTGCAGGGAGGCTTATTGAGGCCACATATCGGCATATTTGGTGGACTCCTTGTTGTGTGCATACTATGAACAATGCTCTAAAGGACATGGGGAAGATTAGTTGGATAAAGGGAGTGGTGAGCGATGCTAGAGATGTGCAGATGTATATCTACAACCACCACACCTCACATGCTCTATTTAGGAGCTTCGCCAACGAGGAGTTCCTGAAGCCAGTTGAGACACAATATGCATCCTATTTCATTCTCTTGGAGAGAATGCTTGAGTTGCAGGAGCCATTGCAACTAATGGTTATGACGAATGAATGGAATAGGTGGGATGGTTCCAAGTCAGAGCAGGGGATGAGGGTGAAGGATATAGTTAAGAGTGATGTATTTTGGAGCGATGCAAAATACATTGTCTCTATTATTAGGCCAATCTTCGAGGTGATCAGGTATGGAGATGGGGATGCACCCACACTTGGAGAGGTGTATGAGTGCATTGATTCTATGCTTGGGCAAATGAGGGCAATTGTGCAAGAGAAGGACCCCACATTAGCCTTCTACAATGATCACATTCGGCCTATTATTCAGAATAGATGGGACAAACTTAACACACCCTTACATATGGTTGCATATGCATTGAATCCGAGGTGGTACATGACTAGGCTTGGTAGAGTTACACCACTTCACGATAATGAGGTGATTTATATTATATAACACTTTAAGACTTAGATTCTTATCATTTTATTAATTAAAATCATTTACATTACTAGCATCTTGATTCTTCTATTTGCTAATAATTTGTACTTTTTAAATTTTTTCAGGTGAAGGAAGGGTTCTTCAAGTGCATAGATAGGATGTATGACCTTGAGACAGCAGCTAAGTTTCGCATTGAGTGGACCAAATTTGCTACTCTTAGGGGTTACAAACAAGCGGCAAAGGCGAATATCAAGACTATGGCACAAGAGGATCCCATTTTGTGGTGGTCAGCTTATGGAACGAAATCTACAACCACCACACTAGCTATTCGTTTGCTGTCCCAGGTACTTAGTTCCTCAACTTTTAACTTTTCAATGTTTCATTGTTCATTGTTCAATGATCATTGTTCAACTTCTAATTCTCGAGTCTTACATTGGCCAATTATTTTTCATCTCAAGTTTCTAGTTCCTCAGCTTCTGAGAGGAATTGGTCTACATATAGCTTCATCCACTCTCTTAAGAGGAATAGACTTACCTCTCAAAGAGCAGAGAAGCTAGTGGCTGTACACAGTGTGTTGCGTATCAATGACCGCAACACAAGTGTGTACAAGGAAAGCCCAGCATCACGATGGGATGTAGAGCCTAAGGAGCCATCGCAGATTGATGAGGAGGATGCTTTAGATCCAGCCACAGGGCTAGTTGTTGTTCCCTTTTCGGCTCTTGATCTTGGAGAGACTGATAGTTCCAGTGGTGATGAGTTTCAACCTCCAAGGGATGATCATTAATCATTGATTTGGTATTTTGATTTGGACTCTTGGAGACTTGTAGTTTTTGTTTGCATTATATACTTATTTTGATATCATGATCCATGGCACATGATACTTATTGTAATCATCTTTATGTCATGAGTCATGACTCATATGATCATTGATTACTATTAGATAGTAGAATCTAGATGCTCATACTATCGATCTGAAGACTGATGTATAGACTAATATTTATTATTTTCTGATGTTCAATGTTCATTGTTTGTTTGTTATTTGATCATAAATCATGACGTTCTAGTTAAAAACTTCAATGCAATGTTCAATGTTTAAGTTTTTTACATCTTTGTATCTTATATTGTATAATTGTAGTACATCTTTTCGTAACTAGCATTTTAAGCATCATATGTATAGTATATACACCCCTGCTCCCTCCGCCACCTCCCATCCCCTGCCGCTGTCCCCAAATCAAGGCCCCTCTATCCCCCCGTCTCCCAGGGCGGTGTAACTATGAATGGTCCACAATGAGATTGGTGTATGGGAATATTGACATCATTCAACACAAGAAACAAATCAAAAGGCTAGAGAAGATACATGCCCTAGGTGAAGATGAGTTGGTGGCAACCAATATCCTCGCAAAAGAGGATGTAAGTTTTATAGATATTAGTCTCCAAAAGTTGGATTTCAAACAAATGTCATGGGTGTAGCACGGAGGTCGATCACCCATTTTTCATCATTAATATAGAAGTATGTTGCACGGTCGCAAAGTATATATAGGAAACCATGTGTTCCCACCGGACAGTATAGATGGGTTTACCATTTTGATTCTTTGATGACCCATTTCAAGAAGCAAATGGAGAAGAAATTTGGTTGCTCTTGCAATTTTGAGAAGCACGTCATGGATGAGTGTTGAAAATTAATTGAAGCAACACATGAGGCCTGTGAGACCCTCACAAAAATGAGGGAATACTCTAACCAAGCAGGTGAACTTTGAAAGAGGCCAAGTTCCAAGTGTAGTGGGTCAAGAAGCTAGACAAAGAGTCTATCAATGAGTTCATCGAAGGATTCAAGTGCTACAAAGCATCCGCTTCAAGGTGATTGACCCCGCACAACCCCTATTTTTGCAATTCTTCTTTCTTTAAGTCCCAAGGACTTTGGACTTCTAAATCCCTGCAACATATCATACTCTAACATTCTTTATTCTTTTATTCTTTCAAGTGTCATCATCAAGACTCGCTTGCCGCAACAACATTCAATCACCAATATATCGTTGCAGTGTAAATGGCACCCATGTCAGAGAAGGAACAAGTACCACAGTCAGATGGATTTGACAGGCAGGATGTGCATTCCATAAGTATTAGTTGCCTTGATGGTTGAGCATTGTTCCTGTATTTATTGTAGAGTACAAGCATATAGCAAAGGGACGGAATGTCAATCTGACATTAATGAAACAAAACCTAGGGTCAAAGGATGCACGAAGTACAGGAAGATATTTGAGTGCCAATAGTACATTATTAGGATTCAAACCTCCAAATTCCCTTATTTTTCTCCTTTCTTCTTCTCTCTCCTTTCTAAATATTTTTGAATACTTTTAAGTATTTGTAAATAACTATTGATGATTCTAAAACACCATAAGCAATAATAGGCTAGTTAGCCTTCTAAACTCTCTCAACTTAGTGTTAGTATGATCTTATGCTCCCTTGGAGTGGTGTTCCCAAACGAGTGATGGGTGGAGTTTATCATCTTTGATCAAAGCAATGAACTTGAGCTAGTTACTTTGAGCACATTTTGACTATGTTTTAAATGTGTATCATTTTCATTTCATGTTGTCTTTACTCTAGGGCATTGTATTACAGGGAAGACGAAAAGGAAGAAACCAATTGCATAAGGTCTAAGCTCAAATGTTATATGTTACGTGTTCTTTGTGTTTCTAACATGAAATGGATTTGCCACATACTGGTTGATGATCATATATGTTATTGTTTTGCTAATTGTCTAGCATAAAGATTGAGGGAAATGATGATGACTATAGGTAGATTGTGATTATTCAATACCCATGTCTTATCTTTTGTTGTTCCTTTTTAAATCTTCTCTAAAACTCCCTTTTCGAAATCTATGTTTTGGAACCTTCACAACCACCAATAGACCCCTTAAAACAAGTAGCAACATGTCCAACTAAGTTAATCCAACATTGTCATGACCCAAAATCCAAGTGCTTGGGAGGATAAGAAACTCAGTTATTTCCCCCCTTCCAAGTGGAGTTAGCTAGAAAACACACGCAACGCATCTCAACTTTGTTGGCCCGTGCACAACACACCCATCAACACTCCTAAATTCCTTAAGGTCTACATGGTCGAGATCAGTGTCAATGATCTCTTGGTGGTCATTGTCCAGCTTAGACAGCTCCAAGTATCCTTCAAGCTTGTACTTCATTGGGGTCATTGTTGTCATATCTCTTTCTCCACAATGACCAAGAGTTAATAAACCATTAAAAAGTCTTAATTGAGATGACTAAGAACAAAAAGCAAACTAAATAAATGCATCATCATCATTAGAAACTGAATAAGAGTTCATCGTTCCTTACCCCTTATAGACCCACCTACGCACGACATTTATAAGAAAAAACAATGCATTCAAGGTTTCAGGAATACACTTGCAGTCTTCCCTTTAGTTAATCAGGGATGTGGAAATCCCTAACATTAATTATGAAAACCTTAGATTAGATAAATCATCTTGTTTCAGAGATCAAGGTTGTTTCCACCCCCATTCCCTTTCGAGTTTTGAGGATGAACGTATACCAAAATTGATTCTTGAAAGCGATAAAGAGTTACAAACCCTAGGTGTATATGCCAAGCGTCGGGCAGCATTCATGATCTCTTTCGGGCATCGAGAATGAAAACATCCCCAACGGACTTAATGTTAAGTCCAAGGTGATCTCAGGAGTGGCAAATTATAGTTTTTGGAATCCTTGGTCCCTTTTGAAATCTTTGGGTAGTAATAAATCTGCAGAGATCCTAAATTTGACTTTGGTCCACATGATAGATACTTTGAATGCTATCTATAACTCTTGGATGGCATGCGTAGCCTGTATAAAATAACCATGCTCAACATTTATCTCTGAATTTTCCAATCTATTAACAAAAATTGAGGCGTGCCTCCTCCTTTTCACCCAAGTCCTTGTTTACAGAAGCTCTCTCAGCTATCAATTGACAACATTGAATATCAATTGGAAGTACAAAAACCTTGTAGCCACCACTAAGTTTGTCGAAAATTTGGTGCAATCTTTGGAAAAAGGTTTGAACTTCGTTGGAGAACCATATATATGATATTAAATAAATCGACCATACAAAATGTTTCTAGGACAAAATAGCTGATCAAAAATTATATTTATTTTGGCTCTCAATGGTGAAACCCGTATACCCTGTGACTCCAAATGATGAAATTCATATACCTTTGCTCTACTATAATTGTTACTTGCATCAATAAAACATACCACCATTCGAAAATGAATAAACAGTGGAATTTGAAAATGATAAGACAATGGAACACAAAAAGAGTCTTTGTTGTAACTGACTGTGCCTTCAAAACTTCCACCAATGACTGCACAATAAAAATGGTCGAAAGACTGCCAACATGGAGAAATCACGAGGATGTCAAGAGGATTAACCACAGACCAGTTGAGATAAAAAAACAAAAAACATAATGAGACAATGGTAGATGAAAACGAATACCACACATAAGACGAATACCATAGAAAATGCAAACACATAGGAGCATGTGAGTATTGCAGATAATGCAACCACCATAGATGATACTAACTCAACCGAAGCATACAAATATCACAGAAATTTGATGGCACATTCTGAAAGACTTTAAGCCTTTGACCACGATGCCATAACATAAGAGCAAATAATATGAGCATGGACAAGTAACAACAGAGGATATGAACATGATGCCATGACTTTGAATGAGGATAATATCAGAATCCCCAGACTCCAGTAGTAAAGAAGAAACAAGTGATATTAGAATGGCAGAGTACTAGTCAAGTTGAAGACACAATTCACTGCTATAAAAACTTAACACTTGCAGATAGCCTGCATAGAATATTGAGAAACTGCAGTATATAATAAAACTTTGCTACAATAAGACTCAAGCGCCTTTGAATCCACCACTCTTATCATTTGCTCTTGAACAGAATAACTTTCTTTAAGAGCAAATCGTCAAAGAGAGTCAAAGATGGAAAGATTGAGAGCAACGAACCAAAGGTCTTTTACGTAACTAACATAAGCTGAAAATGTCCACCGCCAACTCTATAAAATTGGCCATTGAAATGACTATAATCAGTTTACTCAGACGCCAAGAAGGATGAAGACCACAAACCATAAAATAATCGCATACAATTGTGAACAATGACAAAAGAAAACCGAACATCCCAGATAAAACATTGGCACAGTCAGAAAGTTCTTGACAGCAAAAGGAGAAAATCTTCCACAGACTTATAAAAAATATGAATATGAAGAATACTTTTGCTAGACGAACCATGAGAGCAAGACAAGCAAGATAAAATATGAACCAATAAATTGTATATAAACTAAAGAACAAGAAAAACTTCGTTATTTGTTGTTATCTAACTTGGCTCTGATACGATGTTCATGTTTTCCCAAGAAATAAAGATAAACAACAGTAAAATAAATGAAGTACAATAAGACACATAGAGAGAGACAACAATTTATCCTTGGACAACCCTCCAACATGAGGGGGAAAAACAACCACACCAAAAAATATCACTTTTATTGAATAAAAGAAGTTAAAGTACAGTGCTTTCAACTGAATACCATAATACATATCACACAAAGCAATCATATATATATATATATATATATGTTGCATAGGTACATGTACCCACACCCCTAGGATGCATACCCAATACCAGGTACTTGGTGATGAGCATCACAGCTAGGGACCTTGATTAAGATTTATGATTTTTGTTTTGGTTTTTGTTCACGTATTAGCTTGTTGTTTAACAAGTTTATTCAAATATGTAATCAGTTTGAAACTTTCATACAATATTGATTAATAGTCCACTTTATCACTGTTCAAGTCAGAAGTAAATCATTTGCAATATGTCATTGTTATATGACTTATGATCTTCTTGTTCATGTCTAAAGTCTGCCTTCTATGTATGCATCCAAACGTTTATCATATATTATTATTACAAAGATATTGCAAATCTGAGACTGAAAACAATACATTACATTTCCAAACTTTATCACTGTTCTTGTTTTGAAAAACCATTGTCATGACTCATAATTTCAGATTCTCTACAAATCCTAAATTAGATTAAATAAAAAGTTTGACATACCCAAATACCCATGTCCCCTATTTTGAAAAATAATCATACCCATACCCATACCAGTATCCTAAGTACCCAAGTACCCCTGTCCCCATGCAACCTTGATATATGTGTGTCTGTCTATATATATATATATATATATATATATATATATATATATATATATATATATATATATATATATATATATATATATATATATATATATATTGAATTGAGACTCTTCGTATCATAACCGAGTCTCTTCAGTTTCCAAATGTGAGTCTCTTTGTATTTCCAAACACATCTATTTGCATGACACGTGTCTCTTCACATAATAAAATGTCTGATATTTAGGGTGAGACACTTAGCACGCATTGGATGCCACGCCGAACTCACTTGATTATAAGAAAGATAGAAATGTGTATGATGGAAACATCATCATAAGTCTCTTCTCTAATTGTTGACACAATGCAGAGGCATTATCTCAATTTCAACATAGCAATATCAAAGGTAAATATCTCTATCATAGCTATAATCTTCAATAGTTTCTGCATGGCAAAGCAAAGCTTGGTTTAAGGAGTTCTAATATCCAAATACTACCCATTGGTATCATTGTCATTATCTTTTTCTTTTCTTTTTTAAGTTCAAGTCAATTTGATTCAAGATCCAGCTACTTCAAGGGAGAAGAATCAATTGAGTTTAGGAAGAATAGCGTAAGTCCCTTTGTGTGTTCCAGCAAGAAAAAATATCAATTCACTGAATTATATCCAACACAAGTTGCTAGTTCACACTGTAAACCTTGTGGTTGCCTTATATTATCACACATTGTCATATTGTTTAGCATTTTAAGTTTCTTTGTTCAAGAGAGGATAGAATGCTCAATATTTATTTTGGGTGGAGATGTGTCACAAAACACCCATCAACACATACCACCTCATTCAACATGTTGCAAAGAGTCTTGACAAGCTTTACTTCACAAGAGGCAATAATTGGCTTCAACAACACCAACTATTCAGCTGAAGCCTCAAAAAAGTTAATTAATGTAGGGTTCCTACCATATATCCACTTTGCCACATAAAATTGTGCAACCCCTTTTGCACAAACTCTTTTAGATTCTTCAGATTCTTCCACTATCACCTTTGTGCATCTCACAATGTCCTTCTGCTGCTCACTCAAGTCATATTGACTTAAATCACTACATTGACCAATAACTTCCAATAGGAGCACCTCACAATATTAAATGGTATGCTATTCTAATACCGAAATTCGACATGTCCTCCCAGTGCACATTATACCTTCAAACAAAGGTTACCCACCAAGAATATTGCAAGCAAAAAAGACACTCAGTGGTTGCAATTGCAATGGATGCCTAGAGCTATCTACAAAGGAAAAGTCTTATATCTACAGGCCAATAGGAGAGTCCACATCAATCTCTAATCCTAGAGGTGAATACTACCATTGCATTTTATTTTTATTTTCCTCTCCTTACAAGAACCAAGGATAACCTTAATCACTTGCATAACCTCAAGCTCCACTAGATTACAAAGTTACACACCCTAGACAAGGATATGTGCAAGGTAAAATTTGAAGCAATTGATATTACAAAGTTGCACACCCTAGGCAAGAATATGTCACTTGCATTTACTCTCTTCTCATCCATGTGCCATAATAATTACAAAATTATTGTCCATGTCATTAATTAGAAAATTGAAACCCTAGCAAAAAGATAGCGAAATTTTAATATTAATAACATACAATGTAGACCTTAGCAACACCAATAAGTAGAGCAAAGGGTGAATAACAAATCTTCCATCTAAAAGGAAATAAATCTTCCATCTAATAGTAGAGCATGTTTGGAAGCTAACCCATAAGCATTAACACATCTTCCATCTAAGAGGAAACCATAGTAGAGCATGTTTGCAAGTTAGTCGAGTCAAATTTCTCCTTACCAACACCAATGAGTAGAGCAAAGAACCATTTGACAGATGCAATGTATCCAATGTATAACTTTCCTCTTTGAGCCTGCCACATACACGATTTATATGAGAAAACCATAACAACTACATAAATGTATATTTGTTAGGTCTAAATATCAGTAAATTTGTAATAAGGAGTTAATAAAAACAAATAACAAGAGTATCCAAAAAATGGCAGCTTACAAATAATGTTGACAATAAGGACATTTTCAAAATAAAACAATAAATCTTCTATCTAATTGTGGATTAGTTTAGACTTACAGCATATACCTGGGAATCTGTGACTATTAAAAATTAAAATTAAGAACTAAGGCTTGACGGTTTGCTATTGACCCAGGAGCTTATCATAAGACTTCTTTGTGCTTGAAAGGGAAATCACTATCTAAAAAGTCCAAGCATCATTCAAGGGCTTGTATACCTTAAGAAAGAAAAATATAAAATTCTTATATAAAATGTTTATAGGCCTATCGAAGTCGAATTTTAATGGTAAAAATTAACAATAGGAGACAAAAGATCATTCAATTTACATTTCAATATGTACTGGCTGTCATGTCCATTTCTGAATTGTCTGTTCTTCATTATTATCACTGTCCACATGAATTACTTATTTTCCTTTTATCAGGCTGATCTTAAAAAATTCCAGCAAATTAAGGATTATTTCACCAAATTCAGATCAAGCCCAAGTGTACCGGTAATAAATATCTCATGAGGTGAGAGCACTAAAAATCTATGTTAAATGAAGCTTTGGTAACTGCCTTTTTAAGCTATCAAAGAGCACTCCTGCTCTTGTGAGGTTATTGGTTGGAGACATACTAAATCCAGCTTACTCTGAGAATACATGCTTGTCTCTATTAATTTATCTTTAAAAAAGGTAACTGAATTTTCTTGTCGAGGAAGGTGCGGGGAGTTGCTTCTATCAAAGTCTGAATTTCTGCAAGGTGCTGTTCCAGGGCAATATTTGACCTTCCCAAACTTCTTTTTGTTTTCTTCCAAGACATTAAATTACTTGGTCTCCTGGTACCACTCAAAAAGCCAGCCAGAGCAAGTTTCGTTCAAAATGCCACCTAAAAATAAGCTGGAGAAGTCCAGTTTCACCATTTCATTAACTGGGGGTAAAATATATTCAAGCACCATTAGTTTTCCATCCATTTTGTCTACCACTTCAGTTAGAGAAGTAAGCTACTTCCTCAACAATTTTTTATCCTTGAGCAAGTAAAGAACCCTTGCATGTCTTCTGGCTTGTATGATGTTTCCAATCTCACTTACAGCTTGTACATTTTATCCAAAAAGGAGAGTTGAACAGGTATAGAACAATAGGCCCAATGAGGTATTGAATACAAAAATGCAGTTTATTTTGCTTTTTGTTTTAGTTGTGGTTTAATCTCCCCATCTTTATATTTATAGTGCAAAGTTTTCCCTAGTTAATTCACCAAAAATGATTTTAGCAATCTGATAATCCGATACCTCCATTTCTTTTTATTCTTTATGCAATTGTGGGTGGCAATCTCTGCATATCTTATGCCCTGATCATCAATATTAATATCCTTTGCAGGAATGTCATGTATCAGCATTAGTAGCTACAACCTCTTTGTCAAGCGCCTGTTCCTTCCTTCTTCCTTTAAATTTCTGGGTCTTATTCTTGACTGAAATGTCTTCAGAAAGTGATCAATTTTTGTGATAGGCTGAGCATACATTTTGCAGAATGTACACAAGAGCCAATGCCTTTGGATCAGCAGAGATTTTCTGGATATCCTGCTAATCTGGAACAATTTGATTTGTTTAAAAGGTTAGTCTATATTAATCTCTCTTTCTAAGTACATGTTTATTGTCACAATCAGCCCAAAAATCTTCAAAATCTAGTTGATGTTTGTAATATTGTCCGAGTAAACTTTCAATCTCAAACCAAAATTGCATCTTTAGTGTATTGTTAAATTTTACATCAGAGTTATCTATTTATGGAAGTAAATTATTGATTTGAGTTTCTTGTAAAATTTAATGCAATATTTATTCTTATACAAAAATTGAATCTCTGCTATTTAAAATAGTTTAAGCAGAGGCCTTTAATATCACTTATTAAGGTATTGCTACACTGGAGTTAACGTGCCTCATATGTTGATGCGAATAGCAGAAACAATAAACTTTGTTTGAAAGTCACCGTGGTTAGAAAGCACCGAAGAAGACTGTGGTAATGTGTGTTTGATTTCTGAAATGCAGGTGGGCATATTGAAATTGTATGTGACTGAGAAGTCACATCCGGATAAAAAGTGATCTCCCGGAGGAGTCACGTCCAATCGTGGATGTGGCTCCAAGTCACCACTCACTGTGCCTCTTCAAAGTCCATCGACTAATTTTGTCGATCTGTTTCAACTTAAGACATTCGGACATAGTCAATCATGTTTTATTGTTTATTAATTGCACAGTATATCTGTTATTTTTCGAGGATCGCTGCAAATGTACTAAGCACTGCCAGATTGGTTTGTGTTTTCCAAATGGAAGTGACCTCTTATTTAAATTGTGAACAAGCAATGAAGAGACATGTCCCTTTGCGGAACATGTATATTCATTAATTAGATAATTAATATTATAAAACTTAATCATAGTTTCATATCTAAGTTGCACGGGTACCTCCCCCCTCCGCACCCAAAAAAGGTCGAACCGGTTCGAAGTTCAAGTCCAATTCGAACTTGGTTCGACCAAGATGCTGTTTTGGCACAGCGGGTTCAATCAGGTTTGAACTAGGATCGATCCCAAGGTGAACCAACTCAGAAATTTCGAACCCATAGCAAACTGGGCCACACGGACAGCTGGAAAAGTGTTTTTGGGCAAAAATTAATTGTTTTTTGGCATCCACAACCTAAAAGTTGTTATGAATTGTTTTTTGTGACCTCTCATTGTCATTTTACGTTTCCAAACAGGTTATTTTGTCTTAAGGGAGAGCACATAAGTTTTTGAGCAAGCATTCGGTGTGCAAGGAGGAGTTTGAAAATTGATTTGTTGGTGTTCTTCAAGTGTTTGTGCATCATTTATACACATTTGCAAAATTGCAATGGCTGGAAAAGGTAAGATCTTATTCCATTTGCTAATGTTTTTGCTCTAGTTTTTTCATTTTTCCATTTCCCTTTCAATCTTCATATGTTCTTTTCCATTTTTCCAAAATTTGTCATTTTCTTGCATATAATTTTATAAATTATGAACATGTATCTAATTTTTTGCCATAGGGAAAGGAATGGCATCTACCTCTTCATCAATAGGCAATACCCAACAAAGAAAAGAACCCAACTCTGATTCCCCTTTATGGAAGTATGTAGACATTATAAAACCCCTTCCAGGAGGTGGTGCATTATGTTGGAGATGTCAGGGTTGTGGTGTAAAAAGAAATAGTTCTTATTATCGTGTGGTAGGTCATTTATGGGGTTACATTGGACGAGGAGTCAAGAAATGCCCTAGCAAAAAAGGTGCCCCTATACCTAATGAAACTATGTTAAAATATATTGAAGAGCATGAAGCAGCAGAAGAGAGAGGACACAAGGCAATAGAACTCGGTAGCAATAAAAGTAGAAGTAAAAGAACATAGGAAATGTAAACCCAACCCCCCCAGATGTTATAGTACAAGACCACCCCTTCTTTAGTATTGTAGCGAATAGTGACACTAAATTTGTCCCCCTTGTACACAAGAAAGGGGCTACTAGAGACTACTTTTCAAAATAAGAGCCAAGCAATTGCTGACATTAAGGTGGGAAGATGCCAGTATGTATTGATGTTAGTTTTGTACCACTACATAACATATAGCAATTGAATATTTGATATAGAATACCAAACACTCAACCCTCTCTTGAAAGGTAAATACTCATGAAGAACATGAGAAAAACTCCAAGATTCCTTACACCTATGGATACTAACTCAGTTATATTAATGTGATTTGTTGGTCAATCACGTAGGCGAGCTTACATTGTTCTTTCATGGATGTCGAACTTTTGTTGTGATGATGATGAAATCTTAGCTTTGCAATGTATACTAGTGCCAAATGATGTTGATGGTGATGATGGAGGGTATGTCTACCAGCAATGCTTCTAATTTTCTCTCTTCTTGAATGAACTCCAACTACTAAACTGCTTGTTGCTTTACTTCTACTCCTATGAATGGAAAGATTAGCAAATGGACGGCGATCAAATCTGATGAAAGCTTAACAGTGGCTTTACCTCCATAGATGCAATGATTCAAGGCAAAAAGACTAGATTACCACGCAAGGCTTCCTAACAAGTTATTAGGATGCTAGTGGCCTAATTTATGGATCCCTATCAAACATCCACTAATATTACCACACAACTATCCATCTATTCTTACTCTTGCTTAACAACTTTCTTCAAATAAGATCTACTTTAACAACTTCAATGGAATTTAAGTTTAACTATTGGAAGTAGAAACCGTGCAATAACACCAAGTGTTCTTTTTCACCACGCAAGACACAACAATGATAAGAGAAGCAATTTTGGTATTATCTTAAGCAACAATTATCTTCAACCCTTTACAAATGAGAGCAAATGACCTTATATAGGGGCCAAAATTACAACTAGCGGTAGAGATTAAGAGGCAAAATCAACGATCCAGATCAAATCCCAAAAACCCTAATTAGGGTTGCCACCCCATCAGCCAATGAGAAGACGCCACCTCATCAATGGACCAATGAAAAAAAAGGAAAGGTGGCAACCAATGAGAAGGCACCAAAATGGTAGCCAATCAGAATTAGACACCTATCCTACCCAAGAAGAAAAAAGAATTTGCCACTTGGGCTTACATCAAATGATCCTCTAATATAATTCTACCCTTTTCTTTCATCTTTTTAGCCAAGGCAATGAACTTGGCTACCCTGTCGTTGACTTCCTTCATGTGAGGACAAGGCATGTGATTCATCTTGAGCTAAACTGAATTCATCAGATTGCTCGTTGCTTGCAGTGTCTTCTCATGATCCTTTTCATATTCCTTCGCACATTCGATAAAGGCAATGGGGGAGGCAAGGGCGCCCAAATGCTTCTTCTTGATCGCAGCCTTCCCCAACTCATCCAATCTTGATCCAAACTCTGTCTCATTGACATTCTACTCTTTGACTTCAAAATCAAGCGCAGCCCCAACATTGCTCATCATGGCTGAAATGGAAGTGTTAACACCTGGGCTATGTTATGCAATCTCATTCTATATCTCCTCAAATATCCTCAATCTGATGGTCAAGGCAACATACCAAGACTCCACCGTACTCATTCCTCCTTCGTCTACCAACTTGGTTCTTTCCAAATATCTCTCTGGTAGCCCAATAAATGCCCTAGCCTGGGAATGGCTAAGTCCTTGACTGGAAGGAAATCCTTCCACTCCCCTTCAAATGTTCTAACTTTGTCTCTAATAGCCACCAATGACCTAAACGTCAAGATAAAGGAAGATAAAGAAATTTCGCCCATCTTAAATTATACCACTAATCCAATCCTTGATTTCGTGCAGCTGAGCCGATATCTCTTCTATGTTGCCCCCGTTGTCTTGCGAAAGGGCTGCCTGATGCAATTGTTGGATAAGCTGGCAATCTCTCCAATACTTGTTTTCTTCCTCCAACTTTACAATCCTCTCGTTTGCCTTTCTCAACCTTTCTCTAATTGAAACCATGCCTTCCTGGATCTCCTCACATTCCATGTCATTAGTGATTCTTCCCAAGTTATGCTCTACTATCTCATATTTCTGGGATACAATCTCATCCACTACCTTGCTAACCTTTGGTATAGCAATCTAAACTTTTCCGTAACCCTCATCATCGCTCCTAATAACCTTTGCCACTGTTTTTGCAATTTGTTTATGTTTCTCATTATCTTCATTTTCCACTAACCCTGGAATATCTTCAACTGTTTAGACACTCACCACCTCACCTCTTGGCATAAGAATTTGTCTTAACCATAGCGGTGCAGTACATCTCCCCAAATCTAGATTCGGTTCAACTAGCAAAGCATCACCAACAGCCTCAGGCGCCTGGCTTACTTCCTAAATATCAATTGGCCTATCCTCTTCACAAGTGATTCTCATACCATCTCCATGTTGGTTCTCCAAGAGAGGAGAGTATTCGGTACTATCACTGTAACCACTTGATCCCAAATCAGAGCTCACCTCTACTAAGACCCTTTGTCCACTTGTATTAATCCCTTGGCTCCTAGCCTCAATTATGCTCTCCCTTGATGGCCTTGCATTCTGTCTCTTTGCTAGAGGCTCCTAATGTTCTTTACTTTTCTCAACCTCCAAATTTCTCTTCTTGCTCTTAACTACTTTTTGTTGCTGGCTACTGCCTCCACCTTTCTGTCTGACTAACTTCGCTGGACCTTTCTCCGATTTCATCTTCTCATAAGTAAGGTGTATCTTCCAACTTTGCAATTGCCTTAACTTCTCATTGTGCCATGACTTAGTGTGTAGATCAATTGTCCTTGTAACTGGCTCTAAGGAAGGATCCTGATGATCATCCCAATCCACTGGACCCAACTCTATTCCATCCACTATATCATAGTCTTCTCTTAGCACATTTTCATCATCTTCTAGTTGATCGGGAATATCAAGGACTCTCCATCTGATTGCCCTCATAATGCCCACTGACAATCTTGAGAAAGCTAGCTTCCTCACATGAAAGTCATCCTATGCATTGACCCAAAAATCTTCTATGGTAGGAATATGTTTGAATGTGTTTTCGTGAGATGTCTTGATAAGACCATTAGGATCGAATCCCTTTCTTGCTCTATACCATCCTAGATGATAGTAGATACTCCTCTAACTCCTCCTTTGCAGCTGCAAAGGCAAGAGGATTGGGGCAAGTATCATTGCCTATTCCAAATGAGAAGGTAATCCCTGTCTCACCTTTAAGTTTCACCATCTTGTCATAATGCTCAGGTTGCCTAGCCAACTCCATCAAAATTATCTTATCAGGTAGGTACCTTGGAAGTCTCTTGGGACAAACTATACTTCCTGCTACTATGATATATGTGAATTGCGAAAATTGGATGAATCAACTCCCATACTTCTTAACTTTTGCTTCCGCTTTCAGTAAGAGCCTCCTTGCAGGTGTCCCTTGTAATATTCTTACTGTCTTCATGGAAAAGGCATCATAAAACATCTTTTAATCTTTGGTGTTGTGCAAATGAAGTTGTGGATAGCACTCATGCACCAAACATTGCCCCGACCCATTGCCAATCACTCCTAAGGCCTTAAGTCCTTGATTTTCATATAGTCTCGCAATCAGATAGAAAAGTTAGGATCCCATGTAGAATTGCTTCTGATTTTGCACTATCCTAAGTTGCAACTCTAAATTTTCACTTATAATTCCAACCCAATCAAATTTTCTCTTTCTATTTTCAATTTCATCAGTAAAATAGTACATTCAGTTCTCAAATTGCATACGTTGAGCCACGTCCATGATTCGGCTGAGAAGCACAATAAGGTCACCATACTCCGATTTGAAAGCTGACTTGGTGAGCTTTGACGACTTGGTAACTCCTTTCTTGCCTTCATGTAGCCAATTTTTCTTTAAATGAATGAAGTAGGCCTCTTGATTATCCTGAAAGAACTTGGTTGCTTGATCCATCATTACCACTATCATGCCTTTATACTCGAGAATATTGAATACTTCTTCGACCACTTGTCCACTGATGTTAGCCAACACTCTCTTCCCTTCATAAAAAATGATAGACTTAGTAACAATATCAAACCGGGATGCACACTCCATTACCAATTTCAAACAAGGCAAGGTAGGAGGGAAAGTCGCCACGTGTACAATTCCACTCTTGTAGATCTTCTTCGCCATTGGGTATTGTCCTTCCTTCAATCTATCCTTCAATTGTACCATGCTCACCATACTAATATTGGTGTCACTTATTTGCCTCACTTTCGAGAAGAAGGTGGTCTTACGCATCATGTCTTCCTTATCTTTTTTGGTATTTGTTACCTTTGGGTTCTTGCTTGCCCTAACATCTACTATCCTAAACACTTATTTTAGCCCCTTCATTCTAAATGATATGGGCTACACTTATCAATCTCCTAACTTTTTTCTATCGATGGAATCTAGCTTATTTCTGCCTCTCCAAATCCTATCTCTACACTTATCAATCTCCAAACTTCAATCCTAGGGGTGGGACTACTACTTATTTCTGCTTCTTTGTTACCTTAGGATGGACTACACTTATATCTCCCAACTTCAATCTTAGGGTGGTCTAGCTTATTTATGCCTCTCCAAGTGTCCTATCATGAAATCTACACTTATATCTCCCAACTTCAGCCTATCAATGGAAATGATTAAGTGGTGGATGAAAAGTGCAAGAAGAAGATAAGGGAAACGAACCAAGCAAGAATAAGGAATAAAATCCGAGTTTAAAACCAAACTTCACCTCTAAAAATGAATGAGAATCTTACCTTAAATCTGTCTTCTACCAATAATCAGGCCTCTTCAAATTCAAATATGATCTCAGAAATTTCAATCCTACTCCAAAATGTGATGCCCTAGCAAATGAATTGCTTGCAAAAATCTACTCCTTTCTTAAAATTTTGACCTCCTAGAAAAAATCATCCAACTTGAAGGAAAATCGCTGCCTTAGGGCAGAAGAGTCTGCTCCAAATCAGAATTTCGACCTTCTAAAATCGCCCACACTTGCCAAAAATCAGATCTCAAATCGCCTTGCTTCTCCACCAAATAAAATCATCATAGCTGGAGGAAAAAATCACTGCCCTAGGAGGAAAATCAGACCCCAAAATCGCTGCCAATCTTGCAAAAATCAGACCTTCTCCATCAAATTCGTCTTACAGCAGAAATCACTGCTCAAAAATGGAAAATCAAACCCCAAAAATCGCTGCCAAGGACAAAATCGCCACTTTATAAGAAAATCGCTCAACCAAGCAAGAGGTGGGAATGAATGAGAAATAAGAGGGGGGAAGCCCCTTCTTATATCCTCCTATTGACCTCCAGAGTGGGCCGACCTGCCTAGAGGGAAATAAAATTTAAGTTAAAACCCCAAAAGGTGGCCCAATTTTAAATAAAACATGAAAATAACTATGCCCCATAATGAAATTGCCCCTTCTAGTTGCCAGTTTGATCCAGAATTGCAAAATAGAAACAAGGTAAGCCTAGGAGATGTCAAAATTTTTATTTAACAATATTTTGGCAATTAAAATATCATTAAAATCGAATCTAGCAAGCCAAAATCAATTTTTCAATTCCAAATTACCAATTTACTCTTACATTTCTAAAATCCTCTAGGCAAAATTTCAACCTAAGTAATGAAATTTTGCAATTTAATCCAATTTCAATTTTGCAATACAATTTCAATTTAAATCCATTTCCTAGCAATCAAAATTCAAACTCTAAATACAATTTCACTATCAAAAAAAAAAATTCAAGATTTTCCAAAACGACTATATCTAAAATTCATTTTAAAAATGTTCAAACTTGTTCATTAAATCAAATTTTTAAAAATCCCTCTAAGTCCAAAAGTTTGCAAATTTGTCTTGCCAAATATTATTTTAACCATCGAAAAAATGTTGTTTTATCTGTTTTGCCTAAAGGACAAAATTACATGTTCCAGAAAATCAAGTTTCACACTAGGTGAAAACAAATCAAATCCCCTGCTGGCCCAAAGGCGTTCAAGGTGTAAAATCACTAATTCGAAAACCTCTAGACAAATCCAAATTTTGCTAAGGCAATTGAAAAATTCCCAACACCTACGAAAATTGCCAAGGCCTGCCCGAAAAAGGGGTTCCCCAAAAATTTTGGAGCGATGGTGTGAAAACATCACAACAATATGCAAATGGGTTGTCCTTTAATGCTGTTCGCTCTCCATTTTGGAAGGACATGTTGAAGGGTGCCAATGAAGCTCCAAGAGGGTATTGCGACCCCGTGTATGAGAAAGTGGGCACCAGCTTGTTGGATGAAGAGGTCCAATGAATTGAAGATCAATTAAAGCCCATAAGGGACTTGTGGGTTGAGACAGGGGTGATAATTGTTTCAGATGGCTGGAAAGATTTCAGGAACCATCCCTTGATCAATGTCCTTGTGGTGTCCCCTAAAGGGGCAATGTTTCTGAAAGCAGTGGATTGTGAGAGCAAAGTAAAAGATGGATCATTTATTGCTGATATCCTAATTGAGGCCATTGAACAAGTGGGTGCAAGAAACATTGTCCAAATCATAACGGACAACGCAAAGAATTGTAGAGCAGCTAGATTATTTGTTGAATCGTGATATCAACATATCTTTTGGACACCTTGTGCAGTCTATTCACTCAATCTTATGCTACAAAAGATTGGGAACCAAATTGAGTGGATCAAAACAATGTATGAAGAGGTTGAGGACATCCAAATGTTTGTCACAAACCACCACACATTACTCAATCTCTTTTCAGAAACCACTCAAAATTGGAGCTATTGAAGGTAAATGAACTTGAACTCAAGTTAATTTTTTAATTTTTAATAATTCACAATTTCTGATTTCTCATATTTTACTTGTGCAATGTGTATACTTTTTCTAAAATATGTATCTAATAGTTGTTTATTGCTCTAATTTATGTCACAGGTTGCTAAGACCCATTTTGAATCACATATAATCATCTTAAGACGACTTGTGCAAGTGAAAGATGCACTTAAAGGTATGGTAATCAGCCACAATTGGGGTGTATGGAAGCAAAAGAACACTGAAAGGGCAAACAAAATAAAGGATAGGTTATTGGTTGAGTCATGGTCGGAACGTGTGGAATATCTCTTTAAGATCACTGAGCCCATCATGAGCATCCTTAGGTACACTAACATGGATAGGCCTTGCCTTGGAGAGATCTATGATGGCATAGACTCAATGCTTGAGAAGTTCGAGCAAGTTATAAATAAGGAGGAGCACGATCCGCAAGAGAAATTTTTCAAAAAAGTGCAAAAAACTATTTTTGACAGATGGAACAAAATGACCACTCCATTACATTTGCTTGCTTATGCCTAGACCCCCAAATACTATAGCTCTAATATTGTAGTCTACCAGGAAGGTTGCCACCATATAGAGATATGAAAGTGTCTAATGGGTACCAAGCAGCATTTAGAAGAATATTTCCTAATGATAATATGAAAGATGTAATCATGGATGAGTTTATAGAGTTTGTCAATGCTAGAGGTCTAAGTAACAATGCTTTTCGTCATCGGTTCAAGAAGGATGCTCATGGTTGGTGGTACCTCCATGTTCAAAAATTCCAAACATTGCAGCCCCTTGCAATCAAAGTTATATCACACATAAGCTTTATTTTTTTTAAATTAGCTTACTTTATCTTCAAAAGAATCATGACTAGAAAGTGATTTTAAATTTTTTATAAGATTGAATTAATTCTTTTTTAAATGCTTACCCTATGTTGTCTTCATAGGTTGCTAGTTCTTCAACATCCGAAAGAGATTGAAACACCTATTCTTTCATCCACTCAATGAAGTGCAATAGGTTGCAATCAAAAAAAGCAAAGAACCTAGTATTTGTGTATAACAACTTGCACCTTCTTTCGCACAAGAGTCAAGAATACAAAGAAAAGGAGACAAAGATTTGGGATGTAGGTGCAGAGATTGCAGACTTGGATGCTTCCACTGCTTGGCTTACAATTGATGATTTTGATGGCTTTGATGTCAATACCATTGTTGCTTCTGTTGCTGATCTCATTGGCCTTAGCGCAAGTAATACCGTAGAAGAAGAAGAAAATGAAGATTGAAGAACTTAGAACTAAGAATATTAATTGATTTTCGTTCCATTAGTTAAACAATGAACATGAAACAATGATACTTGAACTTGACATTTTAAACGTTTTAAATCTTTGATGTTGAAGTTGATTGCACTATGTTACTATATGATGGTATGATCACTATGATTACATCTTTAACTGTTTATGGTGTTTTAAAGTTTTTGTTGTTTAAATGTGTTTATGCTACCAATTTTTATGCTACATTCTAATTTTAACTCAAGCTTCATATATATATATATATATATATATATATATATTACATGCTTTTGTACTAACGAACCCAAATCCCTTCCAAAATTTTGACAAACTTGTGAACTGATTCTTGAACTTCAAACTTGGAATTGAACCTGAACCGGCAACTTAGTTTTATATACATATGTATATACACTAAGTCACAACGTTCGAGTTTGAATTCGGCGACAATAAAATTCACACTTAATTTGACAAGGATAAAAAGTTCGAAAAAAATTCGTGATTATATTCGCCTTCTACAAAAAAAAATTTAAATATAAATATATACATATAAGTTTTAGTAATATAAAATTTACAAATATATTTTTGTTAATGAATCCTATATATTATAATGAATAAGAAAAATAATATTAACATATAAAATTACATTATCTGAATATATAAAAACTATAAATAAATAATATTAGTAACATTAGTAAAAATAAAAGAGATGCGCGGCTCTACTATTATTATTAAAAAGAAAAACACAAATAAAATTAACATTGAAAGTTAAAAACTGAGGTACTACATTCCATCGAATAAATAAATTTTAGTTTGGAGCAAAATTGAGCTACACGACATTTGTCGAAAATTAAAAAATGGAGTTACACAACTGCGAATTCTGTGTTTTCTCTAAAAAAAATGGTGTTGCAAATCCTTTAATTGGTGGAACATTTATTGCCTGATCTCCACTTGTCTGTGGGTAATCTTTGCTGCTCGTCTCAGATGCTAGAGAAAAACCTTGTGTAGGAAACGTCAAAAATTTGGAAAACTCTTCTAACATTTATTTAAAGATGGCAGTATATATTTACATACGAATACCAAGTGCATTAAAACAAAAAATTTATACTGTTTAGAAGTTTGTCAAATTTTGAACCTCATGGCCGAAATTTAGCGAACTCTGTGACTAAGTATATATATATATATATAAAATAAACTTATATCTCATATGTAACTATATCTCATATATAGTTTTATATAGCCATAGTTTTATCTAACTAAAGCTACCAAACATCAGCACTTCCTCTTAGCTAGGGAGGATAATCACAAGACAGATATTATACCACTAGCAATCTTTAAGAATGACACATTTTAAGGATATATTTGATAAGAAGATATCTACCATTTTGATACCACATTTGATATCATGAGTATTGGCCTTTTGAATATACGATATTCACCAAATACTTTGAGTAATGGTCTCCGAAATATCGACACTTGATACTCACCATGTACTCAATAAGGTAATGTTCTGCAGAATATCAACATATGATATTTACCATTTTAATATCACATTTGAGTAGTGGTGTACAGAATATCAACATATCATATTCACCAAATACTCTTTGAGTAATGACCTTCAAAATATTGAGATGCAAGATATTCACCAAGTACTGTGAGTAATGGTCTCCAGAACATCAAGTTGCATGATATTCACCAAGTACTCTGTGTAATGCCCCTTTAGAACATCAATTTGCATAACATTCACCATGTACTCAAAAAATGTTTATAAGATATGTACACACACATTCTCATAATACTTACCATATAAACATCCACCATGCAAAGTATAATCCATCATGATCTGCATAGACACTATAGATATTCATCATAAAAGAAAATTAAGTTATTGTAAATCGTCACCTTTCAATAACTTATGCAAGTATGAGTGATAATCATTTAAAAGTTGTCACTTCCTTATGATGTACACAGGGGGTAGGCCCATTAAAATCAAGGTCATGAGGTATATTTATGAATCACAATCTTCTTGACTGCTATTATTTATTGATCACTAGAGAATCCATCACAACTTGGTTTACTCCCTCTAAATCAATATGATCAAAATCATCGAAGGTTGACTGAATCATATCCTCTATCTACTCCCTCTCTTTCAAGGTAGCCTCTAATGGAATGTCAAGCTACCTCTTAATCTCAATCTTGCTCTTCCTGCAATAACATTCTCAAAGGAAAAGATCAAGGTTCATAGCTCTTATAGTACGTATAGAAATAGAAATAAGAGTGTTAATATTAATTAGGATGTTAGTAATTTAACTCATGCTTATTACTAACAATAACATAAATAATTGTAACATAACTCTATATTTTCAATAATAGAAGTAAGAATACTCGATCTTTACCTTCCATACTCCCATGATGAATCTCTTTATAGTTAACAAATATTATATCAAATTATTAAATATCATTTTGAATGAATGTATATATATAAATATATATATACAAATATATATATCTATATATATAACTATCAAATTTCATAATATTCTATACAAAGTATAATATATATTACTTTTTATATTATATATTATTGATCATATATATTTTCAACTATTAACATTTCATATGATATAGAAACGAATACATAATAAAATGCCCGAAACCATATCTTTACACATACCTTAATGGATAGATCCATACATTTACCTCTGTATAGTGTATCCCCTTCATTCCACCTTTAATATGTATGTGTGTGACCCGATGCTTCTTATGCCCGATAGGATCCACTTCTCTTTTAACCGATTATGGTGGGTCCACCTTTTATAGGCATCGCAACTTTATACTAAATCTTTGTCTTCCCTTTATTGATATTTTCATGCTCGTGCATTTCCACCTTACCTCAAATATATATAAACAAAATCTATATTAAATCTGTTACTTCTCCAACCGATAATCACAGGAGAATCATCTTTAGTTTATCTGAACTCTATTGAAAGTTAGGAGGGCCTTCTCAATGTTACATCATTATTCGATATGAATTTATGTAGCGGAGAAATTTCCAATTTAATTTGAATTCAAATGCACATACATCACAAAATAACCCTTGAATTATATTCACTTGATTACAACCGAAAATCCAGAATGGAAGCAACACAATTTTTTTTGGAAAACTTCCATGATGGCTAACCTTATAGTGACAATGATTTTCGCTCTTGTTTCTTTTGAGGCTTCTTTAGCAACATCCCAATACAATGTAATTGATGGGTGCTAGAGAAACGATCTCATTTGGGAACACAGTAGAATGAAACTTTCAAACTGTGCAATGGGGTTTGGAAGCAAAGAAAATGGAGGAAAAGAAGGAACGATTTACACTGTCACGAGCTCGTCCTTTCTTATATTCCTTCATCGATTCCCATCTAGCAGTAACGTGCACCATCCACGATTTACTGCTCGAGTCAAACTGTAATCCTCTCCATAGTATATTATCACTCTTTTGCCTTTGACTACCGTGTTTTCCCGTTGATAGTTGTACGCTCTTCCACGTAGGCTGCTGGAATGATCCCCTTTGTAATTATTGATGATTGTTATGAACTCTCAATAATGGGTATGCCTTAGTTGGGATTTACTGCACAATTCTAACATCTGCCCATTTAAAACTCTGAACCATTACTCTATTATCTCTCGTAGAAGTTGCAGTTATGTCTTTTGGAACATCTAACATAAATCTCCAACAAAATTCGGAGAGAGGAGATGAATGGAACCACTATGAGCGATTTATAATTTTAGGGTGAACCAGTAGGTCTGATTTGCACTTCTAGAAATTGTAATGTATTCCTGTACAAGTAATTTGTCGTCGAAGTGTTGATCCTTCAAATGTCAATTCTATTAAAAGAGTCGGTAAATTTGCAAGTACTCAACAACCACTAGAACGTGAACTAGGAGCGCCGAAAAGAAAGCAAAATAGATTGAGCAACACATTGTGCTGCCGTGATTGATTTATGACTTGTATTTTCTAATTATCAATACGTAGCAAACTGTCAATTTTTACTAAGAATGAGATTTGTTGCCAAACACAATTGGTCAGGCAACAACTCCAAACATATTCTATATCACCGCCAGTCCTCTGAACATTGCATTTGTCACGTTTTTATTTCAAAGACAATTATGGTATTTATTTATTAAGTGTTGACACAATGTTTATACAAATCTCTTCCATTGCTTCATGAAAGTACATTGGTAGATTTTGTTGGACACCTTCATCATAGCATGGGTATGAACATTTTGAAGATTCAAAACACATGTTTCTTGATGATTTGATCAGCACTTAGGATATGGTATCGCAGATGTTGGATTAATCTCTTATATTCTTCCTATACTTTGCAATGATTCACCTTTCTCCCTTCTTCATTTGCAGTTGGCTCTAATACCATGTTATTTTTCGAGGATCGCTGCAAATGTACTAAGCACTGTAGGATTGGTTTGTGTTTTCTAAATGGCAGCGACCTCTTATTTAAATTATGAATAAGTGATGAAGAGTATTAGATAATTAATATAATAAAACTTAATCATAATTTTATATCAGAGTAACAAGAATCGCCATAAAATCGCCTGAGTCGGCGATTCGGCGATTAGATTCAGCAATGGCGATTTTTTTGGAATCGGAAATCGCCGATTCAGGCGATTCAGGCAAAAAATCGCATGAATCGCCTGGAAAAATCGGCAGGAATCGCCCGCGGCCAATAAAGTATAGAGTTGTAAAATTTAAAAAAATTGCTTGTTTTTTTTACTTTGTTTTTGACCTATTCTCTTTGTTATAACCCTAAAGGGCCTTCTATTTGTTTAACATGAGTAGAAGAGAGGAAAAGTGAGAGAGAAGAAGAGAAAAGAAAAGCCATAGGTTTCTAACCGGCAAGAAGAAAGAGCACAAAAGAGATCAGCAATCCATTTGAGGAGGCCATCAATTGCATTGGGAGCATTAGGGAGCCAATCTCAACACTCCTCAACTCATTTGCAAGAGGTAAGTGCTCTTTTTTTTTTTGCATGTTAGTGTATTATGCATTTTTTGTTAAATCTTTATAGTTTTCAAGATTTTTAGTTTAGATCTTGAATGTTCTTTATTTTTACTAAGTTGCAAACTAGGGTTTGTTGTTTTGTAGCTTTTATTAGCTTCAAACTTTGATATTTTACATATAAATTTTTATTGCAGCAGCGTTTGCTTTCATTTTTTGCAAATTCGCAATGGGTAGAAAAGATGAATGTTGGAAATATAACGAAGAGTTTCCTGGAAGAACCAAATATCAAACAAAATGTATTTTTTGTAAAGAAAAAATAACTTCTGGGGGTATTTATAGATTGAAATACCACATTGCTGCTATACCTGGACACGATGTTACAATTTGCACTCACCAAACTCCTGAGGCAAAACGCACTTGCTTAATGGCATTAGAAAAAATTGAAAAAGACAAAGCCAATAGGAAAATGCAACTTGAAGGGTTAAGGGGTATTGGCTCCCATGTTCCCGCATCCGCATCTGCAGCCGCATCCACATCTGCATCTGCATCAGCTTCTGCATCTGTAAGTTGTGTTGGAGAGGGTTCTTCTAGGCCTCCTTTTTATCCTAGTTCTTCTGCTCGTGCTAGTGCTAGTCGGTCACATACTGAGACAGAGTCCCACACCAACCTATTGCAGCCTAGAGTGCAGAAAAACAGAATGGATAGTTACTTTGTGCCCCGCACTACTCCTGGTTCCCAACCCACGCTTGAGGGCATGGGTTTGAACAAGGAAATTCATGATGCTGCCAGAAAGGAGATATGCAAATTTTGGTACTTTTGCAACATTCCATTTATTGCAGCCAGGTAATTGATTCTTTTTTCGTTGTTTTCTTTAAAGTTAAAATTAAAAGTAAAAGTAAAACTTTAATTATATTTACTTGTTTTATAATTTGTGTCTTTGACATCTAAATTTTTATTTGTAACAGGGCTCCTTATTGGCAGAACATGATAGACGCGGTTGCTATTTGTGGTCCGGGGTTTAAAGCCCCAACTGAGGCTGAGCTGAGCGGATACCTCTTGGATGAGATGGTAGAGGACATGAGGGCTGAGCTTGAGGAGAACCGAAAGGAGTGGATTGCAAAGGGTTGCACCATCATGACTGATGGTTGGACAGATAGGAGGAATAGAACACTCCTCAATTTTCTTGTATCCTGTCGAGGTAATTGATCATTCTACTTTCCTACATACATAATTGTAAATTTTGATTTGTTGAATGCTAATTTGTTGATGATCCATTTAATTTTAATATTCTAATTCATTGTTTTGTTACTTGTAGGATATACCATGTTCATCAAATCCATTGATGCTTCCGCACATGTAAAAAATGCCACATACTTATGTGAGGCTATTGAGGAAGTCATAGTAGAGGTGGAAGAACAAAATGTGATCCAGGTGGTGACGGATAATGCAGCAAGTTATGTTGCTGCAAGTAAACTTTTAACTTTTCAAGTTTTGAAAATAAATTTATTTGAATTTTCAAATTTGAATTTCTAATTGACTTAAAATTGTTGTAGGTAAACTTTTGATGGAGAGGCACCCCACCATATTTTGGTCCCCTTGTGCGGCACATTGCATTGACCTCATGTTGGAGGAAATTGGCAAACTTGAGTTTGTCAAGTCATGTGTGGAAAGGGCAAAAAACATATGCAAATTCATTTATAATCATTCATTTGTCCTTAGCACAATGAGGAAGTACACAGAAGGCAAAGAGTTAGCTCGCCCAGGTATCACAAGGTTTGCCTCGAATTTCATCACCTTGCAGTCCTTGTTGACATCAAGGGATGAATTGAGGAGCATGTTTGTTGGGCGGAAGTGGATTTCCTCTTCCTATGCTACGACCATTGTAGGGATAGATGTGGCGGATTGCATATTTGATGAGGATGGTTTTTGGAAACCCGCTAGAGAAATCCTGCAGGTAAATTTATTGCAATTTAACATTTAGTATTTTACTTTTACTTTAAGTTATATTATTTTATATTTAAGTTTTGACTCAAGTTTTTTGTTTTACTTTATATGTAGGTCACTAAGCCCCTTGTAGCTTTGCTACGAACTAATGATGGGGAGAAGCCCTCTATGGGCTACATTTATGAGGGCATGGATAGGGCCAAGGAGGCCATCAGAGCCCAATATGCAGGAGTGCAGGAGAGGTATGGCCCTATTTGGGACATCATCGATAGGAGATGGCAGAATCAGCTCCATCGACCCATCCATGCAGCAGCTTACTTTCTGAATCCGGCATATCGTTTCCGTCCTGAGTTCAAGGCAGATGCGGAGGTTCTCACTGGCTTATACACATTGATTCAGAGGTTGTGTAGCGATGAAGATAGCGCTGCTGCGATTGTTGAGCTAGACCAATTCAACAATAACGAGGGGCCACTTTTCTCTAGCAGGATGGCCATAAATGCTCAGACAACACTACAGCCAGGTAAAAATTAAATAATATATTCAATGTTCATGAATCTAGATTCTAATCTTAAAGTTGATTATGTAATTTTAGAGTTAACTTGTAATTTGTAAATGAGACTAATTGTTTCTATTTTCAATTTTTCCCTTATTGTAGATAGATGGTGGCAAATGTTTGGGGCCACAACCCCAAAACTTCAAAAAATTGCCATTCGTATTCTGAGTCAGCCAAGCAGCGCTTCTGGATGTGAGTGCAATTGGTCCATGTTCGAGCACATCCATTCGAAGAGGAGAAACAGGTTGACAGTGCAGAAGTTGAATGATATTGTCTTTGTTCATTACAACCTCCGTCTTAGGATCAGACAGATTTTGGGCACTGACTCCTCTCCGATCATTCTAGAGGAGATTGATCCAGAATCAAAGTGGCTCACAGAGGTTGTGGATCCAGTCTTCACTGAGGAAGACCGTGTGTGGGTTGACCAGGTGGATATAGAGGCTGAGGCAGCTAGAGCACGTTCTTCAGGCATTGGTAGACGCACACGTGCATGCACAGGCACAGGCCCTAGCGACGTTCATGAGCCCATCTTACATGCGGGAGATATGGCTCGGCAGTCCTCTAGGACCTACATTAGACGCCTTGCTACTAGGCAGACTGGATACTCAGAGGCTGAGGCTGAGGCTGCAGCCGAGCTTCAGGATGATGTTGAGGATGATGATGATGACTATGAGTCTGAGGCTTGAGCTGGAGCCTTGTTTTTATATTTTGTTACAGATATTGATACTGAATCATTGATAGACATATGTTTCAAACTTTCATGGATCTTCATCTTAGATTCTTACATACATTTATGATTTGATGTCTTATGGATCATCTTACATACATTCTATGATTTAAATCATTGTGATCATTTGATTTCTATTTACTTCAGCTAGCCTACAATTTACATTTTAGATAACATAGTTACATATGTGATGGATTTTATGTTCCATGTTTATGTATGTT
Source organism: Cupressus sempervirens (assembly GCA_028749045.1). Taxonomy (NCBI): domain Eukaryota; kingdom Viridiplantae; phylum Streptophyta; class Pinopsida; order Cupressales; family Cupressaceae; genus Cupressus; species Cupressus sempervirens. The sequence continues at coordinate 551,206,402 of CM053786.1, forward strand.
AAGTTTTAACTTCTATTTGATGATGTTATAGTGTGTTTAAGTTATATTCAATAAAGGGTGCATGAAATAAGTTTTAAATTGTTAAAATCTTTAAATTTAAAGGGTTTTTTCAAATTTGCCAATTCATCGCCGATTCATTGCCGATTCATGATTCGATTCGGCCTTGCCGATTCCGATCCGATTCCGATTCTTGTTACTTTGTTTTATATACATACACGTGTGTGTGTGTGTGTGTGTGTATAATATTAATTTCTCTCATATAATAAACTTGTATCTCATATGTAACTATATCTCATATATAGTTATATATAGCCATAGTTTTTGCCGACTAAAGCTACCAAATATCAACAATATCATATGACATATATATATCATATGAAATATATATATATATATGTAAATATCAATATATTTCCTTCAACATGTAAATGTATAATATATATTCAAGGTGCAATAATAATAATAAAATGAAGAATTAATAGAAATATATTACATTACTATATATTCAATATTTATCTGACTAAACTATACTTTAACACTCCCTCTTAGTTTAGAAGGATAAATACAAAAATAACTATTACAGCATTAGAGATATTAGTAAGGACCATAGTAACGAGAATCGCTCGAAAGTCGCGTGAATCTGCGATTCAGCAATAAGATTCAAGGTGGGCGATTTTTTTGGAGTCGGGAATCTCCACACACGATTTTTTTGGATGAATTGCATGAATCGCCGGTATCGGCAATTCATAAAAAAATCACATGAATTGGTTGAAAAAATCGGCAAGAAATTGCCTGCAGCCAGAAATGTATGGAGTTGTAAATTTAAAAAAAATAACTTGTTTTTTTTACTTTCTTTTTGACCTATTCTCTTTGTTATAATCCTAAAGGGCCTTCTATTTGTTAAGCATGAGTAGAAAAGAGGAAAAGTGAGAGAGAAGAAGAGGCTTGAGCTGGAGCCTTGTTTTTATATTTTGTTTACACTGTATAGATATTGATAGTGATATTGAATCACTGATAGACATATGTTTCAAACTTTCATGGATCTTCATCTTAGATTTATACATACATTTATGATTTGATGTCTTATAGATCTTCATGATTTCATCTTACATACATTCTACGATTTGAATCATTATGATTATTTGATTTTTATTTACTTCAGCTAGCCTACAATTTACATTTTAATACATAATGATAACATAGTTATGTATGTGATGGAATTTATGTTTCATGTTTATGTATGTTAAGTTTTAACTTCTATTTGATGATGTTATAATGTGTTTAAGTTATATTCAATAAAGGGTGCATGAAATAAGTCTTAAATTGCTAAAATCTCTACATTTAAAAGGTTTTTTCAAATTTGTCGATTCACCGACGATTCACCCCCGATTCATGATTCGATTCCGCCGTGTCGATTCCAATACAATTATGATTCTCGTTACTTTGGTAAGGACACATACAAGGAAATCTTTGATCAAAAGATTTCCACCATTTTGATATCACAATTGACATCATGAGTATTGGCCTTCAGAATGTCAACATATGATATTCACCAAATACTCTTGAGTAATGGTCTATAGAATATCAACACATGATATTCACCATGTACTCAATAAGGCAATAGTCTGCAGAATATCAACATTTGATATTCACCATTTTGATATCACATTTGATATTATGAATATTGGCCTCCACAATATCAATATATGATATTCATCAAATACTCTTTGAGTAAAGGCCTCCTGAATGTCGAGTTGCAAGATATTTACCTAGTATTGTGAGTAATGGCCTCCTGATCATCAAGTCGCATGATATTCACCAAGTACTCTGTGTAATGGCCTCCTGACCATCAAATGCATTACATTCACCATGTACTCAAAAATGTTTCTACGGTATGTGCACAAGTATTCTCATAATGCGTACCATATAAACATCCACCATGCAAAGTATAATCCATGATGATCTGCATAGATGTTGTAAGATATCCATTGTAATTCAAAATTAAGTTATTGTAAGATCGTCACCTTTCATTAACTTCTACAAATACAAGTGTTTATCATTTGGAAGTTGTCACTTCCTCATGATGTACACAGGGGGCAGGCCCATTAAAATCATAGTCACGCACAATGACTTTAGAACTCCCTCTAAATATCAAATCATCTAAGCTCCTCATTCAAGATTGTCTTTGAAGAAGTGTCAAAGTCCCTCTTCCTACAATAACATTCTCGGAGGAAAAGATCAAGGCACATAACTCTTATAGTATGTATTGAAAATACAAACAAGTAAATATGATTCTAAAGTTAGATTTATATAAAAAGTATATTACAATAATTTGGTATTATGAGACTCCATCTCAGAAGTTGTAACCATGCCAAGTTCACTTTGAAAGTGTGACGTAGTTTATATCAATATAACCATACAATATTTATTTACAAACTAATTAAATTGATCATTTAAAAAAATCAATTCAATAAATAATAAATTTGGACCCACAAATTCATATAAAAAAAATTCTAATCCAAAAAAATTTAAGTCTCAATTCTAATTTTGCCAAGTTCACTTTGAAAGTGTTTCACATTTATGTTGCAGTTCGATGAAGATGATAAGGAAATAGAGAACCCTCTCTTACTCCAATATTTCACTCATGTTATGGATATTTTAAAGTTCTTTAGAATAGACATCTCTCTGAATCTATATCCAAATTGCCAACTTTGGCAAAGGATGCTTAATGTTTTGGTCTATGAGGGCACTGAAAATGCTGAGTGACCATAGTTGTCACATCTACAGCACCGCATTTTAGAGTAATCTATATGTTTCCTTTTTCCTTTAAATTTAGGTTTCTTCCTTTTATCAACTTGAGTTGTGAGAATCTGAATATCAACTCCAGTAGAAGCATCATCTTGAGACATTAACATGCACTCCTCTTATATGTAGTCAGCCTTTAGTCGAGCAAGTTTAGGAAGCTTGGCTCGAAAACATACTCCTTGTCTAAAAGTTTTCCATGATAGTGGCAGTCCTTTTAATGCTATCATGGTTAATTCTTTTTCATCGTAGATGTGACCAATTGTAGAGAGTTGGTTCCTTAGTTCTGTTATCCTCATGAAATATGAAGCAATGGAATCTCCTGTATTCATCTTAATGTTGGAGAGTTTGTCTTTCAACGTGAGAATTCTAGTGGTATTGTTTATCTGAAACATTTTTTTAAGTGCTTTGAACATTTCATGTGCCGTGTCTAGTTCTGTAATGATGGGAAGTAGATGATCCTTCACCCCATCTACTAGTAATTTCATAGCCTTAATGTTGTCTTTTGCCCATCTACTCAATTCATCACTCCCTTTGGGTGGTGTGTCTAGTTTTTCAATAAACTGTTTTAGATCATGCTCTTTCAAGATCAACATTATTCGCAATTTTCAAGCTGCAAAATTTGAGTCACCTTCAAGTCTATCTTATAATCTCATACCATTCACCATTTTGAAAGATATGGAATTCTAAGAATATTTGAGTGCACTAGATAGATAATTCTGATCAAGATCATCTCTTAGAGCTGCTCTGATACCATGATAAATTTTATATCAGAGTTACCTATTTTCAGAAGTAAATTATTGATTTGAGTTCCTTGTAAAATTTAATGCAATATTTATTCTTATAATATAATTGAATCTATGCTATGTAATTAGTTTAAGCAAAAGCTTTTAATATCACTTATTAAGGTATTGCTACGCTGGAGTCATGTGTCTCATACGTTGATGAGAATAGCCGAAACAATAAACTTTGTTTGAAGGTCACTATGGTCAGAAAACATAGAAGAAGACTGTGGTAATGTGTGTTCGATTTCTGAAATGCAGGCGGGCATATTGAATTTGTATTGGGACTGAGTTGCCACATCCCAATAGGAGTGATCTCCCGGAGGAGTAACGTCCTATCGTAGATGTAGCTCCAAATCACCACAAAGTCCATCGACTAATTTTGTCGATTTGTTTAAACTTATGACATTCAGACATAGCCAGTCATGTTTTATTGTTTATTAATATTTATTCAAGGTGCAATAATAATAATAATAAATGAAGAACAAATAGAAATATATTCTTAAGATTATAGCTACAGTCGGATTGATTTAATCTTATGATACAATGTTGATATATATAGATTTAATCTTATGATACAATGTTGATATATATATATATATATATATATATATATATATTGTGATTAATATTGTTAATATATATTAACTAATAATGATTATTCATAGAGACATGCCTCTTCGTGAGACATGTCTCCTACTCTTATATTTACAAGAGATTGGGATCTGCATTTGGAAAATATCTATAATAATGGCAATATAATTACATTTGCAGAAACGATCCATGTTACTTAACATAGTCTCAGAGCCAAACTGTAAATGTATCTGATCTGAGAAATATTGGAGGCCTATATGAATCGAAGATATTATGGTACAATAAATTATAACTGCAATTGCTTAAGATTGCAACCTGCTGATCAATATGCAGGATAAACACAACATATGGACATTCCAATCCAACAATAAAGATGCTTGATGAGTCTTAATTTCTTTTTCAAGGATCATATGAATTACAAGTATAATTGCTCTTACAGCAATCTTCAATTGATATATGTGTCACAGTTCCTAATCTTTTTAATCTGATTTATATGATGATCTATTTCTGACTCTAATGGTGGCTAGGATGTATCACATGTTCCTGAGCTTGAAGAAACCTTGTAGAATGGAATTGTAAATTTACTAAGAAGCACACTTACCGAAGATGGAGCGCCCCATACATAAGCGTGTGCAATGAACGCCAAAACCAACATTCCTCTCCAAATCTTCGAGTCCCCTTCTACTAACAATTGCTGGTAAGAAAATGGAGGTAATTTCTCTATGGTTTGGCAGAGCTTTTGACCATGGTTGAAGGCAACAAGCAACCTAGGGAGGTCGTGCAGAGTTCCCTCCCATGGACTGACTTGTGGGTGTAAGAGATGAAACATAGGATTCACGGCTGGCAGAAAGCCTCTGTGGTCGGATGCCTCAAATAACTGAGTACTAGAAGAAGATGAGTTGTCACATTGGCTTTTGTATATGCACGGGTACTAATCCTCTTCAGAATTTGAATGCCTTTCATATTGGTTTGGAAGTGTCAAACAAACTTCATACGGTTTGAATTTTATTATATACTGACACATAATTAGGTTATTATTACCGCGTGGAGGAGACAAACTTTCATGTACAGTGTCAAATTTAGTAGAACCTCCTCCCTAGATGTGGCTGCCACATGGGCAATGTGGTCACACTAAAAGAACAGTATCTAATATCTAATATGAGACAAAGGGTACAAACAAACAAACAAAATATATATATATATATATGAAATACTCCACACGTTATTTGGTTGGTATCGGTTTGGAGAGATTCACACATTAAGGGAGGGTTTGGTGGGTTTGGTGGATTTGTACAAAGTGCAGTGAAACCCACCAATGTTATTGATTCTTGGTTCCTCAATAGTAGCAACTAATGAGATTAAATATCAGGTTCTCTTACGTCGGTAACGAGGTCAACTTCACATTAAAGAAAAGGTATGATTATTATGTTAAGGACTATTCTCTTTGATATTTAATAGAAATATAATTAGATATATATATATATATATGTATATATATGTATGTATATATATATATATAGTGATTGTATATGTATATAAAGTAATAATATGTGAAAGCATGGATTAAAGATATATATTTTAAAAATTTAAACTTCAAAGTATATATTCAATTATATCTTTATCTGTGTTAAATTAGAATGATCTTTTATCATTATGCGGAATTATCCTTAAGTATTGTGTTGGTCTCTCTCTTATTTATATATGTTGTTTAAGAGCTATGTGCCTTGATTTTTTTCCTCCGAGTGCATTCTTCCAGGAAAAAGAGGGAGACTGAGATTAAGAGAGAGTCTAACACATTCGTCCGAAGGAGTGGATAAAGCATATATTTCAGTTAATCCTAGAAGATCGTGATCATATCAAATTCAAAGAAAGTGTGACATTTCATCAAAGGCAACTTTGGATGAGGAGCTCAGATGATTGAGTTCAAAAGTCCTTGTCTGAGATTGTATAACCCTAATGGGCCTATCCCATTAAGATATTGGCACATTGTGGACCTATACTAAATCAACATATTGGCATATTGTGGACCTATAGTAAATCAAGATATTGGCATATTGTGGACAAGTTTGAGAAAAAGGAAGGACATGTCTGCTTCTACTATTAAGCTAAATGAATGTTTGGACCTTCAATGGACAAAAAGAGCAAGTTGGAACTTAGAAAGGAGTTGTCATATTTGATACAAAATTGTTCAACAATATAAGAATGAGTGGAAATTTTGCATTTGGGGGGAATAATAGTCAATGTTCCATTCCCACTTGAACCTTATTTAAAGGGGAGATATTCCATTCTTAAACAATCTAAAAAGATAATTTCTGAATCTTCATGTGTTGATAAGTATTCTTATTCATGTGCTGATAAGTATTCTTATTTTTTACATTTATCTAATCTTTGTAGTCTCTCTTATTTGTAATTCTATACATACTATAAGAGTTATGCCTTGATATTTTCCTTTATGTTGAGTATATTCTTACAGGAAAAGAAGGTTGGTACTTTACATATGCTACCAAATATTGTACAGACGCAATCTAATGATAGTAGCTTCAAAGACCCTGATGATCAAGATGGATAGAGTAAGGCTCTTAAAGAAAACATTTTTGATGATTGAGATTATGAGATTATGAGATTCTTCTACATTATGAGGGAGTATGACGCTTCTTTGAAGGCAACGCAGGAGCTTAGAATATTGATACTCAGAGGGGAGTCTAAAAATACATGTATGTGACTGCATGATTTTGATGGGTCTACCCCTATATTCATCATGAGGAAATAACAACTTATTACTGAAAGTTGAAAGATTAATATCAAATTCAAAGAGAGTCCGAGAGGCATCCTTGGGTGAAGAGTCTCAAAGGGAGTAACTACAGGACTTGACTTCCCAGGATCATTGTTCAAAGGGATAAATTTTAAGATGCAATCCTTTCTGGATGATATCTTCTCTATGAGGAGAAGTTCTAAGTGAAATTCTTTGTAATGTGCTCTCCTCTATGAGAGAGAAATCTGAGGTGAAAATCCTTGTTCTACCCTCTAGTAGCAGCTATGGTGGGTCCACCCTCTCACTTGGTTCATGGTGAATATCATGTGAGTTACTACATGATGTTGTTACTACATGATGTTGTGATTATGTCATGAAAGGTGACGATCTTTCATTCATGTATATATTTAGAGGGGAGCTATTGAAAGGTGATGATCTTATCAATAGATGGACATGTTATCATGACAGACTTTATTAAGTTGTTGTCTTGGAGTGTTGGAAGTTATGATAATGAATAGAAGGTAACTATTGTAAGGTGATGATCTTATCAATAGTTGACCTATCTCCCAACACCAAAATGTGTTGGAGCAAGTGTTATCTTGGTTCTTCGGGCCGGATTTTGCCGTACACCATGAAAATCAATTTGTTATGGTTGTTTGGGCCGGATCTTGCTGGACACCATAACTTAAATCTACCATAGACCACACTTAAGGTGGTGTTCAAATCCTGTATTATAATTGCTTTAATTCTCTCTTTGTTAAAGAGAGTGTTGAATTGAAGCAAATTTCATATGTAATATTTATATGTGTGTGTTGATGGATTTATGTTGATATCCGTACATATGCCATTCCAAGAATATCACTTTGAGATGATATATGTCCATATGCTTGAGAGCATATTGTGTTCCATAACAATTCTCCCTAGCTAGGAGGGAGTGTTAAGATTATAGCTACAGTCGGATTGATTTAATCTTAAGGTACAATGTTGATAAATATACTACATATACATATAATATTATATTATATATAAAATATATTATACATATTTATTATACATAATACATATGTTACATTGTGATTTATATATTTAATAGATATTAACTTATAATGATTAATCATAGAGACATGCCTCTTCATGAGACATGTCTCCTACTCTTATATTTATAAGAGATTGGGATATGCATTTGCAAGATATCTATAACAATGGCAATATAATTACATTTGCAGAAACAATCCATGTTAATTAACATATATTACATTAATATATATTCAATATTTATTCGACTAAACTATACTTTAACAGGGGGAAGAGTAATCTCTATCATATCCTCAGCATTTTTAGCATAAAGATAAGAAGAACAAGAATAATTATAACTAAAAACTGACAACTTGTTTTATGTTTGCCTGAGAGTAATTTTGCGCAAAGCACACAACTACCCACATAACTCCAGTAGTACGAGTTTACTGAGAGCATACATTGAGAGTTTAAAATTAGTGATGGTTAAGCCTTCAACTTTGATATAACTAAATATGGAAAATTGAATAAACCAATTTCCCAATTTACAACAGCAACAGTAGCCTCCAATGAAAGCTTTTCGTTAAGACCATTTTCTAAAGCATGGTGTGGTAATAGATAAAACCGTCATTTACACTGTTATAATGGCTATGGCTTTCTTTCAACTCCAACTGTGAGGAGTGTTTATATACTCTATTTTGAACAAGGCTACAGTTCTTCCTATCAGATGTATAAGTTAAAAAGTCATTGACTTACATTCACCTTCCTATACATCACAGAGTTGATCATGCAGATAATCGCTATTCAAAATTTTCAGATCATTTCTATCATTATTTCCAACAACAGTGAGCATGGAATGGAATATCCAAGGGAGAAACATTTTAGCAACTGCATTTCATATGACCCTGTTCAATAAGGTGATCAAGTCATTCATATTTCAATAAATTCACTCTTGTGAGAATCGTTGATAAGATAATAACTATTGTTTTTCACTTTCTCAACCAATTATCGTTTATGCACTTGGTGCAGCAATCCAAATGCTTATCATAACCTTGCAGGTTTTAATATTAGAGAAATATATTTTCATAAGTCGGTATATTCTTCAATGGCATGAAGTGTAAGATGAAGGAAAAGACCATTGCCAAGTCCAATGATTTTCCTTTTTACAGAATCATGATGCTGAGCAAATGCCAAGTGATTGCACTCAAACAAAAAATGTTGCAGCCTGGATAAAACCCAAGATCTATAGTGCACTTGGCCCAGTGTCATCTACCATCCACTTTGCTCACTCTCTAAATAAATTTCCCAACATCGTCACGACCAAGGTCTGTGTCAACAACTTATGTGAATGTGGAGTCAATCTTTGAAGGAAGAAACACCATTGAACTTGCAGTTCAGTTCTCTTGATTTTTTGACCTTGGATGATGTCAAGAAGATTGCAAAATGACAAAAAGAAAATGCTTCCACAAATTATGTGGTAAAGATCTCCGGTGGGGAAATGCAAGGACAACAAGCATCAAGTAGTTCAAACTCAAAGCATAAAAGGATTAACAGAGCAGTGAGATTTTGAAGCTCAGATGCAATTTGCAAAGGAGGTCTGAAAGTCTAACAAAAAAAAATACAATTACATAACAACCACAAAGTCTTGTAGTTTTTAGGCTGGCAGGGAGTGAAGGAGCAAAGGCAAGTTGAAAAAGTTACTCAGCTCCATCAAGACTACAAAAGACAGGCATGGACAACAATAGAAGGGCGACAAAGGAAGTTCTATGAAACTTGGTCCAACGTGGATATTTGCAAACCAGGGAGAATTTGAGAGCTGTAGCAACTCCATACAAGAAAAAACCTAAAAACATTCACAACTAATGCAAGGTTTGGAACTGACAAAAATGGCATTTACATGTAAAATCAATCTAGGGCATGTTGTTAGTGGGAAGAAATAAATCTTACAAAAAAAATGGTTGGACAAAAACCTTATTTCAATGACATACCAACAATTTTGTGTACGGCACAAGCGTTTGCTAAAACCATAACACAACATGAATGGAGGAAAACCCCATTAAACCATAGAAGCATGGGAATGATGTCATAGGCGAAAGACACAGTAAAGAATTTTTTGTCAGTGCATGTGCCCATTGAAGGCTTTGCCAACATAGGTCAGAGAGAGAGACAGAGAGAGAGATTTGCAAAAGAAGATATCAAAAATGGCATTGTTATAGCATATATAAGTTTCCAACATGCGTGAAAGTGCGTGCTCCTTAATGCAAAGTCACGAAGGAAGCAAAGTCCCAATGCATATTCCCAATTGTTGTTTGATTGTTAGAAATGTTAGCATGAATGCTGATGATACTACTTTGGGGGAGTATCCTGAGCATCGGAGAACATTGACATGTTGCATTCATGACTCTGTTTATCATTGATGACAACATAGTATGGTTTATGTAGAGACTAGAAGAATAGCAGTCAGAGATCTTGTGTTGCACAGTAACTAAGTAAGGGTTAAGTGATATGTAGTTAAGGACATGTTCCTAAGAGTGTCCTAATGACGTGGTTAAGAGGAGGAAGTCCGAGTCGAAGATGTACGGCAGTTGTGTTTGATTTACTGTGAGCAGCACAGAAACAGAGCATCTGTTTGGCAGTTTGAAAGTTTCTAATGTTTGCATTATATCTTTTAGACAAGATATAATGAGGTGATGCGCAATCAACCAGTGACAGAGGATAGTCAAGTGACGTCAGCGAGTGCGCAAGACATAGAGTCGCACATGTGAAGTTTTGTAATAGACTGTTAGCCAACAGTGCTATTGTAATTGTAATTAATTATATATATTATTTTAATTAATTGGGTAAGCCTTAAGGCTGACTCAAGGAATTATTATGAAGATATGGTATAAAAGAAAGATGTTTTCCTTGATTGTAAAGAGTATCAAGTGTCTATTGTGCATTGTATTTGCGAAGTGCAAAAAGGAGCAGAGTGTTGATTGAATGCGTGTAAGTGATCCAAGGGATTACTGGATGTGCAGTTTGCGATCTAGTTACAAGATCAGAAGGAGCAGAAGTCTGGTTGACAAGACAAAGAAAGAGAAAGGACGTATAACTCAGTTCTATTTCTGCAAGGAATAATACAGAGATCATTGGATAGTGGGTTCATTGGTCTTAACCTTGAAGCTGTTTGGGCAATGGGTCCAACTGTTTTCCACAACTCCTAACAAGGTTGGAATCTCTTAACAGGGATTCAAAGTCTCCTAACAGGGACTCATATGTACTGAATGATGTAATAGACTCCTAACAGGGTCCATCCTCTAACAAGGAATATTTATATTAGTACATCATCTTGTGGGTTTCATCCCCAACGAGGTTCTCCCTCTGATCAAGGGTTTCCCTAGTTAACATATCTAGTGTTATTGTGTATGAGTTTATTGCTATGGTTTATGTTTATGTTGATCACATGGTTAAGGATTATTAAGGTTCCCCCCCCACCAAGTTATATCAATGGACTATATATTCTAACAAGAAAGCTCCAAAACTTCAAGATATAAAGCAGCTAAAGGACAACTCCGGTCGCTATTAGGAAAAATTGCTAGATTCTTGGGCAATTATTGCTTGGCGGAAAATAGAAACATGTGGGCAGTTTATAAAAATAAGTTACATAAATGTTAGATAACTTTAGAGTTCCACCTCAAGCAAAAATACTTGATCCTCACAGCAATTTGACATTTACAAGTCATTCTAGAGATAACCAAGGCACTTCATCAAATCACAAAAAGGACATTTGAACATGGCTATAAATTTGAAATACAAATAACAATAACAGGCAGAATTCTAAAAACTCAAATTTTTCGAGACTATATATATACCACATTTTAAACAAAGTTGATCTAAACCCTGGGTTAACTGAGACTGTTATTTGATCAATTATTTACCAGGATGGGTTATCCATTCAAATTAATTATCACTTGTCCATCAACTTCTTTACTGTTTTAGTCCAGCTGTCATAGATTTTCCTCAATGTTTGTCCTTCACTCTATGGATTTTGGTAGCCATTCTAAGTAGTAAGGCTAAAAATAAAGCTGAAGAAAACTATATTAGGACAATAATGCTCAAAAATAGTTACTGGGTCCGTACCCACAGGTCCCGAACCAGGTTCAGGTACACATCCGGTACCAGTACGTCTGTAGGTACTTGTGGGTACTGTGGATACTTGATATGGCTTATTCGAATACTTTTCAACCATCAAATGGCATTTAATATTTATCCTTGGCATTTGCATTGGTCAATTATCAAGTATCATACCATGAAATGATTTTGTTTTACAATTCTACATATTTCTCTTTTTTCTTGTATATATATATGTATATATCATACACACACACATGTACCCATATGTACCCAAACCCCTAAAATAATTCACACCGGGTTCTCGTGCCCACACTTGTCCTTGAACCCAAACCAGTAACTTAGATTAATGGCAATAAAGAAAATGAATGACATCACAACACTTATCATCTCCATGCCTACTCAAGGGAAGAATATTACGGGGAAATACATGTAACCCAAGGTACAAACTAAGGAAAAATAGAATGGAAGCACATAACTTGTCAGGCCCTTACGCACAAGCTATGTGCAAAAGAAAAGGAAAGAAACACCAAAGATTAGCAAAAAAATGGAAAAAGTGAGCAATATTTGTTGGCTACTCAATATCCCTTGAAACAAAGGTATATAATAAGTAACAAATAAGTTAATAACAAATAAATATACCCCACAAATGGATACAAGAATACCCCATCTGTTATTATGTCACTCTTGCTATGAATGAATAAACAAGGTGCCTTTGTAAGCTGGTTCCAACATATCTCATGCGACAGATACACTGAGGTTGTGATGCTAATCCCATCTCAAATCACCGAAGACAGAAAGTTGAAAAGAGATTAGAACGTCCTATGAGGTGACTTGCAAGGGAGTAATGGATAAACTCGCTATCTTCAAGAGAGATCAGAGTGGTAAAATATACTTGGAGACAGAAAGTTCAAAGGAGATTAGAAACTCATATGAGGTGAGTTGCAAGAGAGTAATGAATGAACTCACTATCTTTAAAGAGAGATTGGAGCGGTAAATATAATTTAAAATAGGAAAAGTGTGCTACAGGGTTGTGACAAATGTCACATTCTCATTGAATCTGAGATAATAATTAAAAAAACTTGTAAGATAAAAATAGCATCATGAAACAAAACACAAAATAATAAAAAAGTGTTACAATCTCACTAACCACAAAAACGAGATGATTTGAAAAGGGGCAAATCATGAGCAGGAATGATGAAGCAAGACTACAAATGAGGCTCATCTACTTACTCTGAAGATAACAGAGCAAAACAATTTCAAAAGGGTTGAAGAAATGATGGCAACAAATCTCCCATATCCTTTACTCTAGGAAATTATAAACAGTTAAACAAGTCTTTAAACTGAAGGAATGGCAAGCCAGGAAGTGCCACATTTAAGCATGTGAATGAGCGTAACAAAAAAAAAGTTCAAAAATTTAAAAACTTCTGTCGGAAGGGAAAAGCACAGATAATCACTGAGGAATCATGAAACTTAAGTTACAGATCTCAGCTCAACCAAGTTTACGGAAACTCGTGATGAATAAACAAAATTGTCACCAGAATGTAAGATTCAAAACTCACCAAAATAGGTAATTACAATTAATTATAAGTTTTAAAATTATAAAATCAGTGGCCCCAATCTTCCAATGCCTAATACCATATTTAATGTTGTGATTGAAAAATAACAATAGCTGCTATTTTCCTTAGAATTGCATTAGAGTGACTGTTTTATCAGTAGCTCAGGAAGGTATTACAAGCTGAATATCAAATCAACATGCGACGGATTCACTTGCACTTGAATTCGGTAAAACTCTGGGTTAGACATGTCTTTGAACTAAAGCTGATGTTATCTGCATTGACAACATCAACGCTTGATTGAAAATATGTGGATGACTACATCCTCGAAGTCCTTTTTTAATAATTGTGAATGTGCCCTCTCACTTCTTTTTTGTACTAAACATGTCCAGCTACACTTTTTGATATATGTCCTCCCTTCAGCTCCCCAAAAAGTCTGAAATTTTTGAGCATTTAGCAGGGTATGCAAACGGAAAAGAGACCATCTTCGTTGAGCGCCGATCGGCAGGCTTCTATAGGAGTTTCATCTATTCGAATCAGTATAATCAATGCTCTCACATAAGTAAGATGGAGCGTGATATCTAGGCTCGGCGCCTCATGTTGAAGCAGAGCCCCTTTTAATTGCGCCTCGATGGGGGTGCCAGGGACTGTTTAATAGTAGGGTAGCCAAATTCATCTAGAAAAACAAAACTATATACGCAAATTTACTTGCAAGAAAGAAGATAGATCTGGGCACCTGTTCTTCCCTGTAAGGCAAGTTCTCCACAACTTCGTAATCAAGGCTCTCCATACCTCCACCGTTTGTCGTCCTCGTGGGCACTTGCTCTGTTTCATCTTCTGAAGCGGGCAAATGAGACCATGCAGTCCGAAGTGCTTCATAGCCATTTCGTACATGATTGGCCATTGAATTGCCCGAATCTATAAACCACCCACAGCCCAAATCTAGACTTAAAATATTAAAAAATCAATAATTTCAAACAATTTTGCATACACGGCTAATTATTATAAGGTTTAAAAACAAATATGTTACGGCTAATTCTCACCAGTCCCCTGTGAAATTCCGTGACTTCTAAGGTCAAATTTCTATCATTTTCCAGTTTTTCAGCATAACCAATACGACCCCGGTAAACCCGCTGGAGTCTCAATCAGGCTTGTAGCTATTAAGCAGCAAGCGTCCTATCTTTGAACGGAGCAAGAATGAAGTGAATATTAAACTGGGTAGGCAAGAGGCGTAAGATACAGAGGAAGGAGGCAGAATGAAAATCGAGTTCGTAAACAGCCAAACCGGTATACAAATCATCTATAAAAACATCGGAAAAGCCAACAACAGAAAACTCGTTGTCCGTCACAGATACGTCATGCAATTTATAGTGTCCCCAAACAAAGCTAAAATTGAAGGTTCAAATCGTGTTTGCAGATTTGCGAGACTTTGAGGTAGCCGCGATTCTCTCTCACCAAACAACCAAACGAAGGCTTAATCTCGAAGTTATTTTTTTGACTGTGTTTCGTAGGGCAATTCTATTAATCTAGTAATTATCATTTTATTTTTTAAAATTTTTTTTGGGGGGTCATTGTTGTATTTTTTTAAAAATATAAGTGGCAATTGTGTGGGTATGTCCAACTAAACTTTATTGTTCTTTTCTCCATTTCTTTCTCTCACAAACACACATTCACTCTCCCTCCCCTCTCTCCCTCTCTCTCTTAATTTCTTTTAATCTTACAAATTTTAGAAAAGAATATAATAAGATGATATATGAGGAGATATGATATGATATGATATGATATGATATGATAGATTTTAATGACGTCCACGAGAATAAAGTAGTCTATGGGACCCATGCAATCGCCCTCTCGAGTCAGGAGCCAAACTAGTCAGTTGCAAAGTTTTGGTTAACTTGTCTCTTCTTCTCTGAATTTTGATAATCAAATCCGTTGTTCTCTTCACTTGATCTTCCTCAAATAAATAGTTGAAGTCCTTGTTCTGCATAATTTTTTTATAATCAAATCTGATGTCGTTGTAAGCCAAGCATTCCATGACAAAGTGTTGCTCTGTCTCCACTGTTCCCATATTGCAGAATAAACATGTTCTGTCTGCCCACTCTTCCTTTGGAACTTGCCATCTACCAGTTTCACATCGCAGCTGATGTGAACTAGTTCTAATTTGTGCCATCAACATTTTTGCTTTCCAGTTAATAGGTGCCCTTATATAGGCCTTTTCATCATGACTAGAAGTGGGATTAAATTCTTTAATGTAATAAGATTTTTTCCTCCCTATGTGTCTTGTCCACAGAATATTGCGAAATTTTTCATTGACAAACTTTTTTATTTCTTTAATGTTATCCGGGCAAGCTTGGATGTTGATATCCCATTTTTGCATCCATTTGTCATTTTGTTTCATCCATGTGCTTTTCCGCCTCACAAGTTTTTCCTCTATTACCAACTTGGGCCAACGATGTGTTTCTAGACCTTGGGTTTTCTTTAAATAGCTTAGCATTCGGATCAATGCGACGGCTTCTAATGGAAAGGAACCCACCTCCGCCAAAAGGATTTCATACGGAACTGTGGTCTTGACTTTAAGATTGCATGTGATAAAGTGTTTTTGAATTCTTTCTACTTGCCGCCATTTCTGTTTGGACATACTACCACCCCACACTTCACATCCGTATAGAATAACCGGAGTGACCAGCAAACCAAACAGAGTTTTCATGGTCGTCCAATCCCATAATTCTGCGTTCCTGCACTTGTTTTGTAAAGAGTATAATGCCTTCCAGCCCCCTTGGATCCTTTTCGATCTACAAGTATCCCAGTTGAGTTTGTTATGAAAATCGATGCCCAAGTATTTGTACTCTTCCACAATCTCAAGGGGGCTATTTTCAAACAGAAACTTGTCTTGTATGCCCCTATTCTTCTTTAGTGAGAAGATCATAATTTTGGTTTTGCTAGTGTTAACTTGCATTCCTACCTCATGACAAAAAAATTCTAGTGCTTTCAAGTGCTCTTTCAAACCTTTAGCTATTCTAGCAAGAATTATGAGATCATCTGCATATAAGAGCAATCTTATCACGAAGTGGGCCAGCTGCACCCCTTCACCATTGGTCTTGTTTATCCACTCTTCTAACTTGTCAATATAGAGCCCGAATAGCGTTGGAGAAAGCAGACACCCTTGCTTAACCCCGATGTTGCTGTCAAAATCTTCTGATATCCCTTCTGTCGTTCTGATTTTAGCTTTGACCTACTCATATAATCTGTAAACCGCTGACCTGAGTTCTTTAGGGACATCCAGCTCTACTATTCTATCCCATAGTTTATTATGTGGCACTGTGTCGAAAGCTTTTTTAAAGTCCACGAAACAACAAAAAGCCTCATTCCCCGGAGTGTCCCAAACTTTCTCTATCAAATGCCTGAGAGTGATGTCGTGATCTATAGTAGAGTGTTTCGGTCTAAAGCCTGCTTGCTCTTTTCCATGTTTTCCTTCTGTTTCAGCCCAGTTGCTAATTTTTTGTTCTACCAAACTACCAAATAACTTGCCAAATAGTGGATTGATCATGATGGTTCGGTAATTAGAAGGATTGTTTATATCTCCACTTTTGTGGAGTGGGATCACCACACTTGTAGTCCATTTTATAGGGAAACCTTCTCTATTGACACTGTTGAAAATCTTAGTGATGTGTGGTGTGAGGATTTCAGCACCCCATTTTAAGTATTCCGCTTGTAGCCCATCTATATCTTGCGCTTTACCAGCAGCTAACCTCCTAATGCCTTGAATAATATCATTTTCGCTGAATAACTCCCCTGTAGTCTCTATTTCCATGGTACTATGCTCTCTTAGATCACATTCGTAGAGAGTCTTGGCATATTCCAGCCATTTGGTTCCTGTTATGTTATTCACTATCTGAGTTTTTCTCTGCTGAAGCTCTTTCCAAAATTTTCTAGGGTTGTTTTTACCAAGATTAATCAACTCTATTCTTCTCTTGTTCACATACTCTTCTTTCTTCTTTTTAATCAGTTGATCATACTCTTTTCTACTTTCTTTGTCCATGTTCTTTTTCCAATTCCTTTTTGCCATTTTGCACTCCTCATCAAACCAAGGATTGGCCGAAAAAGTGTTCTTGGCTTCTTTTGTCGCCCTAGATCTTTTACACTCCTCCAATGCTTGACAAAGTAATCTTTGAATATAATAAGACGAAAAGAGAGTATGAGAACAAGTGGATGCAGTATGGATTTAAATATATGATTTGCATGGTTCTCTTCATGCCTTAGATTTGTTTCAATAAACTTCAAATTAAATATTTTTTACTAGAACTATAACTCTAAAACAAATTAGATCTAGATTATACTTATACTTCTAGCATCATTCTTTTTGGAATGTACTTCTATATCTATGACTATTATCACGATGAAAGAGAGCACGAGATGTAGAAAATTGTTTGGTAACTATTTTCTAAGTCTGAAGGTGACATGAAGGACAAAGCATTGTTTTATGTTATTTATTTATGTAAATGAGTTGGACATGTCATGTTAACGTAAGAGCGTAGATTCTTGTTTATGCACAGCCACTAGTCAATCTCCCGAATGGGTTGAATGTACAACTTAAAGTAGGCATAAAAAGTATTACTTCAACATGGTGATTGTGAACAAAAGTAGATTAAATGTATGCTATAGAGAAATCTTGTTAAATTTATTTTAAAAAATCTTGTTTTTATGTAGATTTCTAGTTAATTATCACAAAAGATTAAATTTTTCATCAAATCACAAATTCATATAACTCAACTCGAAACTAATAACATAATAGAAAACTTGCAAAAAAAATGGCTAAAACCATAAATATTGGATATAATTATAAGTGATTCATTATCCAAAATGAATCAAATAAATATTAAATTAATTTATCTATAAAAATGTAAAATATAAAAATTTCTACAATAATTCAAATTTTTCTTATAGGTTACAATAGTTTGGCGTGTTTGAAAGGATATTAACAATGTATGAAATTTATTTATGGATTTGATTGTGTAGGTTTTTTTAACATCAATATTTTGGATCACACTTATGATCCATCATCATGATGAGAGAAAGTAAAAAAAATTAACATGCAGACCAAGCCATACTCAAAAGTCATAAAAAGAGGGAGATAGGAGGCACATAGAACAAGAAAATCAAAAAATAAAACTAGTGATTGCAGCTAAGGTTGCAATAAGGATGTCAAAGAATAATATGTTAAGTTATAATATATAGTTCGAAAAAAATTCAAAACTAATGTATACATACATATAAGCAAACCACTTTAACAGAAATCAGACTTGCAAATTCCATTTGAAAGGGCAGAGATATATACTTTGAAGTTGACATATATGATGAAGAATGATGACTATATTCAAAGATATCAATAGCCTTTACTAAGCATAATAGTTGATTGTAGAAAACATTCCATGGCAATTACTTATGATGACAAGTAAAGACAGAGATTTTATTGAAAAGTAAAGATATGATTGAATGCAAAGTAAGGGTGATTTGAATAAACCATCTTCAAAGTAGTAGCCAGTGGCAAGCTTATGCATGAAAAATAATAGAGAAATTTAAAAAGAAGTTTTTAGCACGTGATAGATAACATTATACATTGACGGAGGCAAGTCACTGTAAGTTTCCAAGTCAGCGTTGATGACTATAAATTCAGCTTTGGGGGATAGAGTATGAAAAATAGGTTGTATGACAAAGACTGAGAATTCTATTTATATTGAAGAAGCATTCAAGATATATGACAACCAAGGAAATATTTATTCAAAGTAATTAGTAAATATGTGGGCATCTACACTTCAATATATGAGAGAAAGTTGAAAATTTATGAAGTGTATTCATAGGTGTTACACATCATAAATCAATTTTATCATTTAAGACCACAATGAAGATTTATGAGAATCGCAAATGAAGAATCTCAAATGATGGATGACATATTATACACAAATTAATTCCAATGTTGGAGATTTGTGGCACAAATCAAAATAAGGTTTGATGTCATTGAAGAAAAGTATTTGACCTAGTAACATGTATAATGAGCAGATCAAATACTATAATGACTTGTCAAGCTGAATAAACAATTTGAAGTATAGTCATATAAAAATTAAATGCATGGACATTGACTATTAAATACAAAATAAAAAGAGCTTGTGAATATTAGGTGTCATCCCCTTTGAAGAATTTTAAAAATATATATTTAAACAGATTATGTCAACTCATCGTAGGCTTCCGAGATATGTCAACAATATCAAATTGTTGTCAGGAGTGGCTTGTTTTGATTAGAGTTGCATCAATGAAGCCCAAAGATTAATTTAGAAGTAATGGAAACAACATATCATTGTCATTAATAAGACAAAGTAAAACTATTAAACCTAGCACATCATCATATATGCAACAATGAATATGGAGTCTATACCATCGAGTCTAATATGTTCAAAGGTCAAATACTTTACAGTAATGAAAACTTTAGCAATATGATAGCACTTCTCAATAGTTGTAAATCTAAGCAATAATAATAATATATAGTCAATGAAATAATACAATATATATTGCAGGAGTTTCAAAAAGTCTACAAGGAGGATATTTGAACCATTGTGTAAACATTGGAGTAAATAGATAGCATAAGCAGCGTCAGTGATAAAATAAACCAAAGTAGATAAACAAAAGCAGAAACAATGAGCGGAAACAAAATTCAGTAAAATCGTACCTAATGAAATTTACTGAATCAAAGAAAAGCAAAAAAAAAAAATTGTAATTGCAAATGTACAAAAGAAGGCAATTTAATGGATGAAGTACAACCACAAAATAGGTAATGGTGGAAAGATGTCCCATATGCAAGAAAATGTAGACCAATTCTAGCGAAATTCATCCAAACACAATGTAGAGAGACTGAAAATTTAAAATAACTAACGAAACTTGTCAGAGATGCAGGAATATGTGGGTCATTTAATGGAGAAACCTAACATTTGTCATAGATGGTGATGGATATGAGATATTGTGTGATATGTAAGTACATGTCTATAAACAAAGCTAAATAGGAAAGGAAAGTAAAATGTATCAAAATCATAGAAGTAATACCCAATATAAATCATTGACAGTTTGCGGATGATACATGTCATGCCCAAAAATTGGGGTAAAAACACAACATTTTTCTTTCACAGTTATTAAACACAATATTTAGCACATACTACATTGAATATGTTATGGAGAATTGAAAAAAATTGAAGTGATTTTTGATTGCATTTCATAATATAGATGTAGAGTCAGCATCTCAACATACTACACTAATACCAAACCTCAAGTCTTAGTGCTATAGAAACACCTAATTTAGGTTACATATTCATTTGGTATAACTCTAGTTAAAGTGTGACATCATATTTGAGAAATCATTAGGGTTCCATAGTTCTTGGGTTAAAGTTGAATTAAATATGTTTTTTTAATTACATAAGACACATTAGGTTTGACATGATTCCATATATACATTTTGTTATGTTAGACAATTCCCTAGATGAACTAACTATGCATCTCTTAGGAAGTGATCCAAAACCCTAATACTGGTTCCTAATTAATCATAATTTAAAAATAAAACTTAATTAATACAATTGAATATTCATCATGTAATTACATTCGATAAACCTTTCACTACTACAACACATTCCTATTTCACCATCCCGGTCTAACTCTAATATTACACCTAAAGATTAAAATCCCATAATCATTTTACAAACTCAATTAAAACCATTAAATCCTAAACATGAAATTCAATTTTACAAATGTCCCATTAAATTTTTTAAAGAATTAAAATCCAAAACTAAAACATTAAACTCCTAACTATCTCCTAAAAAAAACCCACTAACCAAGTCTATCAATACTCTTCTTTTAAAATATTATTAATAATTGCTTTTTTTCCTAACAACAAGATTTTAATCAAAATTATCATAAAATAAAATAATAAAATCCCTAAAAAAACTAAACACTATTTTAAAAATCATAATCCTAAACTAATTAAATTAAAATTATCCTACTTTCTAACTATCCTATCCTAACCTGCCCCACATTCTTTTCTAACACCTAACACCTAACTAAGCCCCTAAGGCCACTTGGCCAAGTGACAACACATCCCCCAAGGCCTGTTAGGCACTCCCCCAGGCTAGGCACACTGCCCAAGGCCTGGCATGTGCTGCCCAAGGTGGTACCCTTGTGGAATAGCCCAATAGAAGGTAAGTTGGGGCAAAAAGGTGGAAGGGGGACTTTCCATTTAATATTGCATTCTCTATTTATTTATTTTAACTTAGAAACCTACCAACTCATGGTTTGAGTCAACAACAAGATGCTGGAGAAATTGGAAGGTATGTATGGCAAAGTGGAGTTAAGAGTAGTTCTCAAGGCATGGGAGAGAAGGTGGCACTTGGGGAGATGAGTGAGCAAGTGGGGTGGGTATATGGGAACTTAGGAGGGAGGGTAGTAAGGATAAGATATAAATTTTAAATTTATATTTCCTTTGACCCTTTCTTTTTACATGCAAATGAATACATGTGTGAGTGAGATAAAGTGGAGGGTTTAGATAAGATAGTGATGTGATAGGGTAAGGGGCAGTTATGGGTGAAGTAAAGTAGGTGAACTTAGGGAAATAAAGGCATTAGTATCTATAAATTTAATTTATTTTGTAGATATTATAATTTGTTGCATAAAGTTAAATATGCAAATGGAGAAGATGTCTAGGGAATATTCCCTATTACCTTTTTGAAATTTAAATGTTCCCATGTATTTCACACCATGCTGTAGATGCCCATTTAAGAAAAAAATGAATTGAAACTTAGTTAATGTGAGAAACTTTGAGGGGGGCTTCGACGGGTTTAATGGGTGATGTTTCAACTTAGGTAGTTGATATTAGAGGCTTCATTAATGTGTTTAGAGCATGTTATTGGTGTGCTAGCTTATGTCTCTTTTTTTTTAATTTAACTATATTTTGATAAATTCATTATATTTATTAGACAAATTAAAATGCAACTATAGAAATCATATCATTTGAACATCAAATTTGATTTTAATAACTTAAAGAAGTCTATCCATAATCTAATTTGGATTTCTTCATGAATCACCATACCTATAATAAAATCAATCATCTTGCATTCAAAATTGAAATCCAAGGTTACCATAAGTTGAATTGTGAAATAACTAGAGTTTTATATTCAAAATCAATCATCTTGCATTCAGAATTGAAATCCAGGGTTACCAGAAGTTGAATTGTGAAATAACTAGAGTTCTGTATTCATACAATTCCAAGCAATTACAAGAGATTTACAATGAAATATATTTGTCATCTTCTCTTTTCTACCATCCAATTTATATATAAGCATACTAATTCTTCATATTACAATAACTTCTATGTCATGAGATTTAAATCCAATAGGTATCAATAGAGGTACAATCTCTTTTTATACAAAGGTAACAAGATACATTGAAAACCATCACAAGGAGAAGTCTCCAACGAGACTAAAGGAACACTACCAAGACTCCAATTTTTGGATCATAAGGACTATCCAAGCAATCTAAAATTATACAAGAACAACCATTGAGAGCTCACCTCCCATCCTAGGCCTCGAAAGGCCACCCACGAGCTAGGAAAAATTGTAACCAATCGGGTGATACTTAGAAACCAAACATAATGACATAACTCAGCATACAATTATCATCCAAGGTATGCACAACAAGTTCCATAATGAACCTTTGACAAGGGAGAATGTGTATTTTTTGAGATAGGAGAATTCAATGAAGAACACAAATCATATGTCTCTTCCAAGGCTACCAAATCACATATACTTCCATTTCTTTCTCTCCTTATTTCCCCTAAACAAACTTAGTTTTGAATTAACAAGCAAGGGCCCATAACACCTTGTTTCCTCCCTCTTCTCAACATGAGAAAGACTCTGCATTGACTTAGAGTCTAACTGACCCCTTCCCCCATATATGGCCACTTCTACCTTATCCAAGGGTGAATAATGCTAACACTCCCTTCACAGTTTTCCCAACAAAACAAAGAGAAGAAACATGAAATGAAGCAAGTAAAAACCCATAATACCCATCCCTCACATGATACCAAATACAAACATGCTACAACATGCAAGACATTTATACATACACGTAATGGACAAATGAACACAACCATGGCATTAGAGAACCTACCTTCACAAAGGTGACGAGAAGAATGAGTTTTGAGATGAGCTAAATCCTCTCCTTCCAATTCCAAACTTGGCTTTTCTAAATGTAGAGAATGGGTAAACAACCTCAACTCTTCAAAATAGCCATTAAATAGCTTCTAAACTCATCTTCCCAAAATAGCAATAACTCAAATCTTGACTTTAAGCCTCCTATGGGCTTCCCACTTGCCTCTTCCATCAAGACAACCTCTTAGCAAGAGTGTAACCTTGGGTAACCTCATGGAGATGATCCATTTTTGTAACAAAGATAAATTGGGATATTTTAGGGATCATAAATGTTGCTAGGAAGTTCTAGAAGGGTGGAAAAGGTTTCCAACTCATGCGTGTACCACTTGGGTACTTGAATAACATAAAACTTGGCTTCTAGGATCAATTTATAACCTATACAAGTGGCTTGAAATATTTGATCTTCAAAAACCTAAGGATGTAACCTTTCCACTAAACCCTAATTAAGGGAAATTAATTTAGGTTACTAACTAAATCAATCTTGGGGTAACTAGGTATATTGCTAATCCTAATTGACATGTTGATATGCATATGCATATAACGAGTGTCAAGTGACACCATAAAATTCACTTTTACATAATATTGAACACATCACAAAATAAAAAATGATACAGATACATTCAGATTATGATACAAATTAAACACTTAATAGTGAGGTTCGAATCACTTTATTGGATTCAACCTTGGTCTCACAGTTTACACATAGGGTCAATTACCAATTCTCTGATTGATTCCATGGTTAATTATCCTGCACATTCAATTCAAATATTAGTAGTTTGATAACATCAAATTCATATATTTAAACCAAATTTGCATAATCACATTGATCAAAACATTAAAACTTTCATTTAAATAACCTTTATCATTTCTATACACACATTTAATCATCACTAATTGCATGATCAAAGTATTGACATATTCATAATTCATAATCATTTACTAAAATACACCATCATAATGCATGCTTACACATAAAATATCAAATAACACGACTAAGCATTTTTAAAGTAAAGCATCACACAATATAAATAATATAGATAATGTCAGCATTTTTAAAGTAAAGCATCACACGGTATAAATAATATAGATAATGTCCAGTCCATCAAATAATGTCTCAAGCATATTGGGTCATAATGTGTCAAAATATAATGTATACGATGTGCTATGATGGATCAGGGTGAAGCCTCGCAATATAATTCTTCTAGGAGAAAGCTCTTTAGAAGAAGCAACAAATTATAAAAAGATAATAAAAGATTATATGGAAGCATCGGGCCAAATGGTAAATGTAAACAAAGCTATTTTTTTTTATAATACAAATGAGAAAATGGAAAAAGAAATTTGTAAGATAATGGGATATTAAAAAGACAAATTGCTGTGTAAATATTTGGGTGTACAAATAGAAATTTAGGAGCTAAAGATGGAAAAGCTTGAGATTTAGTACTAGAGAAAGTAGATGAATCCTTAAATAGTTGGCAGGGTAAATGACTACCTAAAGCAGGAAGAACCATTATGATTAAGTCAGTTCTTTCAACTATTCCAAGCTTCCATATGTCTTGTCTACCTTTACCCAAAAGTGCTAAAGCAATGATAGATTCTAAACATAAGAGATTCTTTTGCCTAGGAACTTAAGAAAGAAAGAAAAAAGCTTTAATCAAATGAGATAACATTTGTAAACCTAAAGAATTTCGAGGCTTAGGTTAAAAAAATTAGTTTGCAAAATAAAGCTTTATGAGCTAAATTAAATTGAAAAATGTATAAGGAAAATAATAGTAAATGGGCTAAAATACTATACCATAAATATTTGAACATTGATAATCCAATATCTTTGTTTAGAACAATTAATCCACCTAAATGATGTAGAATCTGGAACTTTATGATGCAATTTTGATCTTTAATCTCAAAAAATCTAACTTGGGATATAGGATCAGGACAAGATACCTTATTTTGGGAAGACTCGTGGAATGGGCTTCCTACTCCAGATAATGCTAATATTTAAATTAATATTAAAAAAATACTCTAAATAAAATTTGGGGTAATCAAGTTAGTGATTATTTAATTAAAAATAGTAATATTATTATTAAAGGATGGCAATGGAAATTTGTTGACAACACACCACTATATACTGCATAAAAATACTTCTCTCAATTCCTTGACAATCAAAAGGCCAACCACAAGGATAAAAAAGATAAACTAATTTGGGGAGCCTCCAAGGATGGAAACTATAAAGTTAATATAGGATATGAGAAATTTATCAACTCAAAGCAATGGGATAAAATTGATATCCCTCTAAATATTTTTTGGGATCCTATATGCTTGTCAAAAGCATGAATCTTCTTATGGGTAGCAATGCAAAATAAAATACTAACAACAAACAAATTCACCAAAATGGGTTATGAAGGACCTTCGAGATGCCCTCTATGCAAAAAAGAATTTGAACTGTTGGAACACTTGTTGTTTACATGGCCATGTGCAAAATCTTGTTGGTATTGGTTAAGTAAAAAACTAAATTGGTATTCAAATTTCCCTATTAAATTATCATAATTCCTAAAATACTGGACAAAAAGGGAGCTCTAAATATATAATAATTTATGGAAAATCTCTCCATCAATTCTTCAATGGG
Source organism: Cupressus sempervirens (assembly GCA_028749045.1). Lineage (NCBI taxonomy): Eukaryota > Viridiplantae > Streptophyta > Pinopsida > Cupressales > Cupressaceae > Cupressus > Cupressus sempervirens. Next base: position 551,232,873 of record CM053786.1, read on the forward strand.
AGATTTGGAAAGAAAGAAATAGATGAATTTTTTGTAACAAAAAAATGGAGATAAATTCCCTTTTTAATATAATAGAAGAAAGTATTTCTAAAGTAGCCAATAATAATTTGGGAAGTACATATAAAGAGGAAGGATCATTCTCAGAATGGCATGTGAAAATGTATAAAAATTTGTTTAACCTAATTAATCCTCCTCTCCTATATGCTAGAGGAAGCAAGTTGAAAAGGTTACAATGTATGTAGGAACCTCCACCAATTGGATGGTTTAAGTTAAACTTTGATGGAGCATCTAGAGGCAACCCAGGATCTACAAGATTGGGATGTAATATTCATTCAGACTTGGGCAAATGTTTAGCTAAATGAGCCAAACCCTTGGATACTCTCTCTAATAACTTAGCTAAATTGGAAGCCTTAATGAAAGGTTTATCTCTATATCTAAACCTAGGTATTAAGAAGGTTATTATTGAAGGAGATTCCCAAATTATCCTTAATGCTTTAAGGAAAAAGGAAACTCCCAATGGGTTTTAAAATCCAAATTAGAATATGCTTTGTCCCTTTGCAAATCAAATGAGGATACGAGAATTGAAAACATATGTAGGAAAGGGAACAAGGAAGTTAATGCTTTAGCCAATTTAGGAGTAGATGGATTCAACATTTCTAAAGTCTTTTCGACTCTATCTTCTTGATTTATGTTTTCCCTTCTTTATCTCTAAAGCTTTCTTTAGTATCTTTAGCTCTAACATTAACTTTTTTATTCTTCCCAAGTTTGTCTTCTAATATAGATGGTTTTATTAGCTTTAGGTCTTAAATAGTCTAATATTTAACATATGATAATGTTAATTTTAAAAATATCATTTTAATCAGTTCTCTTCTAAACAATTATTTTAAATTAGAATTAACTATTATGTGTTTCTCTCTTTTATCTTATTCTAATCCTAGTAACTTTTAACCTATTTAATAAAGTTTTTACCAGTTTCCCCTTCCTATAGTCCTTGTACTTTATTTTTCACTCTTTCCCACCATTTTATTTTAGCTTCATCCTTGATTCCAAATCTAACTCAATTAGGTGTAATCAATATTTTGTCACTATTTATTCCAGCTAGTCTAGGATATTATTTACACTTGATATTTAATATTAATGCCATTACTTTTCATTAATGTATAGACCTTTGATATTCAATCCAATCCTTAACAAGTGTGATGAAGTACATTTGTCATCTTATCTTAGTAGACTCATTTTTTAGGTCAGTATTTTAGGTGATTTAGAGAATTATTCTAAAAGCTTTTTCTAGATTTCTAAGTTGTCTTCTCCTAGCCACATACATTGAGTTCATAGGCCTCCAGTTTTGATGGTAGGCTTTCTATAAGTCTCTCCTAGTATTTAATTGTCTCTCCTAAAATTACCATGACACTGGTATTATGTTATTTCATAACTCTGAGAATAGAACCATGGTGTTTTTAGGCTCTATCAAACCGAAGAGGTGGAATAATATACTTCTCAATCAGGATGATTTGGTATGGTTTGTTGTAGGAAGAGCTCTTGGAGAAAAGTATTTCAATTACAATAATTCATGGCACAAACAATGACATCATGGGTTATTTTATAGCAATTACTTTGAAAGTAGTCATCACTCAGACTGTAATGTCCCCATCTTTTTAGCATCCTAGTGGAGTTCATAGCCTTTACATTTTATGAAGGCTAACTGGAGAAATTGATTAAATTTATTTCTTATAAAGTAATTAAATAAATTAAAATTCAAAGGTAACTTAATATTAAATTAATTTAATTTTCTAGAAGCACAACTAATTACTATATTGGAAGGGGGGGAAGCTTCTAGAGAGTACATTTTCTAGAAGTACAACTAATTATTGCCTTAAAAAGGGGGAAGCTTCTAGAGAGTGCAATTAAACAATATTTTATTTCCTTCTAGAAGGGTGAAGGAAAAAGAATAAATAGGGAAGCAGCCTCATTTTTGAGCATCGAATGTGTTGCCATCTACTCTTCTGAATAGCTTGTGGAGCCAAGGGTTTATGCAATTTTTATATTGATCGTTGGGAACAAACACTCCCATTGATTTGCATAATCAAGGTGATGAAATATCTTCTGAAGGGTTGTGACTATTGAAGAAGACAAACTAGTCTTTTCATTATGCCAAATTCATGGCCTAGTGCCAACTTTGTGGATTAAGGAAAAAGTTGGAATTTGCTACAGGAAAATTCATGTTTTTGGAGCAATTCCAAGTTTTTATCTACTACATTTTGCATTGTTTGAGAGTGGATATTTAGGGCATTAGTAGAGTTAGGGTTTCTTTAGTTGTTATATTGATCGTTGGGAATGAACACTCCCATTGATTTTCATAACTGATGTGGTGAAATATCTTTCGAAAGGGTTGCAACTACTAGAGAAGACAAACTAGTCTTTTCATTATGCCAAATTTATGGCCTAGGGCTAGTTTTGTGGAGTAAGGAATAAGTTGGAATTTGTTACAGTGATTTTCTATAGGAAAATTCATGTATTTGGAGCAATTCCTAGTTTGTTCTTTGGAAGCATATTTATTAAAGTTTGGCATTTAGAAAGTAATCAGAATTTACATATGCAATATATCTCTTTCTTGCAAAGTGTTTGACGAAATGTCAAACAAATGAAGTATAAAAGAATTTGGTGTTTGAAGAAGTTATAATTAGTTGGGGTTATTACAATGGTATCAGAGCTAAATCCTACCATCTTGAGGGTTTAACAATCACATGCAGCCACCTAGGGTTGGCTCTCACAAATTTTCCACTCGCAGGAAAACTTTTTTTGATAGGGAACAAGATTTTGATAGGTAGCTAGACGCCATGGGTGACAAGTAAGAGTGTAGCCCACCAAGAGACAATAGGAATGAGGATCAGGAAACAAGGGATTTTTTAGAGCAATGGTTACAGGACAAGAGCAGATGGCTCAAGCTTTGTAAGCACTCATCACCATGGTTGAGCGCATGAACCCACAAGACAAACATAATCAAGAACAAGGGGATAACATGAGTGCAATAGGATCACCTAGAGATCATAAAACTCTTTCTAGAGTAGCAGATAGGTCCATACGTCCTACTTTTGTTAGAGAGAAACCAATACAAGAGCTAGTAGAGGAAGCCAAGGATGGGACATTTGTAGATATCCTTATGGTTGCTAATGATGAATGAGAATTATTAGTACTGCAGGTACGGGAGAGAATGACTTTTGAGAGGTTTGTGAACCAAAGAAGAGAACACTACCAAATAGTCAGAAAGAATAGGAGACCTCATGGAGAGGATAATCAATTAAAGTGTACTATAGGGAAGCTTTCCTTGACTACATTTGATAGGAGTAGCAGAATGACAACACAAGCTTGGATTCACAAGCTTGATACCTTCTTAGCATTGAGACCTATGATAGAAGTGGAGGCAATAAAATATGCCACACTACATTTAGAGGGAGTTGCACATGATTGTGGTGCCATGGGATGGTTACCCTTTAGCATAACCAAGTAACTTCATATTAGGACTTTGTGGACAGGTTGGTAGAGAGGTTTGATAAGAAGGGTCCAAAAGTCCACTTCAGGGAGTTGGCTTGGTTGAAATAGATAGGCAAATGGGAGCATTTCATTAGTGACTTTCAAAGGCTATCCATTATGGTGCCAAATATATCAGATGGGAGATTGGTTGTTTTGTTCATTAAGGAATTATCCAAACCACTAAAGGGTTGGGTAAAATATTTTGATCCATTCAATTTGCAAGAAGTGACTAAGAAGGCTAGAAGTATGGAACAAGCAGCCCGAGTAAATAAATTTCAGTCAAAGGGTGCATCATCTAGCAAAGACAAACCATTCTTCAAGAAACTTGAGAGGAATGAGACAAAGGCTGAAAATAAAAATAAATCATTTGCTGCTTTGGATAGAGAGACATTGAATGATTTAAGGAAGAAAAAAAATTATTTTTATTGTAAAGGACCCTATGACATGAACCATGACTGCCTTTTGAGGCTAAAGGGGAAAGAAAACAAGGTTATGTGGGCTTATTATGAGGATTCTAATTTTGAAAATATAGACCACTAATCTAAAATAAGGAATCAATTGAAGAAAAGGAAGGCACATATGATATTTTTGATGAGAAGACTGAGGGTAGACTTAAGGAGGCTCATCTCGCTAGTGTAAAACAAGAGGGATCATTTAGGATAAGAGGGATATTGGCTAGTTAGCCAGTTATTACTTTGCTTGATATAGGTGCTACTCACAATTTTATTGATTGTAGATTGATTGAGAGGCACGTGATATAGTCAAAGTAGTTTGAGGGTCTAAGAGTGAGGGTAGCTGATGGCTACATCCTCAAATGTAACAAGAATATTATAGGTCTACCCCTAAAGATCAAAATTTTTGATTTCAAAGTATATTTTTATGTTGTTAACGTGGGTGATACATATTTCTTCTTAGGTATGACTTGGTTACATGACATAGGGGAATTCACTCTCAATTTGAGAGATATGGAGATGAAGTTTTAGTCAGAGGGGAAGACCCATATACTTAAGGCCATTCATGACAGTGGGTTTAGGATGTTGTCTTGTAGACACATGGAGAGCTTGTTGAGACATGACTAGATTGAGGGGGCAACCCATTGCACTTTAATGCCATCATACGGGAAATAAAAATTAGAATATCGCCCAAACATATAGGAACTAAGAATCAAGCACTACAAGGTTTTCAGTGAAATACTGCCAGGTAGACATCTAGATAGAGGTATTGAGCATATTATTAAGTTAGAGGAGGGTGCTAAACCCACCATGATCACACCCTATAGGTATCCAAAGAGATTTAAGGATGAGATCAAGAAAACCATCAAGGAACTACTTGCTATGGGGCACATTAGACCAAGTGAGCCACCTTTTGCTTCTTCAATAGCTTTGGTGAAGAAGAAGGATGAAACTCTTAGGATGTATATAGATTGCAAGGTCCTGAACAAGAAGACTATAAAAAATAGGTACCCCATCCCATGGATTAATGAGTTATTAGATGAGCTACATGGAGCATATTTCTTCTCCAAAATTAATTTGAGATCAGGCTATCATTAGATCTGAGTCAGAGTAGTATACAAAGAAGACAACATTTAGATGTCATTGTGGCCATTTTGAGTTTGTAGTTATGCCATTTAGGTCAACTAATGCTCCAGCTACTTTTTAGTCCACAATGAATAGGGTTTTTCAACATCAGTTGAGGAAATTTGTGTTAGTATTCTTTGATGACATCTTGGTGTATAGTAGAACATGGGATGAGCATGTGCAACACTTAGACACTATGTTGAGCATTCTGAGTAGGGAGTCCTTGTATGCAAAGGAGTCCAAATGTGATTTAGGATTGTCAGAGTTATTATATCTGGGTCACATTATCAGTGCTTAGGGAGTATGCATGGATCCTAAAAAGATTCATGTTATTATTGAGTGGCCTACTCCAGTGAACCTAAATAGTTGAGAGGATTTTTAGGGTTGTGTAGGTTCTATAGGAGGTTTGTTGGTGGATAATCTAGGCTTGTAGCACCCTTGACAGACTTGATGAGAAAGGGGGCTTTCTTGTGGACTCTTGAGGCATAAGAGTGTTTTGATCAATTCAAGGAGTTGATGACTTCTTGTCCAGTGCTAGCATTACCAGATTTTAGCAAACCTTTTAAGTTGCATTGTGATGCATCTGGTGAAGGTGTTGAAGTGGTGCTTATGTAAGACAAGCACCTAATTTCTCATGAGAGTAGAAAGCTTGGGGGCCTGAGAGGAGGTTCAACATTTATGATAAGGAAATATTGGCCATAATGCATGTTTTACCTGGTAGCAAATTCAACATAAAAAAACAACCACAATAGCTTGAAACACTCGATGGGGCAGCAAGATCTTAATTTCAGGCAACAAAAATGGGTAAGTAAATTATAGGCATATGATTTTTATATTAACTATTTCAAGGGGACACAGAATGTAGTAGCAGATGCCTTGTCACAAAGACCCCACTTGAGCTTGATGACTGATATATCAGAGGATTGGAGACATTTGATCCTTGCAGAGTATGCAAAGGATACATGGGCATTGAGATTCATAGATGGATCGATCCATAATAGTGATTTCACCCTTGTGAATGAGATCATCATTTACAAAGGGCACATTTATTTAGTACTAGGGTCAAAGGTGAAGAGGGTGGTGTTGAGAGTTTATAATGACTCACCTATAGTAGCACATCTAGGTTTTTACAAAACCTACTTGCAGATTTGTGAGCATTTTTTGTGGAAAGGGCTCAAAGATGAGGTGTTGCAATATGTTAGAGAGTGTCCTACTTGCCAGCATAATAAACAAGAGCACTCTTATCCAAACAGCTTACTTAAGCCACTTCTAATTCTTGATAGGAAGTGGGAGTGTTTATCCATGGACTTCATCATAGGACTATTGAGAACCCAAGGTAGAGATTGTATATATTTTGTTGTTGATTGACTTACTAAGTTTTCCCACTTCTTCCCAATCAACACTACATACATTGCTACATAGGTGGCATATTTATTCTTTAGAGAGGTATTTAGGTTGCATGGTCTACCTCAGAGCATTATCATTGACAATGATAGCAAGTTTATGAGTCACTTCTAGAAAAAGTTGTTTAGATTGTGTGGGATAAAGGTCACTTTGAGTACTAGCTACCACCCCCAGACAGATGGTTAGACAGAGATAGTGAACAAATGGGTGGAGGGATACCTCAAGAATTACATAGCAGGGCAACCAAAGGCTTGGGTTAAGTGGATATATCTATGTGAATATTGTTATAATTCCACTTATCATGTCTATCCAAATGTCACCATTTATTGCATGATATGGATATGAGGCACCAAGCTTCAAGGGTTTTTGCTATCAGATAGTAGAGTGCCCAGTGTTGGAGACTTAATACAGGAGAGCTAGGACATTGTGAAGGCACATAATCAATAGAAGTAGTATGTTGATCAAAAGAGGATTGAGCAAACTTTTGAGGTAGGTGATATGGTATATTTGATGCTGCAACCTTACCACCAGTCCACTCTCAAGAAGAATGGTGCTGAAAAACTTAAGCCATGTTATTTTGGGCCTTTAGGGTGATTAGGAGAGTTGGAGAGGTGGCTTACGAGTTGGATTTACTGACAAAGAGCAGAGTCTGTAATATTTTTCATGTGTCACATGTCAAAAAGGCATTAGGACAGTAGATTGTTCCTTCTATAGTGCTTCCACCCTTAGACAATGAGGGGAAATTAGTTTTAGTACCAAAGGCTATCATTGAGTTTAAGGAGAGGAATTTGAGGAGATGTTCTATTAGGGAGTACTTGATGAAGTGGAAGGACCTACCAGTAAAGGATGCCACTTGGGAGAATGAAGAAATTTTGTAGCATCTAGAGTTGAGATTGCTTGGGGACAAGCAATTTCAAGAGGGGCAGACTATAATGTCCCCATCTTTTTATCATCCAAGTGGAGTTCTTAGCCTTTACATTCTCCAAAGGCTAAGTGGAGAAATAAGGAGATATTGATTAAATTGATTTCTTACAAAGTCATTAAATATATTAAAATTAAAAGGTGACTTTATATTAAATTAATTTAATTTTCTAGAAGCACAACTAATTATTGTATTGGAGGTTGGGGGGGGGGGAAGCTTCTAGAGAGTGCATTTTCTAGAAGTACAACTAATTATTGTCTTCAAAAATGGGAAGCTTCTAGAGAGTTCAATTAAATAATATTTTATTTCCTTCTAGAACGGTGAAGGAAAAGAATATATAGGGATGACAACTTCATTGTTGAGCATCGAATGTGTTGCCATCTTCTCTTTCGAATAGCTTGTGGAGCCAAGGGTTTCTATAGTTGTTATATTGATCATTGGGAATGAATTCTCCCATTGATTTGCATAACTGAGGTGGTGAAATATCTTCTGAAGGGTTATGACTATTGGAGAAGACAAACCAGTCTTTCCATTGTGCCAAATTTGTGGCCTAGGGCTACCTTTGTGGAGTAAAGAATAAGTTGGAATTTGCTATAGTGATTTGCAATAGAAAAATTCATGTTTTTGGAGCAATTCCAGGTGTGTTCTTCGGAAGCATATTTATTAAAGTTTGGGATTTAGAGAGCAATTAGAATTTACATATGCAATATATCTCTTACTTGCAAAGTGTTTGATGAAATATCAAACAACTGAAGTATAAAAGAATTTGGTGTTTGAAGAAGTTATAATTGGTTGAGGTTATTACATGGACATATACAGTTAGACCATGTGAAGCCATATTATCCCCAACCTGGTTAAAAGGTTTGCATAAAGTAATTTACAATATTAACTATAATATGGAGATTCCATTCCTTCAAATGTATATAGATTGGCCTATTAGAAGCCTTAAGTGGGCAAAGATCCCAGAGCACCCTGTTTTAACCATTAGAGACCAAGAAACATTTGAGAAAATCTAGCCCGAGATGAAGACCAATATTTTCTTTCTAATCCATTGGTACAATATTATCAAGGAGAGGGAAATATTTATGTCTTCTTCCCCTCTTTAAGAAAGCAATTTTGGACCCTTCACCGCTATTGCCTGTTGAGGATCATAATGCCCTTAGCTTCCAACTCTGGAGACTCAAAATATCGAGCTTACCCAAGAAATCAAGGAATGGTACTAAGGAGGAAAATGGAGACAATGAATGAAGAGTTGATAGTAATTCATCATTTCAAAAAACAAACAAGGTCCCGATCTATAGTTTTGTGTTAGTTTTATATCTTAATAAATTTTACTATGTAGTGATTTAAGGTTAGTACTTTTAAAGTTTCTTGAACATAGTATCAAGCTCTATGATATAATTCTAGTATAAATTTCCCCTAAACTTTAAATATTTTTTTAATAGTATAAAATAATTTGCAATCTTAGTTATGGAAATTTGATTATTGTTGCCTTTTGTATGTTTATGGTATCCTTAACATATTGTCTTACCTCTTCTAAGAATAAAGCTAGGTAAGTTTTAAATCATTGGTTTAAACTTAAATGAGTATATTTCCACTATAATATGGGTTTTTAGTATAGATTTATTAGTTGTTATTTATTTTAGGTTATTGTTGGATATAATTTCATAAGGTTTTAATCTATATTTAGAAGACATGGATTGCAGTTTCCTCCACCAAGAATTGGAGGTCCTTAAATTCATTGTCAATATAAGAAATGATAATTTTGGGTTTAATTTAGTATTTTTGCTTTTGTTGTTGTGGTCTCGCAACACATGCCCCATTTTGAGTCACAACATGGGGATGCCCTAAATTAAAAAACCTCTATGAGACACCTAGTCAGGTGCCTCGATCATTTAGGACCCTCCTTTAGGTCTAGGTTAGTACTCAATCCTCGGTTGAGTAATCATGAATAATCTTGAAGGGGTAAATTTTGAATTTTTGAGGTTTTAAGTGCAGAAGTGCACACATGTGCACTTACGTACATGCACACTTATATACATGTGATATGTGCATGTGCACTAAGTGCACATGTATGCACTCACTTCCTTTAGAGGATACACACCCTCAGAGGGGCACACCTTTGGAGGCATGCATTAGACCCTTGAATCTATAAATATTCCCTCCCTCTCTCTCTCTCCCCACTTGTTATCTCTTTAGCTCTAGTTAGTGCACCTTTGCACCTCTTATGCTGTGAACCTTTGCATCTCCAAGACTTCAACCTTTTCTAAGGTATAAACACTACTAAGGATATGCACACCCTCAATAGGTGCACATATGCACAAGAAAAATCAAGACCTCCCTTTTTCTAAAAGTCTTCAACATGATTCATGTGTGTAGTTGAGCAAATGAACACCTTGCATATGTGCACTATGTGTGTAACTGCACACTTGTATATTAGTTGATTCCAATGATATGAAAATGTGCACTTGTGCACCATGCACATCTATGCTAGGTGTGCATGTGCACATTTCAGACACTTGGAGGGATTTTGGTCAATTTTCTCCTATTTTTTGTTAGTTCTTGTTAGTCAAAGACTCGTTTGAGGGTCATCATAGTTTTACAACACCAAAATACTAACATTTCTCCCTTTTGAGAAGATATGATGGCATCATCCTCATCCTCCACAGTAGCAAAAATGGAACCAAAGCTAGTAGCTTTCAAGTATCAAGGAGTACCAAAGAAATATTAATTCCAAGATAAACACATTGAGATTCAAGACACTACATTGGGACACATTAATTGGAACATCTTTCTCACCCTATGCAAAAAACCTAAAGAAAGGTCATCCATGGTGTTGACTCTAATCCGAAATGGGTTGTTGAACATGGCTTCTCACCCAACATTAGTTCAATCATCTAAACTAATCATGACCTTAGCTCATCACTATGTACTAGAAGAGAAGTCGGTCAAGAGTGTGACCAGGGAGATAGTCTTGGACCTTAGGCCTTGATATATTGAAAAGGTCTTCCATCTTCTACTACAGCCTTAATATTGGTCTATATAAGGTTATGAATAGTCAACATGTGGCTATCTTAATCCTTAATTAAGTCATGTTAGCATTATTATAGTATTATTTAGGTAGGTGGGGTTGTGTATATTCAACCTAAGCATAATTAGGTTTATATAGGAGGTTGTGAGTCTTATTTCAACATCATATTGTGAAGTGTGTTCTCATTGGAGATAATGGAGGTTGTCCCCTTGAAGTGGCCTATTACTCTTAGTTATTATCAAGTATTTATATAATATTTCATATTATTTCTTCTATTGTGCAAGTTATTTCATTACAAGTGGTATTAGAGCATGATCTTGGCACCATAGAGGCAAGATTTTTTCTCAACATTGGGGCGATTTTGGGAAGAGCATAACTCTTAGATTTTAGCGAATTTTTAAAATATTTTTAAAGGGTTTTTGAAGAATATATTAAAGAAGCTATAATCCAAAATTCAAATGAATTGGAGAAAATTTGAGCAAATTATTGTAGAATTACTATTTCTACATAATTTATTGAGATTTACATATCTCTCACATCTTGTCGAATTGAACTTGTATTGGGTTTTTGAGTACAAAGTAGAGGAGCCTACGTTTCAAAGCTTAGACAAATTGAAGCAAAAATAAACAAGTTATTACAAAATTAGGAAACTTAGCTTTCAAGGCAGCAAATTTGCCAATTTTCTTCAATTTTTCCTAAGGGTATCTTGGCCCTAGTAAGTTATAGCAAAAAATAAAATAAAAAATAAGAGGATTTATATTTTATTTGTGTGATTTATTTCAAAAATATTGGTTTACATCATGACAAGGTCTCCAACAAGAGGTGAAAAGAATGCTACCACACCAGGGAAATCTTACAATCAAGATTGGGAATCAACAAAGGATAGTAATCCCAATGAGAAAATAAGTAAGTTCAAGGAAGAGGTTAAGAGGGATATGTGTAACCTATGAAGAGATATATCAGATATACAAAGCATGTTAAGCACCTATATGAATGAAACAAGGAAGGAGTTGTCAAGCAATCAAGGTGAAACCTTGAAGTCAATTAATAATGACACAAATTTTAATACTCCTATGGGATCTAGGAATTTTTTTCCAAAGGTGGATATGCACAAATTTGATGGCAAGGATCCTCTAACATGGATAAATCAAATGGAGAACTTTTTTAAGGTACATCAAACCCTATATGGACAAAAGGTCACAGTGACTTCCTTATATCTAGAACTAGATCAATTCATTTGGTATCATTGGATTTTTACTCATAGGAGAAAAAAGGGTCTCACTGTATCATGGTTAATTTTACAAAAGAACTCCAAGCACAATAAAGCAATAATGTGATAGAAGACTTCTTTAGTCAACTTGCTAAGCTTCAACAAATAGGATCAATTCAGGATTATATTCAAAAATCCAAAATCTATCCTTAAGAGTGGATACAATTACAGAGGAGAACTTGAATGATTTATTCTTGGGTGGTCTCAAGGATCACATTCAACATGAGTTATGCATGTTTAGTCCTAGCTCAATAAATGAGTCTTTTATATTGGCACACAGGGTAGAGGAGAGGTTCTTGATTCCTAGAAAGGAAGGGGCTAATGTGACAAGAGAAAAAGGTTATTTGACACCTTATCTTCCTCAACCTACTAGGTTGAATCCACAACAAATTGAGAAGAAAAGAGAAAAAGTCTTGTCTTTCAATTGTGATAACAAATATAGTCAAGAACATAAATGTAGTGAAAATAAATTGTTCTATATTGAAGATCCAACTAAGGAATAAGGAGTCAGATGAGGAATCACACGATTCTCAACCAATCATTTCTTGTCATACACTTTCAAGTTTCAGTGAACCACAAACTCTCAAGGTAGTTGGTTTCTTAAAGAAGCAGAAAGTAACAGTGTTGATCAACTCAGGTAGTACTCACAATTCATAAATAAAAATTTGGCAACTCTTCTAAATTGTTTTATATATCCAACCCCAAAGTTTTAGGTTTTGATTGTAGATGAGGGCATAGTTAGTTTTTTAGGGAAGTGTCATAGCATCAAATTATCTATGGGAGATTATCAACTTGATACCCCAATGTATGCGATATCCATGGGTGTGACAAATATTGTTTTGGGAGTACAATGGCTTACTACATTGGGAACAATTGAGATGAACTTCCAAGAACTATTCATTTGATTTCAATCAAAAGGAAAGCTAGTGGAGCTAAGGGGATTAAAGGTAGAATCTCCATAGATGGTAAGCTCTCATCAAATGAAAAAGTTTCTTAGGAAAGGAATGGATGGATTTGTGGACCAACTATGTTCATTAGAAGTCTCTTAGTCTAATGCTCTTACTCATCCAGATTTACAAGAAATAATTGATCATCACTCAGTGATTCTAGGAGATACACCTAAAGGACTTCCTCCTAAAAGAGATCATGAACATACCATACAACTAGTTCTAGGGAGCCAACCATCAAACATCAGGCCTTATAGATACCCACATATATAAAAAAGTGAGATAGAAAAAATTGTTGAGGAAATGCTAGAGGTAGGAATTATTAGGCATAGAAAAAGTGCTTAAATTGGGGGGGGGGGGGGGTGGTGGGGTGAATCAATTACCACAAAAACAAATCCATGGATCCCTTAGATGTCTTAAAAAATGTTACTATTGTCATTCGGTAAACACATAGAAAAATGCTAAAACTCAGTAGATGTACTATATGTTAACTTATTATGATCTTTAAGCATTCATAGGGATTTAACATGCATGCATAAAAGAAATAACATGAACATAAGAGACACTAGATTTAACTTGGAAACCCAATATGGGAAAAACCACCAAGTAACTAGCTATTGATTTTCACTCTTCTGAAGTGAACCCTGTTAGGAGCTAACCCTGTTAAAGGTTACAAAACACTCTATTAGGTGTGACCTTCTTAGAGGATTTAATCACCCTGCTAGGAGTGGCCTTACTAGAGGACTTTAGAAAAATTTAATAGAACTATCACCTTGTTAAAGGATTTACAAAATGGTTATTAAACCAACTCTGTTAAGAGATTTAGGAATCACTACTACAATGGTGAGACAGCAACAATGAAGTGACTTGAATAAGATGCAACTAAACTTTGCTGATATAGTTCTCATTTCTACTTCAATAGATCCTCTTTGATCAAATACAATTTTGCTGATCCTCAAGGATATCTGATCCTTCTTCAAAATTCGCTCACACTTTCCTCTTCACATAATCAACTCACTTCAATGATCGCTCATTACAATTTAGAATTCACAACTTGACCTTCTATTTATACCTTACAAATTATCCAATCGACTCATTTACAAGTTACAATTATCAATAATCATTACATCAGTAAGCTACAATCATTACATGAAATAATTAAACTTTATTTTCCAAAATAATGAAATCCTTCATTGGCCGACCCTACTCGGTAAACACTACTCTAGAAATGATTTCCAGTGTTAACCAACTAAAGCTTGGTAAACACTACAAACTTTGCAAAATCCTTTGGAGATCGAGTGAACTCGGTAAACACTGACTTTCCTTTGATAAACTTGTGAGCTCAGTAGAAATTGACTTCTACCACAAAATCCTTAAACACCCGAGTGAGCTCGGTAAAAATTATTTCCACATAGTAACTTTCAGGAATGCTCAGTAGACTCTGTAATTCACTTTGTTGACCAACTGAGCTTGGTAGACTTTGTCATTTTCTTTGCTGACAAATTGAGCTTAGTAGACTTTGTCTGATAATTGATATGAAATTTGTGTAACATCAAAGACAACACACAATTGAACAATCATATCCAACAATCTCCCTTTTTGGCATTGATGGCAACACAACATGTCATAGCACAATGAAATTTGAGAACAAGAACATTTCTACCTCTTATATTTTGTCACAATAATCTCCCTCTATGAAGAAATTACGTAGCTTCTTTTCAAACAACAAACTCTCCACAATCAAATTCAAATTTTAGAAAGATATGACAATATACTCTCCCTCTTTGACAACACATGCCAAAGACAACACAAACCAAATGAGTAAAAATGTACCTTGAGTACTGATTCATATGCAATGTTTCCATGACTATGTTGCATCAACTAATAGATTTTCAACTTGGTACCTATTGATGCATCACTAAAACTTCATTTTAGTGAGCTACAGATAGGGGAATGACCCCTAACTTACCTCTTAGATACAAGAATGCATCCTTAGGCAATGGCTTTGTGAATATCTTAGCAATCTATTCCTTTGTATGGACATATTCCAATCTGATCTCCTTATCCTGCACCAATTCTCTGACAAAAATGATGTTTTATTGCAATGTGCTTGGTTTTGGAATGCATTACTTGATTCTTTGATATGTTGATTGCACTTGTATTATCACAAAACATAACAACTATTTCTTTGATTTCCACCTTCATGCATTCCAATAATTTCTTGAACCAAACAATATTAGAATAGTTCACTGCTACTGCAACATACTCTGCTTTTGCTGTGGATTTGGATGTACCATTTTTCTTTTTACTTGAACAAGAAACTAGCCTCTTTCCAAGAAAGAATGCTCCTCCATGTGTACTCTTTTTGTCATCAATGTTTCTTGTCCAATTTGCATCAATAAACACTTTCAAGTCCAGATTACCTCCAAATTTGTACCACAATCCATAATCTTCAGCGCCTTTCAAGTATCTCATGATCCTTTTGATTGCCATCATGTGATTTTCTCTTGATTTTGTTGAAAATCTTGCTAGAATACCAACTGCAAGAGCAATATCAGGCCTTGTATGAACTACATACTGCAACTTTCCAATCATTGATCTATATAAGGTTTGATCTACCTCTTTTGATTCATCATCCTTGGTAAGTTTTAGTCTAGTACACATGGGAGTCCCAACTAGTTTGCAATCTTCCATACCAAACTTTTTGAGTATCTCCTTGATGTATTTAGATTGAGTGATGTAGATACCATTCTTACTCTACTGAATTTGAAGACTAACAAAGAATTCAATCTCACCAAACATTGACATCTCAAATTCCTTGTTCATTTGTTCTAAAAACTCTTTGTATAGATCATCATTCCCTGTAAACAAAGTATCATCCACAAATATTTTTGCTAAAACAATTTTATTATCTGATCTTTCCTTGATATACAAGCTATTATTATCATTAGTTCTTTGAAAACCAATCTGAATAAGATAGTTATGCAATATTTCATACCATGCTCTAGGGGCTTGTTTCAAACCATACAATGCTTTGTGTAATTTTTAGACCATGTCCTTCTTGTCTGGATCAACAAAACCTTTAGGTTGCTCAATGTAGACTTCTTCATCTAGAATACCATTGAGAAATGCAGATTTCACATCCATCTGATATACCTTAAATCTTTTGTATGTAGCATAAGCAAGTAAGGTTCTGACACCTTCTAGTCTTGCAACAAGAGAAAAAGTCTCTCCATAGTCTATTCCTTCTTCTTCAGAGTAACTTTTACATACCAGTCTAGCTTTGTTTCTTGATACCTTACCATCTTCATTCATCTTATTTCTGAATACCCACTTAGTTCAAATCACATTTTTATCTTTAGGCCTAGGTACAAGAGTCCATGTTTTGTTCTTCTCTATTTTCTCTATCTCTTCATTCATATCCTCAATCCAACTTTCATTTTCTAATACATCTTTGACATTTATAGGTTCAAAATCAGCAAGTAAACAAGTACCTTTTAGCTTACTTCTTGTCATGGTACCTTCAAATTTGTCTCCAATAATCTGATCTGGTGCATGATGTCTTCTGACATACTTGGCCAATATAGGTTCCTTGCCTTTTGACTAAGTTCCATTATCTTCATTTAGAGTTTCAACTTCTAGCTCAGGTTGATCTGACTATTGTTCGAGTCCTTCAAACTTGGTAGGCATTAGCTTGGTAGCATCTGAATGTGACTCGGGTTTCTACAACTTAGTTTGAACTTCTTGCAACTCAGTGACTAAAGACTCGAGAGTGGAAGTTTCTTGATTGATAGATGTATCTAGCACTGTATCAGGTTTAATGAAAAGAAATCTCTTGTAATCTTTTGGTTCCTTTTTTTTTCTTCTTCAGTTCTTTCTACAAACTCATCAACTTTCACATGTGCACTTTCTATGACTTTGTGAGTAGATAAATTCAAACATCTATGTGCCTTACTTTTGCAAGAATATCCCAAAAATATGCCTTCATCACCCTTCACATCAAATTTACCTTTTCTAGATTCTTTCAAATATAACATTTTCTTCGAAATACTTTTAGGTAACTTACATTGGGTTTATAGCCATACCATAACTCATAAGGGGTTTTGAATAAGTCCTTCTTCAATTGTACTCGATTCAAGGTATGAACTGCAATGGTGATAGCTTCCTTCTAGTATTTGATAGCAATGTTCTTTTCAATCATTAGAGTTCTTGCACAGTCAATGATAGATCTATTTCTCCTTTTAGCTATTCCATTTTGCTCGAGAGTTCTAGGGGTTGATACCTGTCTTTTGATTCCCCTTTCAATGCAAAAGTTATTGAATTCATGGGAGATGAATTCACCACCTCTATCTGACCTCAAGCATTTTAGTCTTTTCCCTATTTCCTTTTCTACTCTGGCCAAATACCATTTGAACTTCTCAAATGCTTCTAATTTCTCTCTCAGATACATGATAGTCATCATTCTAGAGTAGTCATCAACAAAAAGAATGAAGAAATTTTCTCTAGTATAGCTCTCAATTCCAATAGGTTCACACAAATCAGTATGCACAATTTCCAAAATTTCTTCAGATTGATAGTTCTTACTTTTAAAGCTAGTATTTCCCATCTTACCAATTTGACAATTCTTGCATAGACCAACATCAGGTTTCTTTATACTAGGAATGCCTCTTACTTTCTTGAATTTACTTATTTTCACCAATTATCAAAATTCACATGACATAACCTTTTGTACCATAACCAACTTTCTTTAACTTGAGCAATAAAACATGAGCATTCGCCAAGTTCAAGATAGAACAAGTTAGCTTTTGTTTGTATGCCATATCTAATCAGCTTTTCTTTGTCATCCAGTAGTCTTGCTTTTCCATGCATGAATTCTATTTTGAATCCAATATTGATTAGTTGTGTCACACTCAACAGGTTGTGTTTTAATCCTTCAACCCAATAGGCATTATCACATACAAGCTCTTTGGTTAGTGAGATTCTTCTTCTTCCTTTTATGCAACAAGGTTCATTATTACCAAATCTCACACTACCAGCATCATAGTCTTCAAAATGTTCAAACTTTGTTTTATCACCAATCATATGATGTGAACAACCACTATCTATGATCCATGTATCATTTTTAATCACATGAGAGATAAGTGCCATCTTATCTTCCTCATCATTATCAGATTCATCTTTCACAACAATGTAAACAATTTCATCTTCACTATTGTCAGAATCCTTAAAATCTTTAGCCATGAAACATGTTTTCTTACCTTTGTCCTTGAATGATTTGAAATCTTTCTTACCATTGGACTTGTGATCTTTCTTTTCATCCTTGTTTTGTTTTTTTGGGCACCTAGCAGCAATATGACCAATTTCCTCACATGAAAAATAGATTAGAGGAACCTTACCTTTGTATTTCCCTTTGCCTCTAGAATATTTCCTTGCAAGCAGAGCTTCAACCACCTCAAGATCACTTTCAGAACTCTATTCTGATTCTTCTTCGCTTTCTGACTGAGAATCCTTTATCTTCTTGCCCTTTTCTTTGAGTGAAAGCTTGGCTTCAAATGCTGATTCAATATTCTTGGAAGCTAGAACATAGTTGTCATAGTTATCTAGGTCAAATGCAGTCAATCTTCCTACTATGGCCTCTAAATTTATGTTATGATTTGCTTTACATCTTCTTTCTTGAATTGTAGAAACTCTAATTGCATAAATGGGAAGTAATGTTCTAGGAACTTTACTTACAACTGTTTTCTCCTTGATATCTCCTCCAAAAGCCTTGATTGCACTGATGCTTGCTTTGACTCTTTCAACATACTTTGCAATGTTCTCATCCTCTATCATCCTCATCTGATCAAATTGTCCTCTTAGACTTTCTGCTTTGGCTCTTCTCACATTATCATCACCTCCATAGATTTCCTTTAGCTTGTTAGAGGATTTACAAAATGGCTATCAAACCAACTCTATTAAGAGATTTAGGAATCACTGCTACAATGGTGAGAAAGTAACAATGAAGTGACCTGAATGAGATGCAACTGAACTTTACTGATACAAATCTCAGTTGTTTTTCACTAGATCCTCTCTGATCGAATACAACTTTGTTGCTCCTCAAGGATATACGATCCTTCTTCAAAATTTGCTTACACTTTCCTCTTCACATAATCAACTCATTTGCATGCTCACTCATTAAAATTTAGAATTCACAACTTGACCTTTTATTTATACCTTACAAATTATCCAGTCGGCTCATTTACAAGTTACGATTATCAATAATCATTACATTAGTTGGCTACAATAGTTACATGAAATAATTAAACTTTATTTCTCAAAACAATGAAATCCTTCATTGGCTAACCCTGCTTGGTAAACACTTCTCTAGAAATGATTTCCAATGTCAACCAATTGAAGCTTGGTAAACATTGCAAACTCTACAAAATTCTTTGGAGATCGAGTGAACTCGGTAAACACTAACTTTCCTTCGATAACCTTTTGAGCTCGATAGAAACTAAATTTTACCACAAAATCCTTCAATGCCCAAGTGAGTTTGGTAGAAATTGTTTCCACAAAGTAAATTTTAGGAACACTTGGTAGAGTCTATAATTTGCTTTGCTGACCAACTGAGCTCGGTAGACTCTATCATTTGCTTTGCTGACCAACTAAGCTTAGTAGACTCTATCTGATAACTGATATGACATTTGTGTAACATCAAAGACAACACACAATTGAACAATTGTATCCAACAGTGATGGTGTTTAAGAAGGATGAAACTTGGTGCATGTGTCTAGATTACAGAGTACTCAAAAGTACATCATTAAAGATAAGTTTCCTATTCTAGTTATTGATGATCTTCTAGATGAATTAAATGGAGCTATGTATTTTACTAAGTTAGATCTTAGATCGAGTTATCACCAAATTTAGATTAAGGAGGAAGATATTTGCAAGACAAAATTGGGTCATTATGAATTTTTGGTGATGCCATTTGGTCTTACCAATGCACCATCTACATTTCAAAGTTTGATGAATTCCATTTTTAAGAAGTTATTGAGAAAATTTGTGTTAGTGTTTTTTAATGATATATTAATTTATAGAAAGACTTGAGAAGAACATTTACAATATGGGACCAAGCATTGTAATTACTCAAAGATCATCAACTCTATGCTAAGCCATTCAAGTGTGCTTTTGGTCTTAAGGAGGTGGAGGATTTGGGACACATAGTTTCACATGGAGTAAAGGTGGACCCTAATAAAATCAAGGCTATCATGATATGGCCTATTCCAAAAACCATTAAGAAGTTGAGGGGTTTCTTGGGATTGATAGGGTACTATAGAAGATTTGTAAAGAATTATGGTCATATAGTAGCACTACTTACCACTGTATTGAAGAAGAATTCTTTTCATTAGAATGAATATGCTAATGTATCATTTGAGCAATTGAAGAAGGCTATGTGTACAACTCTAGTGCTTGCCACTCCAAACTTCACCAAGGAATTTATTATGGAATGTGATGCTTTTGGAAATGGGATAGGAGCAGTTCTCATGCAAGAAGGTTGACCAATTACTTTTGAGAGTCATTAATTAAGAGGTAAAAATAAACTAAAACCTATTTATGAGAAGGAAATGCTAGCAACCCTTCATGCAGTTAAAAAATGGAGGCCTTATTTAGTGGGTTGCCACTTCAAGATTAAGACAGATCATGATAGTCTAAAATATTTTTTGAAACAAAGACTATCTTCAGAAGAGCAATAAAAATGAGTCACTAAGATATTGGGATATGACTTTGAAATTGTATACAAGAAAGGGAAGGAAAATAGTGTGGTCAATGCAATTTCTAGGAAGGATGAAAAAGATGAAGCCTTATTGTGTGCCCTTTCAATATTACAAGAGAACTGGGTGGTAGAAGCCAAAGAAGAGTAGACAAATGATGTTGCAAGTAGTAATCTCATCCAGCAAATAAAAAGTAACCCTAGTAGTTCAGATAAGTTTTGTTTAAAGGGGGATATTCTTTGTTATAAAGAGCACTTGTATCTCTGCAAGAATTCCACTAGTAAATACAAGATTCTCAAAGAACTACACGAGTCCCTAATTGGTGGTCATTCAAGATTTTTGAAGACATAAAATTGGGTCAAGCAAGATTTTTTTTATGAAGGGCTAAAAGGTGATCAAAAATTTGTGGTTGAATGTTTGGTTTGTCAAAGAAATAAGGGAGAAACAATTAAGGCACTAGGTCTCTTGGAGCCTTTATCTATTCCTAGCCAACATTGCAAAGAGGTATCCGTGGACTTCATCACAGGGCTTCCAAAATCCAAAGGTCATAATCTCATCAAGGTAGTAGTTGATTGTCTTAGTAAATATGCACATTTAATTGCATTATCACATCCTTTTACAAAAAATATAGTGGAAATTTTTTTCTTGGAGAATATCCAAAAGCTACATTGTACACCTAAGCTTATTGTTGGTGATCATGATCCTATCTTTACTAGTCACCTTTGGAAAGATTTATTCTCATGTTTGGGTACTCAACTGGCCCATAGTTCTTCACACAATCCTCAATCATATGGGAAAACTGAGGTTGTTAATAAATGTTTAGAAGGATATCTATGTTGTTTCACTTTAGTAAACAATCTCAATGGGTAGATTGGCTACCTCTTATAGAATGGTGGTACAATACTTCTTTTCATAGCTCATCAAAAATGTCTCCATTTTTGGCATGTTATGGATATTATCCTTCTTTCATCACATCATCATTACAGGTGTCACCAAGAGTCTAAGTAGTAGAGGACCACTTGCTTCATCAACAATAGGTACTTTCAGGACTCAAGGATAATTTAGCTACGACACAAAATAGAATGAAACAAAAAGCAGACCAACATCATAATAAAAGAAATTTTGAAGTTGGGGACTTGGTCTTTTTGAGATTGTAGCCTTATAAACAAATCTCAATGAAGCAACAAAAAAAGAATAATAAGTTATCTCCAAGATATTATGTACCATACCAAATCATGCAAAAGATTTTTAGTTTTTCCTACAAGCTTGAGTTGCCACCAACAACAAAGATACAACCAGTTTTTCATGTTTCTTGTTTGAAGAAGGTAATTGGGCAGAATATTCCTGCTTAAACAGTACTTGCAAAACTTGATGAAGAAGGAAGAATAATTTTGGAACCAAAGTTGAGGAACATAACCTTGACTCAGTATCTCATCCAATGGAAGAACTTACTAGTTAAAGAGGCCACATAGGAGGATGAGTTCATTCAAAGGAATCCACACTTGATTAACATTGAGGAAAATGCTTCTTTCACAAGAGGGGGCATGCTACGCCCTTAATATTGGTGTATATAGAGTTATGAATAGTCAACTTGTGGCTATCTTAATCCTTAATTAAGTCATGTTATCATTATTATAGCATTATTTAGGTAGGTAGGTTGGCCTAGGTGTTATGTAGGGTTGTGTCTATTCAACCTAAGCATAATTAGGTATATATAGGAGGTTGTGAGTCTTATTTCAAAATCATATTGTGAAGTGTGTTGTCTTTGGATATATTTGGAGGTTGCCCCCTCGAAGTGGCCTATTACTCTCAGTTATTACCAAGCATTTATATAATATTTCATATTATTTCTTCTGTTGTACAAGTTATTTCATTACATCTTCCACATACAGATTAATACCTCAAATCACCTATGAGGGTGAAAATAGATGGTATGAGGAGAATGATGTAGAGGCCAAAGAGTTTGTACAATCAAAGTACCTAATTGACAAGACACCCTTCGAAAGAAGAGCTAGAAAGGTTGACATTATGTGTGGGTACATAATAGATGACATTGGCTATTTAATTATTCTTTTGAGTAGAGTCATGGGTCTTCCCATAGCAAGTTACCTAGAGACATGGAAGACACACTTTATAGAAACTATCAGAACAAGCAAGATGCCTATTGACTGGGCTACAATCCTAAGTGATAACTTGTATGAATAGTTGATTTCAATGAAGAATGACCCCTGCTTCTACGTGACCTCATATATGATATATTTGTTGGTAGAAAGAACCACAGATTATATAGGATTATACATAAAAGGGAGCATGCAAGATGCAAATGCTTGGCCTTATGTTGTGTATCCACAACTAGTAAAGAAAAAGCTCCCATTGCAAAGTGTGGAATATAGGGTGGTCAATGATGGTTTCATATTTACTATCATCAAGTTCATTGAAGGGGACTATGTGAAGAGGATGTTAGTAGAAGTGGCAACATAGATAACATAGGTTGGTGCTTATTACATCCTAAAATTGCTCTTGGAGCTACATTGGAAAGAAGGGAGATAGGGTTGCAAATGGATTCATTTTTTTTATGCTTGTTAGAAATGGCATCACAGTTTTGAGGAAAGGGGAGTGCAAATAATACAAGGTAATTTGAACCTTTTGCACAACATCCAGACTAACACCGAAAAATTGCTCAACATTATAAACCAAGATTTTGGGCTGATCGATGAAGTGCATACCTAGGCCAATGATTTGCAAGCACTCAAATCTATTAAAGGGAAAAGATATTGGATTCTAATGGATATATATTCACCAGAGGAGTTAGATAAGTTAGATGATTGGATAAACAAGATATCTTCCAAAAATAAAGTCATGGAATGACTACACAAAGATATTTAGCAGAAAAGGAATAAGACTCAAGAGCAATTTTTGGAAGCAGATAAATACTAAAACATTGTTAGCCTTGAGATTTTTGAGGATGAATAAAAAACTAAGCTTTCCTTAGTGTAAATAGTAGTTCAACAATTCAGGGATACATTTGAAAATGCTTCATAATAGAAGAAGAACTGTTAGAACTAGATTCTAAGCTTGAAGATTTTGCTGATATGAGGATAGGACTGAGCAACTATTGGAAAGTAGTTCGAAATAAGTATGATTTATTAGATTTATTGGAGGCTAATAAAGTAGTGAAGATAATAGAGAAATTCAAAAGCAAGCATCTAGACATCATTTTGGTATAAAGGGGAAGAAAATCCAAATGTTGGAAATCAAGTTTTGACACAAAGAATTTTTGGGTCCTATCACTAAGGTGTGCTTTTTGCAAGGTGCATCGACAATTTTGAAGAAAAAGCAGTGCACTAATAGTTAACTGCCAGTTGTTATATTAGAGCATTCTATGCATCAAAAATACATTTTGATGGCAGTTCAACTCCTAAAAGCATCCATATCATTGGAATCCACTTATAAGTGAATGATATGAATTATTTTGGGAGTTGAATTATCATCAAAAAACATTTTCAATGCATGGAATGCTCTAAATAGTAACTGATAGTTAACTGTCAACATACCGCTTCTTCTTCAAACTTGTCAACACAACTTGCAAAAAGAGAACCTTGGAAAAGCGCACTTTCAAAAAGTACACCTTGGTGGTAGGACCCAAAAATCCAAAAATTCTTCTATGTGTCAAAACTTGATTTCTAACATTTGGGTTTTCTTCCCCTTTATACCAAAATGATGTCTAGATGCTTACTTTTTGAATTTCTCTATTATCTTCACTACTTTGTTAGCCTCCAATAAATATAATGAACCATACTTATTTCAAAATACTTTCTCATAGTTTCTTACTTCTATCGTTGTATCAACAAAATCTTCAAGCTTAGAATCTAGTTCTAACTATGCTTTTTCTATTTTGGATGCTTGTTTGATGTCATCTTTAGATGAAGCTTTCAAATGTATCCTTGAATTTTTGAACTACTATTTGTGTTAAGGAAATATTATTTTTTTACTCATCTTCAAAAATCCCAAGGCTAGTGGCCTTGTAGTATTTATCCACTTCCAAAAATTGCTCGAGTCTTATTCTTTATTTGCTAAATATATCTGTATAGTTCTTCCATGAATTTATTCTCAGAAGATATCTTGTTTATCTAATCATCTAACTTTTCTAACTACTCTGCCAAGTATATATCCATTAGCATCTAATACCTTTTCCCTTTTATAAATTTGAGTACTTGCAAATCATTGGCCCAGGTACTAACTTCATCCATCATAGCAAAATCTTGGTTTATAATGATGACCAATTTGTTGGTGTTAGTCTAGACGTTGTACAGAAGGTTCAAATTACCTTATATTATTCGCACTTCCCTTTCCTTAGAATTGTGATGCCATTTTTGGCAAGCATCAAAAAATGAATCCATATGTGGCCTTGTTTCATTTCTTTACAATGTAGCTCTAAGAGACATTTTAGGATTTTCCAGGGCTATCAGTCCTACCACTTCATTCAAGTAGCCCCTCAAAAAATCATTATGTTTTTGCAACATTAAGAGCTCTCGCTCATCCTTTTCAAGGTGTGAAGGCATGTGGTTATCATGACTTTTGCAGTATCCACCATGGGTTTTCCTAGTATGACCTCCTTCATCTGATAATCTTTTGGAGTCAACAATTCTATGACTACATGGGGAGGTGGAATGACGATATGTGCTAGAAGGTCCTGATCCTAATTCTTCATTATGAAGGCAAGTGTTCTAGCATCACCCTTAGGTGGCTCAGGTTTCTTAATCACCTTTATCAACTCTGTCATGCTTTCCTCTATAGTTAATTCCATCTAAGTATTTTGTTTAAACATGACCTCCTTCCAAGACATGGTGGCATTGTCCCCATTGGTGACATGTACTATGCTAAAGAGGTAGGTTTTGTTGCAGGTTCCTTTACTTTATCACTCCTCTCTTGAGTCTTCTAATGTCGAGGAAGAACTTTAGAGAGAGCTTCTGTGTCATGTTGAGTTGGGGACCTAGCCTTTGTATCAAGAATAAGTTGTTTCCTTTCTTCCATAATATGTCCTTCCTTGGATACATTTAATTGCACATATTCTCCTTCTTCTAGAGTTTAACTCTAAGGTTCAACCATTAGAGGAGGTATGGCCACTGATCCTTGATCTTTTATTTCTAGCATATCCTATGCTAGTGAAGGAGGAATACTAAGCGCTCCTTATGGTAGAGGAAGTAGTTGATCCCAATCTTCTTTTAATGGATTATTTTGAGGATTATCTTGTATCCTCTCTCCCACCATCTTAGTACCCATAGGTATGAAGTCAAAATATGAGAGGTCAATTTTTTTTTCTCCCTCTCCCTCCATTTCTGCAATCCACTTTTATTTCTTATCTTTTAACATCTCAACTTTGATAGGTTTTCACAGGGCAAAAGGCGATCTCTAACTCAAACTTCTTCTCCTCTCTTCTTTAGATGTAGTGGTTGAGTGAATCCTCTTATTTAAAGGGAAAAACTCTATTTGTTCCCATTCTTCCTTGTCTCCCATCTTGAGGATGGTTTCTGACACTTGTGGCGAAGGAGTACTCTTATTCTTTAGTCTGCTCTTCACACCTACCATTGTCATCTCTTTTCTAGCTCTTTTGGGAACTGATGAGGAGACTTCTCTATTAGGAGGAGGTTGTGGTGGTGGGACTCCTTATTCTTCTTTTGGTTGAGCTTGTTCTTGCTCAGGTTGGGTTTGTTCTTCTTGAGCAACAATTTTTACTTGAGCCTATTGCTCTTGCTCTCTTCTTCTAAGGGATCCCTTTTTCTTCTTACCCTTACCCTTTTGCATCTCAAAATACTCAACCTCCTGCTCATGTCAATGTACCATCTCCAACCTCACTGGTGATTTGGTAGGGTAGGCTGGTATGGTGACCTTTGTTCCTTTACCTCTCTTAGGTTGAGTTGTTGCTTGAAGAAGTAGGGCTTGTGGAATTGGATCCATCCAGAAAAGGCTTAATGATCCATTCTTTGGTTAGCTCAACTACATGTCAACCCTCGTGATTGATATCATCATTCTCCTCATGCCCAATTTTTGCATTCATAACGGGCCTTTCATAAATCATGTCCCTATTATACAAGGGATTCAGTATCTCGAGGACATCCTTGTCACATGCTTTGAGGGGTATCTCCATGTTCAACACCTTTTTTGCTGGCTATAGACTCATTCTACAATAGTCCCTAATACAGACATCATAGTCATCTACTACACTCATCCAATGGTCTTCAAGGGCCTCTTTGGGTACAAGTTTCTTCCCTATTATATGTTGTACCATTTTGATGTTATTAACATATGGGTGAGGTGCTGAATAATCCTCTAGAGGGTATTGATCCTACTCTGAATTGAATGTAGTAATGTTCTACTTTTGCTTTAGCTCAAAAGATTTGATGGTGATTAGCCATACCCAAGTCTTCTTATGTTATTTCATCGCTCTATCATATGTAGAAGTGGGCTGCCTAACTATCTCCAATAATATCAGCCTATCCAATGGATATTATGGGAGCTTCTTTGAGTACAAGAGAGTACCAACTACTCAAAGATAGGTGAAGGTCTTAAACTAGATGTCGTAAGCACCAACATGTGTTATCCGTGTTACAACTTCTACTAACATCCTCTTCACATAGTCCCCTTCAATGAACCTGATTATAGAAAATATGAAACCATCATTAACCACCCTATATTCTACACTTTGTAGTGGGAACTTCTTCTTTACTAGCTTTGGATACATGACATAAGGTCAAGCATTTGTGCCTTGCATGCTTCCTTTTCTATATAATCTTAGATAATCTATAGTTCTTGTTGCCAATAGATATACCATATATAAGGTCATATAGAAGTGGGGTCATTCTTCACTAAAATTAATTGCTCATCTAGGTTATCACTCAAGATTTTTTCCCAGACAATAGGCATCTTTCCTATTCTGATGGTTTTTATAAAGTGTACCATCCATGTGTCTAGATGACATGAAGACCCACAACTCTACTTAGGAGAATAATTGAATAGCCAATGTCATTTATCATTTACCCAACATCATGTCAACCTTTCCAACTCTTCTTCCCAAGGGTGTCCTATCAATTAGGTGCTTTAATTGTACCAACTCTTTGGCCTCTATCTCATTCTCCTTGTACAATTTGTCTACGCCCTCGTAGGTGATTTGGAGGTATTGATCTACCCATGGAAGATGGAAGACCTTTTCAATATTTTGAGGCCTAAGGTCCAAGACTATCTCCCCAATCATACTCTTGACCATCTTCTCTTTTGGTATATAGTCATGAGCTAAGGTCATGACCAGTTTGGATGATTGAACTAATTTTGGGTGAGAAGTTGAGTTCACCAACCCATTTTGAATCAGATCCTACACCATGGCTGACCTTTCTTTAGGTTTTTTGCATAGTGTGAGAAAGACGTTCCAATTAATGTGTCTCAATTTGGTGTCTCAGATCTT
Organism: Cupressus sempervirens; assembly: GCA_028749045.1. NCBI lineage: Eukaryota > Viridiplantae > Streptophyta > Pinopsida > Cupressales > Cupressaceae > Cupressus > Cupressus sempervirens. Next base: position 551,260,765 of record CM053786.1, read on the forward strand.
AGTGTGTTGATCTTGGAACAAAGATTTCTTTGGTCCTCCTTGATACTTGAAAGCTACCTGCTTTGGTGTCATCTTTGTTACCATGGAGGATGAGGATGATGCCATTATATCTACACAAAATGGAGAAATATTAGTATTTTTCTGTTATAAAACCATGATGACCCTTAGATGAGACTTGGACTGACAAGAATAGAATTGACCAAAAATAGGAGAAAACTGACAAAAATTCCTCCAAGTGCCTAAAATGTACACATGAACACATAGCACAGGGAATCAACTAATATACTAGTGTGCAATTGTGCACTTAGTGCTTGTGCACAACTGCACACATGAATCATGGTGAAGACTTTTAGAAAAAGGGGGGTCTTGGTTTATTTTACACATATGCACACCTATTGAGGGTGCACACATGCACATGTGCACATCCTCAATAATTTTTATACCTTAAAAAAGGTTGAAGTCTTGGAGAAATAGAGGTTTAGAGCTGTGGACATGTAGAGAAGAAAAGGGTGCAGAGGTGTGCTAATTGGAGTTGAAGAGATAACAAGGAGAGAGAGGGGGAGATATTTATAGACCTGAGGGATCTAATGCCACATTACATTTGGAAGAGAAAAACTTTTGAAAATGATCAGATAGTCTCCAAATTTTTGCTAAGTTGATTGAGCTACAACTTGACAAGGTCGAAAGACAAGTTATTCTTCACAACTTTGTATGCTAGGTCAATAGCTTTGCAAGGGATGTTGTTTAGACAACTTGAGCTATATATCTTGTGAGCAATCACATGTATGCCAAATTTGATCTGCATGTCTATAACTTCATTCAATTTCATACCTCTACCATCCCATTCAACAAGTTTTTCTTTACAAGTTCAACCTGACCTAGGGTTTTGGTAGTTTTTGCTTTGTTTAGCATAGGGAACCTTGTGATTCTATGGATAATCTTCTTAGTGATATGAATGGGTTGATCCAACCATAAATACATGTCATGAACTTGACTTAGAATGAACCTAATCCAATTCTCTTGAAAATCTCTCAACATGTGTGGGATATGCATCAAACCTCTCATTTCCAAATGTTTGTGCTTGGGTTTCAAACTCCCATCCATACACAACTCATTATATGTCTGGTTCAACTCTAGGGTTTCTAATTGTTGGATAGAATAGTGATAGAATGATTGAATATCATGAATTATAAGTACTTTTAGAGGATTTTGTGATTGAGCTCCAATTAGGTCAAGCTCCTCCACAATTGTTGGACTCAATTTGAATGCTAGGGCTTTGCAGTCAACACCTCAGACCAATATTTCTAAACATTTCTTCACTCTGCTGCTAGAAGATGCGATTACTCTCAATAATGCTTCAAATGCAAGAATAAACTTTGACAAATCTACTCAAAATCGCTTAGGAGCTCAAAGATACTCTTCACTCTTTGCTCAAAAAATTCGTGGTGAAATAACCTTCAATTTCTCTCTTTTAACCAAATTATGTCTTTAAGATTGTCATTAATGCATCATACAATATTTAGCTCGATAATAGGCTGTCCAACTCAGCTAAGTCTTCAACTCGACTAGAACTCCAATCTCTTCATGTAACGACCCACTTGAGAACCCAAAGAAATAAACCTAATATGTTACAAAGTTTATTGAACTATTTTTTTTTCAAAAGTTTAAACAACATCAAAGTAACAATAATGTGGAAGCAATATATGCATACACATCAAATACTCATAAGTAATTACAAATGCAATTTCAACTCCTTAAGGGTTCCTTCATGTTGAGTCCCATTTAAGAAAGATTTATTAATAAGTTTAAGTCTAAATTACAATATCCATAATTTTAAAATGAATACACATATATAATCATACAAGCAAATGCATAAGTACAACTAATAATATGAAAGCACATCTAATGAATAACATCCATTGCACATGTCATAGAGTAAGTGAAAATAGATACAAGTACATCAATATACAATACAATATGTTGTTGGATCTCAAAACAAATGATACATAGATACATCAAATGAATAGAATTCTTCAAGATAAGAGAAAGAATGATAATGGTACTATTGTATCAAGGAGCATCCAACATATGTCAATCTAAGGGGGACCCAAATGGTAAGACTACACTACCTCCCAACTGCATGGCCACCTAATCAGGCTTCCACTCCCACCGTGCAAGAGAGATAATATACGATCCACACACAAATAATTAAATCATAAAATAATATTAGGCAAGGAATTCTGATAGCCAAAACTACCTCAAGGGTAACACAAACTACTCAAGAAGAAGAGATAATCAAAATCAAAAGGACAATCATTCCAATACTAACATTTCATACAAAATCAATATACAGATATCAAGACAAAAAATATACAACCACCTCAAAATCAATGTCAAATGTCACAAACACAAAGACCAATAGATAACAAGTATCATCAATAAAAGTAAACTACTAATCACTAACTCCAACAATAAATACACCACTAATGAATAACTGAAAATTCATTAATAAAAGTCACCTGTCAATAATAAATAACATCTAAGAAATGAGTAACAACTCATAATAAATACATCACCAAAACTAATATCCAACAAGTACAACACTAGAGGCAAATATATATAAAAAATCATGAAGGAGACTTAGGCAACATACTATGGAGTGTCATCATATGAGCCAACTCTAAAGTTTCCCTAGTAGTCTCCTAAGACCCCGACCCCCTAATGATTCTATGTGGAACTAGAATACCTTCTTGTAAAGACAAGGAAACTAGTCATACCTCTCAAAGTATCATCTCCATCTCATCATTAGTCTATACAAGCACTCAAGGCATGGATGAGGAAAAAATATGTAACTTATCTTTTTAATGTATATCAAAGAAAAGGGTTGGGCAATATATTTTAATTACTATTGTATCACTTGTTACACAACTTATAATGAGTTACCTTAACAACCACTTTGGGCCCTGACCCCCATTGCAAGCCACTTCCATAAACATGCACTTAGACTACCTTACCAAAAATCACAAACCACAATAGTGTACTATATTGCAAGAGTAATATTGATCGAATTTAGTTCCTTAATAGGCAACCCAAAAAATAACATTGGTTCTTAAAACCCAAGTTCTCATAAATGCTCAATAACATAAAATTCATAAAACATAAATCTCAATTCAAATCACAAAGTTCATCATGACATCCAATCAAATAATCATAAAAAAAAATCTCAAAAATGCTTTTAGTGCACATCCTAACTTGGCCAACTAAACAACCCATAAAGAAAAACTTTCAAGAAAACAAACATCACAAGGCTATAAATATAATATTAGAAAACACATAGTTTTCAGCCACATGATTTAATTCAATCAATTTCTCCTGTTTAGTTTGAGTCATAAGGATGTGTTCAAAAATAAAGTAAGACTATAAATGTTAATATAAATTGTTATGCTAATATACTTATTTAAAACAATAAGTATTTAAATATCTAATCTTTTTGTGCATATAAAATATCATGTAATATTATTATATTATTAATTTAAATAATCTTAAATCATAAATGCTTTAATTAATAACATTAATGATTATTATTAGATTAAATACTAATATCAATTTCATTTTTAAAATATTAATTTGACTTCTATTTAAGTCCAATATAAATATTTATTTTTCCTCTAGCTCATAATGCAATTAGAGATAAAATTATAAATTTAATTAACTAAATGATTACAAAGTGAACTCTACCACAACTTCTCTTAAAATATAATAAAATTATAAATATTTATTTATTAACTTCCCTCTTGTATTTAATAATTATAAAATCATTTTTATGCAACTAAGAGTTTAATTAGACTTAAATAATCACTAATACTAACATTCACTTTATAACTAAATGGATAATATTTATTTACTTTTAGAAACTAATAAATTATTATTATTATTAAATAAATAAATCTGAAAATTAAATTATATAAAATAAAAATACACATGCAATTAGTATTTTCACATGTCTTCGATCTCTCAAATCATGCAACCATACTATACTTAGTTTTCTATTTTTAACATATTTGTAACCATACTATACTAAGTTTTTATTTTTAGCATATTTATTTTCACATTCATGTAACCATATTATACTTAGCTTTTATTTTTAGTATTTGTTTTCACATGCATATAACTATATTATACTTAGCTTTCTATTTTTAGCATATTTGTTTTCACATGCATGCAACCATACTATACTTAGTTTCTATTTTTACTATATTTGTTTTCACATGCATGTATATGTTTAGTTACAACGTTCTTTCCTTTCAATTAATCTTTTTCTTTTCCAATAAATATTGCAATTGAATTATTTTAGATAGAAGAATAATATTATCCTTATTAAGAAAATTCATGATAATCACATGGTTCTAATGACAAATTTAAAGTTGAAATCCAAACTATTCAATTTATTATTTTCTTCCAATTTTTTATAATTAAATATTCCCTATATTTTCAAAAGATGTTTAAAAGAATACAATCATAATAAATTTTCACAATTTTTCCGCAGTCAAATTATCTTGATTAATAAGTTTTCCTTTTCAAAATCTACAACATAATTCCTTATTCAACAATCATTACAGTAAATTAATAAGCAATATACAAATACCTAGGAAGTGACAAAGTAGACAGATCTTTCCATAAAATTCTACTATTGATTTTCAAACCCTTCCTCAAAATCACAATTAATATCTAAGATAGTCTGTGAATGTATGCAAATCCAAACTCTCTAAATCTTTCAACAATTCTTTTGATGCAATTTCAAAATTTGCTCCCCAAAACCTATGTAATTGCAAAATGAGCTCTAGATCTCTAATAAAGAGTTCTCCCCTAAATTGGGGCTCTGATTGTGTAATCACGAGAGGGAACTCATTGATCAATTATTATTTATTACTTTATTACCTTTTACTTTTTTATGCACAACTCTTTTAGATATTTAATGACAAAATATTTTAATTTAAATAATTAGCTTTCTCTCTTTAATTAATTTTTGAAATGTTTTTAATAATATATTTATTAATTTAATTAATAACACTATTTAGATTTTATTATTAAAATAAAACTCTTAAATAATTATCAGTAAATTAAATAAATATAACTATGCCACAATTAGAGCTTATAACTTTAACTTTAAATTTCATTCTTTTACATTTTATTTTCTTCTAATTTATTAATTAGTGCAGGCACTAATTAAAGCATAATTTATTATTTAAATTAATAATAATAATCAGAGTTCATTGTTTAAATGTAACTCTAATTTAATTATTATTAAATAAATAATTATAATAAAGCAATATTAAATCTTTAATATTTTAATATTTTAATTCTCTTTTTGTGCAACTTCTTAAATTAAACTTTTAAATTGAAGTACATATTTAATTAATTAAATATCATCATATTCTAATTCCTCTTTAACCAAATTTCTAAATTAAGACACATATTTAGTTAGTTTTCTAATTAATTAGATATTCTCATACTTTAATATTTTCTTTTTAATCAAATAACATTTAATAATTTTTAATATTATATGATTAACCAAATATTATAATTAAATTATTTACCAAATAAATCACATAGCCAAATTCACATAAAAGCAACATTACCAAAACAGACCAAAATTCAAAATCAAACAACACAAACAAAGATAAGCGCATGGGTTTAAAAAGGGTGAAAAGTCAGTTACGAGTCTTCTTTTTTATTTATTTTAAATTGAATATTACGAGTCCTCCTTGCAAGACAAGTATTTAGACTATGGCTAGGATTGGACCTGAATATTATCTCCCCATTCTTACCATTGAGTTATTGTGATAGGGTACACTCATCTTGGCAATTTAGAGAAGTCGATGCTCGGTACCTACATTCTACATAAAATATGAGCATGTACATGTATATAAATATATCTAAACTAAACAAGCAATGGTAGGGAGTGGCACATCGTGTACAATCCGACTAGCAGGTGACTACGACTCCCTCCCTTAACCACATCAAACATGACAAATAGAAAGATAAAATAGACACACCCATATATATGCAAGTATGGGGTAAGTACCATAATAATTATAAGTCAAACATCAAATGCTCAGATAAAATAATGCATTGTTATAAATATGAAGTAATCATCATTAAAGCATCATCTGACATTGCTATGAAAGAAATCACATTTATTAACTACAAATCATTAAAGCATCATTAATACACCAATAACCATAATCATTAAACAACACATGACATATAGTCAACTAAGTAATTATTTATTGATATACATGCAATCCAAGTCATGAAATTATTTCATAATTATAAATCCAATACCCTTGAAACTAACATATGCATGAAATAGGCATAAAAAGAGTTTGGTAAATATATTGGAAAAGCAAATTATATAGGTGGGCACTACACTCCATCTGCATCCAAGCTTGGTTAGGTCTTGTAACTTGACTTTGCTCGATAAGGTCTTGCAACCTGACCATGCTTAGTAAGGTCTTAAGAGATAACTTCAACTATCATCTTAACTCGGTGATCCTAGTGCATCTAAAATACTGATACAGATCTTCTTGCTGGTTGGTAGGAATTGATATGAGATATCTCCTTAGAATCATAGTTCCAGTGATCTCTATGGCGAACTAGTTTGAAATGGTTGAGTTACCCAACTCATTGACTTGGGTATCAACACTTTCATGACTTTGGCTTGCATTGTTTGGAGATTTCCTTACCCATTTCTGCCTCATTTGACTTCTGATATTGTTAGTCTTTACTTGTTTTTCATCTTCAAATCTTCCTTGGTTCATATAGTTCTTGGCAAGATGTCCAAGTTCTATACATACAAAACATCTCTTTGTCGTGTCCCTCTTCTTCGTATGACGTTTTATGCAATTTTCTCCAATGTGCTCATACTCACCACAATAATGACATCTACACCATGTGTTGTAATGCCAAACAAATATAGCTTTGACAATGTGTTCTGCTGGGCTTCATTTCTTGGTCTTGCATTCTAAGGACTTATGTCCTCAATTGTTGCAATTGAAACACTTTCCTTCAAACTTAAATTTCTTTGTGCACTCATTTGCTCTATGTCATGGGTTTTTGCAACTATAACACTTTTCACTAAAATTTATTTACCATTGCTCCAACACTTGTTTAATGTATGCTTTGTTTTTCCATAATGATTACATGTAGGCCTTTTTGTTCTTTTGAGCTCCTTGTTGAGATGCTTCACCTTCTTCTGTGTATCCTAATCTAGATTTTCCTTTGTGTCAAAATTGAGTTTTCTTGTCCAATTGATTTATGCTTTCTTGAGATTTCATCATCCTCTCATTGGTTTTCTTTTCTATGCTAAGGACATTCTGCAATCTTTCATTCTTTCTCTTCAATTTGATAAGCTCTTGACTTGCACCATTAATTTGATCAATCAGATCTATTTGTTGAAGAGATAGTTGATTAATTTCATTGTCCTTTTCTTCTATCCTTTCAGTTAGCAATCTTTTCTCTTCTTTGGCTTTTTTTATTTATTCTATGTCTTCACACATTTTGACTAATTAAATTTATTGTTCTCTTTTCAACTTTCTGACTTGTTCATGATGAGTAAGATTCTTCTCAAGTAGATCTTTGATTGTTGCATCAACTTCATTTGAAATTTTATATTTACAAATGCCTTTAATTATTTCTTCAATGTAGAGGTTGTCATTCATCTATGTTGCAAGGTCTTTTCTTCTTTCCAAGGATTGAGAGAGTTGCTCCTTCATTTTCTTGAGTTGTTCTATGGCCAATTGCAGATCCAAATTTTCATTTTCAATAGCTTTCTCCAATCTATATACTTCCATTACCTCTAATATTTTCTCAAGCTACTAAACTTTTGATGTGAGAACCAATGCTCTAAACCTGTTATCAATTTAGCCTACCTCCTAAATTGCTATGTTAAACTTGCTTATATACTGCACTATGTGTTTTAAGTTGTTGATCATTCATATTACACAATGGTTTGGATGTAGAATGTGAAGTACAAAAATCAATAAACAAGAGAAATTGATCATTTTTATTCAAATTACATATAAGTATTGAAATAGTACACTTTTATTGAAATATATTTCAGAACTATTTTATAAGGTACAAAATGTTCAAATTCTAGAAAATACTTGATATAATGCATTCAGATACCGCACAAGTTGTGGCAGCTCCTAATATACAATTTGAATAAGCACATTGCATAAATGAAAAAGTATAGGAGAAATAAGGGGAAAACCTCCATTTCTTGAATGGAAGAGTCATTCATTTGAATTTCAAGAAGATTTGAGCTTGCATCTCCATCTTTGAATAGACTTGCAAAATATAAAGAAATAGGTCAGCTTATACTAACTAAGTAATGAGAACCATTTTAAATATCTTTACACTACTTAGTGTTCCTACAACATGATTTTTTGGATAAATGCATTAAAAGATGCAAAGGCAAGAGATATATTTGAAAGCAAAGTAGGTTTTATGCTAATAAGTTTGTTTTATGTACAAATAGAGGTATGAAGACTTGATGCTATGGAAGGATCATGTGTAAATTACATACATGAAGCCTTCTTGATAAGATTTGTAGAGGTCAAGACTGAAGGACTGAGGAGACTATTGAAGGGACTCACATAAACTACAGGCATGGAACCTTCTGATGAAATCAAGGAGGAGTGAATACCAAAGACAGTGAGGATATTATTAAAGGTACATACACAAGTTTTAAGAACTTACCATATTCATATATGCATTATCAATTACAACACAAAGAGATAACTCTTTTGTTCAAAGGCTACAAAGAGAAAATCCATGACATGCTATGTTAAATACCTGGCAGGTTTTATTCATAAATATAAAAAGCAAGGACGTGTCAAATTTGGAAATAAAATGCAAAGATACATATAAATTTTTTCAAATTTACAAATTCATGATTTATTTTGTGATAGGAATATTTGAATTTATCAAAATATGTGCCTTTAATGTTAGTAAAGAAAGTGATAAATGAGCCAACCAAGAGGCTATGCAATGATCATCATTAGTTTTCTAGAATTAATCAATTAGCAAGAAAAGTCAGTCATATTTCGTGGAGGTTTTTGAGTAAATGAGAAAGAATCTCAAAAATAAATTCTAGGTTATGTGTAGAACATGGTTTTTTAGGTTCTCACGCAAGTAGAATGCTGAAAATGTCAATGAGGGAAGAGCCACTTATTATTTTCTAAAGATATGATAGTAGAATATAACAAAGTCAAAATTTGAACAACATGTCTTGGCTGAAAATATCAAGTGGAGACCATGAACAACAACAAAGGTCTCACATCAACATATAAACATCTAGCCATTAGCAAATCACAACCAATAACAATAATTTTAGTGTTCCATAGTAGTGGCTAAGCGAGATACCCACACTCCAAATTGTTTTAGAAACTTCAATTCTAGAAAAAATACAACAAAGATAGATGTGAAGGAAAGAATGTAGCAATAGTGTTTTAACACTCACAAAATGGGATAATCAGATCCATGGTATCAAATATGAACCAACATAAACATATGAAGTCAAGCTACCAATTCCAAATATGCAATTATCTAGTTATGAGCAACAATGAAGAGAACAAAACCTCTAATGGCATTTATCAAGCAAAGTGATAGACAAAATAACCATTACGTAAAATAGCTGAAGGAGTTAAATGAATTTATGGCTTACTTGGTCACAAGCAACAACAGGAAATGGCATGGTTACAATGGACTTCATGTAGCAGGATATAATATCATAAATATGCCATGTTTCCTAGCCAAGACAAAAAGAAGCTCACAACATGGAGAAACATAATTCAGGATATCTCATTACCATCCAAGAAAGAACAAGATCATACCAGCACTCATGCCCATCAAGCTCAATCAAATAGCAGCAAAGGTCTCACAATAACAACCCAACAAGTATGTGAACCACAAAATGGAGAATAAAGAACACATACACCTAATGGCTCACGACTATAACTAGAACAACCCAACATGAAAAATAAAGCTCATGGCATGGATAAGATGATCCATGACACTAAAACAAAGCCACAATATGTAATGATAGCCACAAAACATGGAGAAACAATCATGACATCATTAAGAAGAAATAACCAATAGATATAATGGCATCCAAAATCCAAATAGTAGAGAAAAATCCAGAATACCTTGCATTTTGGCTTATGGTTTCTTCAAATCTTGTTTCTTCTCTTTCCATGAATCAATAAGTGCAAATGAAAGAAATATCTACCTTTGCTTTGTTATGTATTCCTATTTGAAATTTAGTAAAATTTTGGGTCTGCCCATAGGAATTTAGAGGAGAAAGTAATGTTTATTAACATAAAATATAACTTTACTTGTTGAGAGTTATATTATGTCAATAAATAGTTTTTAATTTTATTTTGTTCTAAATTTAGAATATAAATTTATTATTATAATAATTGGTTTATTTTACCAATTAATTAATAATGATTTTTATTTGAACAAAATAATTTATTTATTATTATTTGCATCAGAAATATGTAACTAATATTAATAAGTTGATAATAATAAATTAATTTTTTAATGTTAAGTTAAATGCAATAATAATAATAAAGGAATTTTAAGTCATTGAGGGAGATGTTTAGTGGTTATTTTTTGGACTTGCAATTCAGACTCATGATTTTGGAGTTGATTATGGAGCCATTTTTGGCATTTTCAAAGTCTTCTTGGACTTGTCTACATACATGTATGATCAAGGTACAATTTGGAGTGCATGTGGAAATTTTTTGAGCAGTGATGACCAATTTTACATCCAGTTCACTTTGGGAGCCTTTTTATGCATTTTTGCTTGGTTATTGATGAGTTTGACATGCTATATTTTTAGCTTCACATTGAAATATGACCTAGGGTTTTGTGCATGATTTTGAGGAGATAAAGGCAATTTTTTAGTTGGCTATTAGTTGGATAGGTGGTTGAGGATAGTTTTCAAGGGTTTCTTCATAGTTTGGATTAGTTTTGACTCATTTTTTTCATGCATATTTCAGATATCTGAGTTAGGGCTTTGGGCTCTATTTATTGTACATTCACCGCATTATGAGGACTTTTCTTTCTTGCTCAAATTTTTTGCACATTGCAAATTTTTTGAGTTGATAGTAGGAACCCTTTGCAATAGAGAGATTTTTTCAGCATTGATCATATAGATTCAACAGTTCTTTCTCATTGATTCTTTTGCAATATTAAGGGTTATTTGCTTTTATATTGTGTTCATCCTTCATTAAAGCTATATTCCTTATTGCATGTTAGAATCACGATACTTGTAATTGTAGGTCTTTGTTTGTGTCCTTATTCTATTTGCAAAAAATTGGTAAAGCCTAGCTTTTCCTTTCAAAGGAAAAGATTTTGGGTCCTTGCAGAGAATCATTTTTGTAGTTGCATGTGTGTTTGGGTATTGTGAATCATTTGTATTATGGGTAATTTGTGTTGATTTAATTGAAATTGCATACAAATCATTGGTGTATCACCTCATTTAGGTTTAGTATTAATTATTTTCATTCACTTCTTATCCCTTTTCCATATACAATTAATTTTTTAGGTGATCATTATTTAGGAGCTGACCTAGCTCCCAGAGATTCATCTGTTATTTTAGGACAACCCACCACCCAAGAGAGTTTCCATGTTTCAATAGGATAGCTAGATATTTCATCTTGCTAAAGGCACAATCCTGATTGACAACAATACCAATTGTTGGAAATGTAGTATAGACTAGGTGACTGAGACGGGGAGGGGGTGAATTAGGAACCAATAAAACTTGTACTTTAATTCACCAATTAAACCTTCACAATATAGTTTGATCTAATTGCATGCATGAAAAACTAAAAACAATAAAACATTCATAACAATTGACACAATATTTGGTAACCTAGAAACCTTCCAGATAGAAAGTAAAAATGGGGTGGGGATAATTACCCGCAATATTTATTATTGCAGTTTAAAGTTAGCTAGTTAAAGCTTAGAATTGATCACTTCTGGTGATTTTCCCAGTTAGGAGCAATAAGGACTATTAGATCCACCTTGTTAAAGGATTTACAACATACAATGAAGTATGCACTCAGGTAGGAGATTTGGAAAACACTATTAATTCCACCTTGTTAGAGGATTTGACTGATGCACCTGTTAGGATGAAGCAGTGGCCAATCTCTGATCTGTAACTTGGTTTGCTGAATGAGATTCCTTTGAAATACAATGATCACCTTGTTGTGATAGATAAGACTATGCTTTTCCTTATATTGCTTGTAGCCTTCTTAATTCACACTTATGCTACTTCTTTTTTGATTCACTTTAATGCTTTGGATATGAGAAGATATATTACATATATATCAATCCAATAAATTACCTTCTAAACTCAGCGACAACACCTAATTCAAACAATCTTTACGAAGTTGACTTACTACTATAACTTAGGTTTTGAAAACCACTCAAGTGATAATCTAACACTTGACAACACTATAAACTTGAAAAAATCTGGCATTCATTTGACACTAGTGCTTGGTCCACATTGATGACTCTAGAGTAGCAGAAACTCGGTTAACATTGGGTGACTAGGTGAATATTGAAGAACTTGGTAGACACTACAAAGCTCAATAGACTCTATGAAGCTAGGTAGCAACTGATATCTACTTTTGGATCTTGGTAGACTTTGCTAAGCTCGATTTACACTACATGTTGACTATGATGCTTGGTAGCAACTGTGAACAATTGACTAAGTGTTAAGTCACTAATTAACAAATGACTTGACCCTAATGCCAACAAACTACAAGGTTTTATAAGTTTCACATTGGAACTTATAGTTATCTTTGGAATTGTTATCAAGGGGGAAGAAAATAACTAATGGAGGAGAGAATGACTAAAGAAGGAGATGATTTATGAGTACAATGGAGAGAAAAAGTAATCAGAGAATATACTAATGAGTCATACACTATGGAAGAGAATCAAGATTTCTATCAAAGAAGATGGAGATGAAGAGAATTATAAAAGAAGTGATAAAATATAAAAGGGGGAGATGGTACAAAATAATGAAAATAATGTTGAACAAAAAAAAAAAATGTCCTAAGGGAGGAGAAATGTTGAAGATTGATGCCACTAAAGATATAGATCGAGTACATTTGAATGAAGCTCTCTGACATGACAAGTTATAAACTGAAAAGTTGTATTGTTGTAAGTGCATACATTTCATTATCTTATGTGTAATGTTTTGTAATGTAAAATCATATGTTTATGTGTTGTCATCAATGTTAAAGGGGGAGATTGTTTGCCTCAACTGATAATGTTATGGAATGTATGTGAAAGAGTCATAATAATTGTTATGTTGTCATTGATTCCAAGTCTTAGTTGGCTAGACATTGTGCTAATTCAGTAGAGTTCCATATCATTTGATTGGTGAAGAGGATTTGATTGATGAAGAGGATTTGAAGAAAGTATGTTGATGAGTCAGAATATTGATAAGTAAGATATTCAATGGGAACTTGAATGAGTTAGACTATGACAATGTAATGTTGGTTTGATTATTTTACAACCATGTAATCCTTTAATGTGATAATGAAGTTTATATATTTGTCAAACTATACGAGCTACACCAAGTAACAAGGTGAAAGAAGGAATATAGTGTTCATCAAGTGACTACTATTATCATTGAGTGTTTGTCAAAGAAAGTTAAAAGTTCAGTGTCAACCGAGTAATTCATTTATCAATCGAGTGGTGTATTATCCAAGTAAAATATATTTTCCACCGAGTACAAGTTGGAAGAACAAGAAAAGAAAAATGGAATATGAGGCTGACTTATGATGAGAATAAAGAATTTTCAAGAAGTTAAAAAGTGAAAGTGAAAGTTAGTTACAAGATCTAGGATTGGAAAAATACAATGAAGATCTGATGAAGGAGATTTAAGCAAGATAAGGATGAGAACAAAGCTAAATGAAAGTTATATTATCTAAGTTACTAAATAAATTGAATTTGAGATCTATGATCTAGAAAAATATGGAAGAAGAGAGTTCATTATTTAAGAAGATGTTCAAGCAAGTGTTTGGGCATTGATTAGTTGTTGGATGCATGGTGAATGGATGCAAATTATTGATAGAGAAGAATAAGAAGAAATAAGAAAGGTGAACCAAGTAGGGTAGAGTTGAGAAGATCAATGAAAGTTAGTGTAAAGTGAAAGTGTGAAGAAGTGAATCAACTAAAAGGAGATAAAGAGAAGAAGATGGAACATAACAAAGATCTAAACAAGCAAGGGAGTACTAAACCTAACAGATTATTTGACCATTACTTTCTTACCATTGTAGAAAAAAAATATCATAACCAAGTGGACCTAACAAGTATATGAAATGCTGAATGGTAATATCAATTAGTGATATTTGTAAGTCCCTTAGAGCAGACCACTCTTTAGACATGATCAAGAAGTGACAAGGTCTAGATGGTCTTTTTGTTTAAAATCCTCTAACCATGTCACACTAAAAATGTTCATGTAACCTTTAAAAAGGTTGGCCCCTACAAGAGATCACTTTAAAAGAGTAAAATTATTTGGGTTTTTCAGTCCTAGGTGGATTTTCCCTTTTCATAATTTCCATGTTAAATCATGGTGTCAAATGTGTGATTGCTTTTGTGTTGCAAGTTTATTTTTCATGTTATTTACTTAATATTGCAACTCAGTAAAAGCTACGTTATGTTTGTGATGCTTCGTAAAACTATGAAAAATAAGATAACAATTTGAAGTAAATTAATTAGAAGTTTGAATTTTGAAGTTGAATGAGATCACTAAGTTATTGTTGTTATAGTTTGTGAAGTTTGAATTGGTACTAAAGTGTTTGAAAGGCATGTAGGATAATTGGAAATAATTGATTCACCCTACTCTTAGTTATTCAATAAGTTGTGCAACTATTATGGGTGCACAAAAGGATGTGCTTGTTATTGTGGTCCCTACGCATACTACACTTGGGAATTTTTTGGTGGTTGTTGTTGTTGGGTATAATAAAGAAATGTGTGGTGCTTTGGGGCCATATGTTTACCAACATGTGATGGGTGCAAATATGTATAGGGTAATGTTTGGATACTTGTGCCAATAAACATGAGGTAGTTTATGTCGGGAATGCCCCCACTTATTGTTAATGTGGTTGTAGAACAACTTGACTAGCTACGATGGAAGGAATGACTAGGTAATTGGTAAATGACAATGTCAAATTGACTTGTGGTGGTTGTACTTGGAGTGTTAGCTGGGGTTATGGTTTGTATGCCTAAAGCACACCTTTTGGCTTGTGCCAAACCCCATGATCCTAATAGAAATGGATTGGTTATGTCTTTAGTTATTTCAAATAGATTGGTAGAAGCATTATATGGAGCACCAAGTGGCTAGTTAGTGGGCCCTATTTGGGGCATCCTTATTTTATATTATGGTGCTTGTTATGGGCTTGGTTGGGAATATGTGTTTGAACCACTTGTAGGTAGTTTGTATGAGGTTGCATGTGGTTGTACAACAATGTTCTAGACAGATGCTTGGGTAAAATTGGCACCTTGCCATTCTGAACCAATTTTAGTGCATTATTCTCACAACATTAATTTCTTTCTCGACAAAGTCTTATTTTACTATGCATTTTTGATCAATTGTCTCTACTTAATCACAGTGTCAAATTGCAAAGAAACCCTAAAATTACAATAATCACATATATTATGTAATTCCTAAACATCAACTTAATTTGGCTAAATAAACCCTCTAATTGATTTAATTTAATTATAAGCCCTAGCACTTTAATTAGATAAATTTGCCCCCTTTACCTAATACACATGACATGAGGAATTACATATATTTAATTTAATTAAATGCCCTCATCCTAATTTTTGAATTTAATTATTTAGATAATTAGAATATTCAATTATGAGGTCATAATTAATTAAATAAATCAAATATTCTCTCCACTTTTGAATTGGAAATTGTGAGTCAACTAAAATCAGAATAGGAAATAAAATGGTTAATTGCATCATTTACTCCAAAAGCAATCAGTTAACTCCTTCAATTATGGAAACTCTATTTTTGAACTAAACTCTCCTCTAATCTAAACCATTCATCTTCTTTAATCTCAACCACTGTTAGGATTTGGGATTCTATAAAAGAGACCTTTTGGCTCTCATTTAGGAGGAAGTAATTTATGTCTATCAAAACATTGTCAGTTTAAGCACTCAAGCTTTCTTGCATTGAAAGCTCCTTTTTTATCACTTGCATTCATAACTTTTATTCTCATTTAGACTAAAAATTTAGCTTTGTTTACTTGTTCTTAGATTAACTTGCATTTCATATTAGCATAAATTCATCTATATTCATATAGAAAAATTCTAAAAATCTAGATTAGCATGCATTCATTCTAACTTAATCTTGTATTTCATGCATTCAAATCCTTCATTCTATTATTAATCTATGGTTACTAAACTCTTGATTCTTAGAGCAAATTCAAAACCCCATCTAGATAGAAGGCAACATGTCACCTTGTTCAACCATTCAAGATGAATAATCTCATATTTATTCTTGGGTGAATATGATAAATAAAGACTATGTTGAAGTGTATGGTTGAATTAGAGGTCCATATTTAAGACATACATTTCTGGCACCCACTGTGGGGAAGAAAAAATTAAAATTTTGGCCTCATTTCTTCATATTTTTGTCTTTCTACAATTTATTTTCATACATTTTATTGTCGGTTCATCTTGGAAGTTCTTCCCTCGCATGGTTTTTGGCATAATCTCACATGAGAAAATACTTACTCATGCATACAACTACACAATCTTGTGTGATAAAACATAGGTTCGCGTGGGAGTTTCATTCTCTTGCACATATCTAAATTTTGTCCCATATGAGAGGTTATTTACTTGCCTGGTAGCAGTAAAACCTCATGCAAGATTTGGCATCAGCGAGCTTTAAGTTTTTGAATTGCACTTGAAAAATTGAGGATTTAATTTTTTTTTATTACTGATACACTAACTTCTATTTCGTTGTAATTTATTGGAATTTCTAAAATAGCATAGCAATTTCCTACATGACACATATTGAGGACAGGCTTGAAAAACATACAAACTTGCTAATGGTTTGATTAGAGGATGTTTGTCAAAGACTATTTGTGGAAGATAAATTTCAAACCCATAAAGCATTGTATCTTCTGTCATTCTTTATACAAATAGTCTAAATAGAGCCTTATTAAAATTTCATAAGGGTCTGGATAGCATAATAGGGTATTAGGTTCTTCATTACATGGAAATGATGCCCATGGATGAATCTGAGACCTAGATGTTTCTAAGAGATAGATACATAGGGAAGCAAGGAAAAGTAGTGGTTCTCTCAACAAACCTTTGAGTGAGGGGATTATGCTCTTTTCCCTTTGGGAAAATTAGAAACCCAAAAGTTTCTATATGCATTTAGATTGATTAGCTAGCTCGGTGATTAACATGTTTTGCATATTTTTGAGATGTGAAGAGGATAAAGAAGTATTCTCTTCTCCTTAGGAGAATTAGAAACTTAGACCCTTGGATCAAATCTTGTTAGTATCAAGAGTCACCTTTAGTGGCCCTGTCAGAGTACTCAACCTCAAGAAATGACCCAAGTGGGTACACACTTTTTTGCCAGTGATTCCACCCCACTATAATAAAGCAAGTTTTCTAAATTCTAAAGACTCCAAAACCTTGGTAATTTCTCCCTCTTGGTCCCATCTCATATGCCTTGAGAGAGCCCTATATGTTGTACTAAGTGGCACCACTCCTAGTCTTGCTTTGCTAAGTATGTACACTTTCAGGTGCTGGTGTGGTTGAGAGACCTTAATCTCACTTGTAAGACCACCAGGGGTTATCATGAGCAGAATCCTATTAAACACCTCTTAGAGTAGTAGCCTACCCAATTCACCTTTGAAAGGGGGCATAATATTTGTGCAAGGAGGGGGAAGCATCTCCCTTGTAGATCCTCACCATAGGCATGCACCTAGATGTTGGAAGGTGGTAAATGACATTGGCCCCTACTTCAAGGGTAACCTTTGAACATATATTTTATTATGTCCTTAAAAACACCAAAAATGTGAGTGCCCTCTAATGGGGTGACACGAGTGTGTGAGGTGAATGCATGCACATAAGATGTGAGGCAAAGGTTTTGCCTTCTCTACCATTTTCTATTATAGGGATAAAATGTGTCTTTTTGAGTCAAAAATATGTCCAAATTGTTCAAAATCATATCAAGACTCCCTCATCCTTCTGAGTTTCTTTGTCCTTAATTGGATTATTTTTACTACTATTTGCATTCCTACTATCTAATTCAAACAATCTAAAAACCAACTGGTTATACTTGCAAACTAGTCCAAATAGTCAAAATGCCAACATTTTCAATCTAAAATACTATCAATTTTTTTTTGGAAACTCAAAAAATAATCTAGTACCTATCAAAATCTAAAATAAATGGTCAAAATCTCTTCAAAACTAGTCATAACTTAGAAACATGTCATTTACTATCCTATTTTGCAAAGAAATATCATGTGGGCTAGGTTCTTAGGGTCTTGTTGTTGTAGTTCCTCATGTCGATCTATATACTTTCTTGCCTAGGAAATGTTGTAGTCTCACATGAGTTTGTACACAATCTCTACCAAATTTTGGTCTTAATATGTTATTTTTGTCCATTTACTCATGCGATCTCTATAGTTACTTGCATAAACCTATAAAAATCTCACATCAAAGAGCATTCTCTGATACAAGACTATCTGGAATTTGTCCAAAACAATGAGATATTTTCTTTCACTCTATCAAACCTCTGGTATGATCATGTTTTTGTTCAAGTACACATGTATGCTTCTCTATCTGCATCAATCTAAAACTAAACCAAAATTATTTGGCTAAAAATTTGTGACCTGCATCTAAATTAGTCTCATCCTACACTCCATTGATTCTACTATGCTATCATACCTTGTTGTCACGCTCTTCATTATTCTAGCCACTTCTCTGACTACTCATACCTTGGTATAAATCACCCTTGATTTCACTTACATCTACTTAGAGACAAAATTCTAGGTATGATCCTTGTCTAAGCCTTTTCACACATCATTGTCTATGACTATTGCAACTAGAAATGAAAATGTGTTTCATTCTCATCGAGCTAGAAGGGTAGAGGTAGAGGTAGGATTCAAGGTAGAGGTTGTTCCTAGTTCTATATAAATTCTAAGTGTAGTGGAGGATCCTCATGGTCTCCTTCACCTACTACATCCAAGGACGGATCACATTTATCTTTGTCCAATACTAGCTAACCTTACCTCAAATGAGTCTTTTCCATAAACTTGAATCAAGTTAGGAATTTGTTGTTTTAGGAACATCCAAACTCTGAAAGGTCATCTCTTGAACCTAACTTTGTCAATACAACTAAGACACCTAAATTAACCAACATGAACATTGAACCTCTATACATACACTTATACATTCTAGACCTCTATAAACAAAAATCTTACATGATGATAGAATGATAGGCCAAAAACAAGAAACTAATAAAAATAGTAGAGGGGAAAACATACATGAAAACTAGATGATTGAAAAGTTCAAAGGTCACTATACCTACACAAACACATGTGGGGATACTGAAGAAGTGCCCCAAGAAGACATAGAAAATTTTCATAAAGATAAAAGTTTCTAAAAGATGATGGAAATATTACTCAATGAGGAGAAAGAAAAGTGTTTCCTCAAACTACCTCAAGAAGGAGCCAAGCTACCCCAAACTATAGTGTAGAAACTATTGTCATACGAGAGGAAGAATCTGAAACCTCTAAACTTTAAAAAAAAAAATCCAAGCCATGCAAGATAAATTGGCACAAATAATGAAAGACAGGGACAAACCCACTAAACAATACACACTAGATACTATTTTCCCTTTTCCTTTTTATGTGGATCTTCACATGCCTCATTTTCATAAAGGAGTTGAACTACCTAAATATGAAAAATAAATGGGCATGTCTAATTCCCAAGATCACTTGAGGGAGTTCAATTCACTATACTTGGAGTTCATACATGACCAAACATACCTCATGCACTTGTTTCCATGTAGTCTCGGTGGCCAAACTATGGAGTGGTTCTCACAATTGCGCATTGCGTTTAAATTTTTCGATGAGGTTTGCAACATGTTCATATAGAAAATACTCACACAACATCCAACATCTTGTTAACATAAAATATCTTTGCAACTTCAAAAAGAGAGTTAGAGAACCTTTCTTGACATTTCTTTAGAGATGGAGACAGCTATATACCAAGTATTCATGCAAGATACTTGAAAATGAGAAACTCGACATATTCATGGATAACCTCTTACCTAATTTTTGGTGTAAATTAAAATTTCAAGGACCTCATACCTTTGAATATATGACCACAAAAGGTATATACATAGAGGAATTCATGGTTAAGAAAGGTGAGTTAACCCTCCAAAAATACAACAAACATGGGTCCAACTCTAGCAAAGAAAAACCCAAATATGTTAACAAAAATTGAGATGTGGTACATGATAGAGTAGTGGAAAATATCACTCCCAAACCTCCTAAAAAATATTTTGATCTCATAGATAGTACACACATAGGCAAAGCCAGTGAGAAGGCCACTGCAGACACTAGACCATCTAGAAATAGTGCTAAAAACACATCTTGGGCTTCTAGACCCAAATTGAAATACACACCTCTGGGTCAACCTCTTGAATTAGTGTACAAGACACTTCTTAAAAATCATAATCTCACTCCTTTGGCAAATTTTATCATCCATATGATCCACAAACAAGACCTAGATGGTAGAATGAAAATGCTTTCTACGAGTATCACCAAAATGAAAGTCATAAAACCAATAACTGAATTAATCTGAGACATAAGATTTAGGACCTCATTAATGATGGTGATATAGTCATGGGAGGGAATAACAAGAACTCAAACCATAAAGTATTCAAAGAACCCTTTCCTCCATATGAAAAGGGAGAAACATTCAAACTAAAAAATAGTAACAAGGGCAACTACACATATTGCAATGATGACAATATAAACAATATGGTTGAATCTCTAGACTCTAAATATTGTGATGTTATCAAAATCAAAGGGAAAAGTGAAAAAGAAGAACAAAAGATTCCATTTATTCTTAGAGGGGTTACATCTCTCAAATCTGATCAAGTACAATCATAGTTTTATACTAACATTGTCACTTGACCCCATGCCAAAATTGTGCTCAAAGGGCTTGTGCCTTTTGCTTCTGAAACTAAAAAACTCAAAGACAAGATTGTTGCTGGTCTAATAGAAAGAATACAAAACTTGGAACATATTCTAATACTATAAACTACATCATCCTTGAAGAATTACAAAAAACTAATGCTTAGATAACTATTTTTGAACTATTTAAAATCTCGCCTGCTCATTGGCATATTCTTGACAAAGCTCTTACTGAGGCTAGTGTACCTAAGTATCTTAATCTCAATCAATTTCAATCCATGATGGATTACATGACTTCACCTTACTACATATTCTTCTTTGAAGAGGACAATTATTCTTTAAGTTTTCCTCACAACCAACTATTGCATATCGAAGTCATGATCCATCATAAATGTGTATGTCGTGTGCTTATAGACAATGGTGTTGGTCGTAACATATATTATGCTAGTTTTATTACTTAAATGAGCTATGATGAGGAGTCCATTGGTCCTTGTAGAAAAATTACCATCAAGGCATATGATGAACAAGAACAAAAATCCAAGGGTCTTGTTGTGCTAACTATTAAGGTTGAATCTATAGAGCGTAATGTCAATGTCAAGTCCTTGTTATACCTTTGGCATACAAAATATTGTTAGGAAGACTTTGGATTCATGATATGCATGTAGTACCTTTAACTTATCACCAATTTATAAAGTTCCCATTTCAATCAGTGGAGGTGACAATACCTACAAACACTAGCTACCCTTGTAACATGCTCAAATATGTTAATAGTTTTGTTTTGACCAATCGAGAGTCTACAAACAATCATTTTAATAAGTTGAATGATATGTGATATAGAGATCTCCTTTATATAGGAAACTATGGTGTGGTGTGGCATTAGACTACTTCAAATACCCCAAAATGGAGTCAAGAGAGTGCCCTACACCTGTAGAATAAAGTTACTCAAAAAATTGGCCTAGACACCCAAATGAACACAACTAGGTCTTAAAGCATGAAATCTCCAAATAATAGGTTTATGATTGAAATGTGAAACTATGAGTTTATAGGTGAATGGAAATGTTCCTAAACATTTAACAAACTCAAACTGGTGGATTTGAATAGCCTATATTGTTCCCAAAGGCTATAGATAGCAAAACTGCCTTTTACGCCTGGGAGCCCCTAATTAGCCCTATCAATGAGGATATTAGGGTTTAGTTTGAAATTGTTCCAAAAGAATAAGAAAAAAAAGTTTATATCTGGATACCATTTTGGAAGAATCTTAAGATTCCAAACTTTTAGACTTCCAACTAGTCAAATGACTCCCTTACCAAAAATGCAACAATTGCCCTTGTTAGGCCTAATTGCTAGGGTTTGTGAAGGAAGTATGAATTAGGTGATTTACCAATTAATCCACCAATTTGGAAGCATTTAGGTATCTACTATAAATCATAATCCACCCTTAGAATGGTTGCATCCACAACCCAAGTACTTGCAACACTTCAATACACAGTGTCCTACACCAAACACATAAAGATGTTTGGCCTAGGGTTTGTAAGAAATATTAGATGCCTTGCTTTCCATTTCCCATCCTTCAAGGATCCTAATTAAATCCTCCTAACTTGAATTTTACCAAGTGGAATGAATTTCCCACAGTGGGAATGCAAGTTTGGATATTTTTTCTAAAACTTTTCACTGATGGAGGGTTTTGGTGCACTTGAGAAAGAAACTTAGATAACTTTTGTCATAGAGAACTTCAAAACATAAAACTAATTGAATTCTTATACTAAGATGTTTAGGATTAAAAATCAAACATTCATTTGCATGTGCCAATTCGTACCAATCTGTACACTCACAAAATGCAACATTTTACAAGGAAAAATGATATCTTTATTTGATTCAAATTGCAAAACTACATTCCCTATCTTCCACCTAAATGAAATGGATATTTGAAGACTTCCCCCAAACATTACAAATAATTTCCAAATGTTGTGACCTTTGGGGAGAAATTATGTAAAGGTTGACAACTTTTTGCAAAAGCTGTCAAGCAACTTTTTGCAAAAGCTGTCAAGCAACTTTTGGCAATTTTTGCAAATTGAGCTATCTAACCCAACTAGGACCTTTCACTTGTGCCCTTGGGGCCTAAAAAATTAGGAAACCTCTAAACACTCCTAACCTATGCTAGGTCTAATATTCTCTCTTTGACCATAGTTAAAACCCATGGTTTATAAAACACAAAATGACGACTAGGTCTTACAAATAAGCTTATTTCAATAAGTAACTATTTCTAGCTATTAAAAATGTCTCTTAGGAACAAATTCCCTTGAGTATAAATCATGAAGTATTATATAAGATTTATGATCTAGAGAGTGGAGGGATAGGTGCTCCTACACCATACTCCCTTGCTTGGAAAACTCAAGTCCCACTTGAGGATAGTTGTTGAATAGAAGTGCCATGCTTGGCAATGTATTCTTCACTCATCCATGTAGCATCGATGTCTAGATGACCCTTCCACTTGATCTTCTTGACCACATTTGAGTCCAAAATCTTCTCCAATTTAAGTGATTGGCTAGGTAGAAAATCCTTGATCCATTGTGCTTGTTTATCAACATCCCGCCTTACATCATCAGTTCCTAAATCACCTTTGAAAGGGTGAGATCACAAACATTAAAAATAGGAGAAATTGATATGGTTTGAGGAAATGAAATTTCATATGCATTTTCCCCAAATTTGTGCAATGTCTGATAGGGTTCAATCTTCCTCATCTGTAATTTTGTGTGTCCCCTTGGTAGTCTTGCTTTGTTCAGATAAGCCCATACTTGATCTCCTTCTTTGAATGAAACATGTCTCTTCTTTTTGTCTACTTTTTGTTTGTATTTTGTAGTATTCTAATTCAGAGTGTCTCTAAACTAATCATGAATTTGTTTGATCCATGCCGAGAATTCTTTACTTTGTGCACTTGTTTTGAAATCACTTGGTAGGTCTCTCAATTCTATCACTCCTCTAGGATGGAATCCATAGTTTACTTGGAATGGTATCTTCCCTGTTGACCTATTTATTAATTCATTGAATGCAAATTATGCTTGAGGGAGGATCACATCCCATGTCTTCTCATGTTTTCTTGATGATCTATTGACTATTTCAGTCTGCCCATCTATTTGTGGATGGTAGGAAAAATTGAAGGATAAATTTGTGCCAAATTTTTTCCATAAGGTCTTCCAAAAATGACCTTGGAATTTCACATCTCTGTTTGAGATAATGAATGTTAGTAATCCATGAATCTTGACTACTTCCTTGAAAAATCAGTTAGAAATGTGGGAAGCATCATTTGAGCACTTATAAGGAACAAAACGAGCCATTTTACTAAATTTGTCTACAATGACAAAAATGCTATCAAAACCTTGTCTTGTTCTTGGAAGATCCAAGATAAAATCCATGCTCACACTATCCCATGAATTTGTTGGAATAGGTAAGGGTTGATAAAGACCTTGATTTTTCCTTACTCCCTTGGCTGTTTGACATATTGTGCAAGTTTCTACAAACTTTCTGACATCAGTAGGTAAGTTTGGCCAATGATAGTTTCTCCTTAGGAGTTCTAGAGTTTTATCAATTCCAAAATGACCTCCTATTGTTCCATAGTGCTTCTCTTTGATTAGATTTTCCCTCATGGAGCATCTAGGAATGCAAAGTTGTCCTCCTTTGAACAATAGACCATTCTACAACAAATATTCAGAGTATATTGTGTTATATGCATTAGATAATGTAGAACAAACCTTGTGGATTTCCCCAAAGTTTGGATCATCTTTGTATAGATGTTTAAGGGCATCAACCCCCATGCTTTTCACTTGAACTTCTTCCACCAAAGTGACTTTCCTACTGAGAGCATCTGCTACCTTGTTTGTAGTGCCTTTCTTGTGTTTGATTGAAAATGTAAAGGCTTACAGTTGCTCAACCCACTTCATGTATCTGGAACTAAATTTGTCTTGGCTATTCAGGAAGCTTAGTGCATGATTGTTTGTGTAGACAATGAATTCCTTAGGAAGCAAGTAATTCCTTCATTTCTTGAAAGCTTGAACCATAGCATATAATTCTAGGTCATATGTGATGCATTTCTTCTTGGCATCATTGAGTTTTTCATAGAAGAAAGTCAATGGTCTTCCCTCTTGACTAAGAATTGCACGTATGGCAAAGTTGCTTGCATCAGTTTCCACTGTGAATAGTTTGTTGAGGGTAGGTAGTGACAAGATTGGATATTGTGCTACCCTACCTTTCAAGTATTCAAATGATTCATCTGCTTGAGTAGTCCATTAGAATTTTGTCTTCTTACCTCCTTTGATGGTATCTAATATAGGTGCACAAATGTGACTGAAGTTTTTGACAAATTTCCTATAGAAAGTTGTCAATCCATGGAAGCTCTTGAATTCCCCTATTATCTTAGATGTTGGCCAGTTAATGATGGCTTCTACCTTTTTAGGATCCATCTTCAAGGTGCTCTTTGAGATGACAAACCCCAAGAATGTCAATTTTGTTTGCATGAATGCACACTTTTCAAGGTTGATTGCCAACTTCTTCTCATGTAGCCTTTGAATAACTTGTTCCAAATGCTTCATATGCTCTTATTTAGTCCTATTGAAGATCAACATGTCATAAAGATAGACCACTACAAACTTTCTTATGAAGACATGAAGTATTTCATTCATCAACCTCATGAAGGTGCTAGGGGCATTTCTTAGATCAAATGGCATGACAAGCCATTAATATAACCCTTCAGTGGTTTTAAATTTTATTTTCCACTCATCTCTAGGCATAATCCTTATTTGATGATAACCTGATTTAAGGTCTATTTTAGAATAATAGCATGCTCCTCCAAGTTGGTCTAGTAGATCTTCAATCCTAGGTATAGGAAACCTATACCTTATAGTTATTTTGTTGATTTCTCTAGAGTCAGTGCAAAGTCTTCATTTGTCATCCTTTTTAGGGGCCAAAAAACGAGGGACTACACAAGGGCTTAGACTCTTTTGAATGAGCTCTTTAGCCAACAAATTACCGATCTATTTAGATATCTATACATTTTGATGAGGGGTGAGTTTGTATGCAGCCTTATTGGGAAGAGAAGAACCTACTATGAAGTGAATTTGGTGTGAGATATTCCTTAATGGTAGGTGTTAATTTGGAGTGTCTCCTACAAGTATCCCTTTGTACTCTTGTAGTAGATCATTTTGTACTTTTGTAGTAGATCATTTACTTCTTTAGGAACTTTTTGAGTGATTTCTTTCATCTTAGGCTCAAGGACTAGAGCATACCCTATTTGAGAGTCTTGGATGGTATTTAACATCTCTTGTCCACTTTCCTTGAAAACTAATTGTTCTTTGGGTTTCTCTTGGTGAGGGTTAGGGTTGGGAAGAAGATTATATTTGTGACCATCTTTGTGATTTGGTATTTATTAGTGACACCATCATGTTTGGCCTTAAGTTCATACTACCATGGCCAACCTAGTAACAGATGATAGAATTCTATATCTATAATGTCACAAAGGACTCTATCCTTATAATCTTTTATGAAAAAATCTATGCAAGCCTATTCATGTATTAGTGTTTATTTCCCTTTTGTTAACCAAGATACATGAGAGGGATTAGGGTGGGGTATTTTCTCTAGATTCAATTTTTCTACCATTCCTTTAGACACAAGATTTTTAGTAGAACCAAAATCAATAACTACCTTAGATACCTTTCCATGGCTTTTGCAGTTGGTTCTGAAGAGAGTCTTTCTTTATGGAGGCTCCACTGGTATGGGTGCTTGGATCAATGTCCTCTTCATCATGTGAGTAGCCCATTCTTCACCAGTATAGTCTTTGACAATTTCATCATCATCATCCTCTTAGACAAGATTAGTTATTCTTTCTCCTTGATTTTTATATTTCTTATGACATTTTTTTATATATTGGCCCATCTGGTTACAATTGTAGCATTTGATTTGCCCATTATTTCTTCTACCATTTCTGCCTTTTCCATTAACTCTCCTCCTCTATATCCACCTCTTGAACAACTCTCTCCTTGGGTATTCTCCTTGTTAGAATCTCCTTGAGGTCTATTTCCTTGTTTTCCTTTACACCCATAGTTTCCTCTTCCTCTATCATTCTTCCTTTACACCCATAGTTTCCTTGTCCTCTATCATTCTTTCTTTTATTTCTACCACTTTGTTCATTCCTTTTCTCAAACTTCTCTTCAAACTTGAGTGGCAATTGGTACCACTAGTTTATAGTGGTAGGGCTTGTCAAATTTAATTTATCTTGAATGGAAAGCCTTAGTCCTTACATATATCTAGCAAGTTTCACACTTTCAGGTTCAACAAGTTTGGATTTCATCACCAAATTTTGAAATTCTTCACTGTAGGTAGAGATGTCCATCTCTTTCTACCTCAAACTCATTCTCTTCTTATAAATTTGAACTTCATAATCCTTAGGGACATATGTCTCTTTGAGTAGAGCCACCATCTTATTCCATGTGGTGACTTAATTTTTATCATTCTTCCCCTTGTCATCTTGAGTGAAGTTCCACCATGTGAGTGGAGAGCCCTTGAGTCTAGAATTGGAAATTTTTACCCTTTGGTTTTGAGGGATGTCTTCATAATCAAAGAAACTAGTTAGGTCATCTACCCAATCCATTGTAGCCTTTGGTTCCATCTTCCTATTGTATGTGGGCAAGTCAAGCTTAACATCTATGGTTCTCCTCTCCATAGATTTCAAAGTCCTCACAAGCAACCTATGGTTAGCAGGACATTCTTCTTCCTCCTTCTCAAGGGGTCCTTCATCACTCCCTTGTCTAACTTCTTTAGAGTTTTCACTACTTCTATTACAAAGCTCTTCTTTAAAATCTTATTCATCTATTGCCTCATTAACTGCATCTCCTTGTCTCTTTGTTCATCTTGACTTAGTTTTTGGTCTCTCAAGTATTTCACAATCTCTAGATTGGTCATCCTTGAAGATAAACCTCCTTCTTCTCCATCCATGGTGTTGTCAAATTTCTTTACTCTAAGGGATCTTAGGTTGCTTTGATACCACTTGATGCAAAGCTCTCCCTTATATAGGCAACTATGATGTGGTGTAGCCTTATACTACTTCAAATACCCCAAATGGAGTCAAGAGAGTGCCCTACTCCTTTAGAATAAAGTTACTCAAAAACTTGACCTAGACACCCAAATGAGAACAACTAGGTCTTAAAGCACAAAATATCCAAAGATTCATTTTAGGCTTGAAATGGGAACCTATGAGTTTATAGGGGAATGTAAATGTTCCTAAACATTTAAAAAACTCAAACTGGTGGGTTTGAATAGCCTATATTGTTCCCAAAGGCTATAGATAGCAAAACTAAATTTTAGGCCTAGGAGCCCCTAATTAGCCCTATCAATGAGGATATTAGGGTTTAGTTTGAAAATGTTCCAAAAGATTGTTGAGCTGTCATTTTGCACGATACTTAATGATAGGAATTCTTTCAAACTCCTTTCTTGAAAAGTTAATCTAGGATCAACTCCAAGGTTTGGGGCGATCTTGTGACTTACTAGAATCTGCTCAGTTGAAGATAAATGTATTTGTTCATAGGGAAGCCTTTGCTGGTTCAAAAAATTTGGATAAGATGTAGAATTTTCTTGCTTATTTCAAAAGAATAAAATACACAAAAAGAAATATATTCTTGTATTTTTTTGTTTTTATGATGAATGCAATCTAACAATGCAACTATATGAATTCCTAAATTAACCAAGTATTTGAAAAAGAAGATAAAAAAG
This sequence comes from Cupressus sempervirens, assembly GCA_028749045.1. Classification (NCBI taxonomy): domain Eukaryota; kingdom Viridiplantae; phylum Streptophyta; class Pinopsida; order Cupressales; family Cupressaceae; genus Cupressus; species Cupressus sempervirens. Next base: position 551,289,780 of record CM053786.1, read on the forward strand.
ATAGGGTAACAATAAGTTTTAAGAAAATAACATGAAAATAAAATCCTAATGGACATAAGGTAGAAAAACAACACGTCTGTGAGTTAAGCCTTTGAAAAGATCAGTGGGTAACCAATGAAAATAGGAGTAGTACTTTCTAAATTCCACTGATGCAATCATTGATGGGAATTAAATAACCATAAGATGTTTCACTTTTCATCAAGTTTCAAGGCCATAGAAAGTGTGCTCATGTGAGACAAAAAGCTATGCAGGAACAATATGTTGATCTTTTCTTGAAATAAGTATGTCGGTAGAATTTGTAGACCTATGGAAAACACTAGAATTAAAAGATCACACACTAGAACAACACAATAAAACCATTGGCTCAATTACACTTCATGAACATACATTCACAAAATATAAAACACTTAGGAAAGAATCACTACACTCCAAATGCGAGCACCAATAGCATATAGTATTGCATCAAAATAATGTTGGCCTAGAGTACATATTACATTCCTGAATTTATAAGAAATCATCTCCTCAATTTGTGTTGAGAGTGAGAGATCTCTTTATGCAAACATATGCTTCTAAATTCATAAAAAAAATCTATATATGTACAACTCTCTAATTGGTGCTTAGTAGGACTCCATCCATATTTATATCATTAAATGGATGCATGAGCCTTTACGTGTCTTCAAACAAAGAAAGCATGAGAAAATAAGAAGAAGAAAGCCTTTAGATGCTGTAGGAGTGTTTGGAAATGCCAAAAATAGAAGCTCCATCTTTACTAGGCATTTGTAGGAGTTAAACTACCATCAAAATGTGTTTTCACTGCATGGAAAGCCCTAAATTTGGAACTGGCAGTTAACTGTTAGTGCACCTCTGAACTCTTCAAAATATTTCATCAAACCTCTAAAAAAAGTGCACCTTGGAAGTAGTGCACCTACACACTTGGTGCACCTATACACCTAGTGCACTTGCACACCTCAGAAGTAGGTTCAAAAAATGCAAAATTTCACCAAGTGTCAAAGCTGAAATTTTGGCTTTTGGCTTTTGTTCCTCTTTATACTAGAGCTATGTCTAGGTATTTTCCCTTGAATTTCTCGGTGATCTTCGTAATTTGAGCTGCATCTAGAAAATCTAAGGCTTCATATTTATCCTTCTCTTTCTTCCTATAATTATGCACCTTGATGCAAGTCTCTGCAAAATCTTTGAGTTTCACATCGAACTCTAATAATGCTTCTTCCATTCTAAATGCTTGTCTAATGTCATCATCATTATAAGATCCTTTAAAAGTTTTCTAAAATTGCTCAACTACTACCTCTACCACTATCAATTTTTCCCTTGAGTCATCTTCAAAAATGTCTAAACACGCATCACTATATTGCTTCTCTGCCTCCAAAATTTTCTCTTGGGTTTGATCCTTGAGCTTATGAATCTCTACATGTAATGTTTCCATTACTTTATTGCCATCCACAATCTTCTCTATCCAATCATCAATCTTATCTAACTCTTGTGCTGTATACACCTCCATTAACATCTGATACCTTTGGTCTTTAATTGCCTATAGTGCCTACAAGTCCTTGCCCCAGATATGTACTTCGTCCATCAAACCAAAATATTGATTCAAAATGGCCACTACCCTATCTACATTATCACGTATATGGTGTAGCGGTTTAAGATTTACCTGTATAATCCATACACCTTTCTCTTCAAAAATTTCTCACCATTGCTGATAAGCTCTCAAAAATGGGTCTAGTTGTATTGTCCCCTTGTCTCTTCTCTCCAGTGCTACATTCAAAGTTTCCTTAGGATTTTTAGGATTTAAAAGACCAAAAAATTCATTTAGATATCCTTTTAGGATTTCATTTTGTCTCTGAAGTGTTATCAATTCCACCCCATCCTATTCTAAGTGCCTAAACACTTCTTTAATTCTTGTTGTTATCATCAACTTAGCTGTGTCTAACGTGGGTTTCCCAAGTATGACCTCCTTGATCTAATAGTCTCTTGGAGTCAATTCTTCAACATTTGCATGTAGAGGAGGGATAGCCACGTGAGAAAATAAGTCCTAGTTCTGATCACTCATAATGAAGGCTAATGCACATGCATCCTTTGGTGGTGACTCAAGTTTCCTAAGAGCTTCAATAAATTCCATCTTATCCTCTTCCTTAGTAGTGAATTTTTTCCTTTTGTTTCTAATGAATCCTTTCTTAACCATCTTGGAACATGCTCGATCAAGGATTTTCCTTTTGAAGATGAAGGATTTTTCTCTGCTATACTCTTCCCTTCATCCCTCCTCTCTAGAGTCTTCTCCTTTTGTGAGAGATCCACACTAGGAGCCTCTATATCTATGGAGTCCATAGTTCTCACCTCTATGTCTTGGGAAGTTTGTTGAGGTTGCACACTTATTTTTCCTTCCTCAGACACTTCATTGGTGGATACTTCTTGTGGCTCTTCCCCTTGTTCTACTTGAACTTGATCTTCTTCAATGTTTGGAGGAAGAGGGGTACCTGATTCCTTATCTACACAAAATGTAACATGAATGGATGATGGTGGAGTTGCTTTGAGTCCTTGTGGCTTAGGTGGAAACTAATTCCAATCCTCATGTTGAGGTTGATTAGCTGGAGTGTCCCTTATTTTGTCTCCCACCAATTCAGTACTAACTAGCATAAAATCAAAATTTGACATCTGAAAGACATCAGTGCCTTTGCCCTCCTGCTCATTGATCCATTGTTGTAGCTCATCTTCTAATGTAGTAGACTAAATAGGCTACTCAAGAATGGATGGTAGTGTAACTATGGAGCTTCTTCTCCATTCTAACTTTTTAGCTCTTACAAGATGAGTCCTCCAGTTTAAAGGAAGGTTATCCTCTTCATCCTCATCATCCTCTTCTTCTTCTCCTTCTGGTAAAACCTGTAAGACTGATAGGAAAGGAATTACTCTCCTAATCACCTTTTGTCTCCTCTTCATTGGAGTTTTAATCTTTCATCTTTTAATAGTAGATGGGGAGGCTTGTAACTCTTTTTGAGGTGGAGACACCTCTTATACTTTCGTTTCAACTCCTCCTTGCTCTTCCTCCATTGGTTGCACTTGAGGATTGTACTAGGTCTGTTTAGCTTCAATATTTTTTGACCCTTCTACATTATCTTCCCCTGGCTATAGAGGTGCTTGAGTTGCTTCGTCTTCTAGCTTGGCTTATTGAGGAGAAGTCCACTTCCTCTTTCCTTTACCCTTTTAAGCCCTATTATATGAAAATTCTCTATCAAGTTGGTGCACTATTTTCAGCCTCAGTAGGGATTGGATTGTAAAAGTAGGCATTATGACCTTAGCTCCTTGACCTCTTGCTAGGCGGGCTTGAGTGTGAAAGACCAACGCTTGAGGAATTGGATCCAACTTGAAAGGTCTTTTGATCCAATCCTTTGTTAATTTGATGACATGCCTAGCCCTATGATTGATGTTCGAGTTTTCTTCTTTATTAATCTCGACATTCATGATAGGTTGATCACCAATATTATCCCTGTTGAACAATGAATCAAGAAAATCCTCTGTATCTTGTTGCATAACCTTCAAAGGGATCTTTAGTTTCAAGACACTGCTTGCTAGATAGAGAGTCATCTTGCAATAATCCCTTATATGAATACCGTAGTCATCTACTGCATTTATCCATTGATCCTCAATTGTATCTTCATGTTGAAATGTCTTACCAACCAGATATTGTACCCTTTTAATTTTATCAAAATAAGGGCAAGGAGAGTTATATTCTTCTAAGGGATACTGATCCCATTTAGGCTTAAAAGATGGAATATCTTGTCTCTGAACCACACTAAATGGTCCTATCATAATAGGCCATACCCATGTTATTTTATGTTGTTTCCTTACTCTATCATATGTAGACAAGCATTTTCAAGCTATCTCCAATAGTATAAGTCCATAATTGGGATACCTAGGGAGCTTCTTGGGGTTGATAGTAGTACCAACTACCCTTAATAGGTGAATATTTAAAACTTGATGTAATAGGCTCCAACCTCTAAAATATTAGCCGTTGCCTCTTCTAACATCCTCTTAGCATAATCCCCTTCGATGAACTGGATTATTGTGAACATAAATGCATCATTTACTATCCTATATTCCTTGTTGTGCTCTATAAGCTTCTTCTTTACCAGCTGGGGATATACTATGTAGGGCCATGTAATTGAATCTTGCATGCTATACTTTTTGAAGAGTCCTAGATAATCTATCACCCTTGTAGCTAACAGGTACACCAAATATGAAGTCATGTAGAACTTTTAGTAATTCTTAACCATCATCAGCTACTCATCCAAGTTCTCACTAAGAATGGAAGCCCAATTAGTCAACATCTTCATAATCTTGATAGTCTCAATTAAATGCACCATCCATATATTCAAGTGTCCCAATGCTGGAAACCCCATGATTCTACTCAAGAGTATGATAGAATATCCAATATATTCCTCCATGTATCCTCTTGTCATGTCCACTTTGCCTGTTTTATGCTCTAGAGGAGTCTTCTCAATGAGGTATGAGGACTGAATGATTTCAGATGCTTCCTCAACATGTTCCTTGTACCATCTTTCTTCTTGGTGATAAGTTAATCTAATGAACTAATCTATCCTTAGAAGATGGAACACCTTCTCTATGTTCTTGATTTGAAGATCTAGGATGATCTCTCCAGTTATGCTCTTCATGACCCTTTCTTTAGAAACATAATTTTCTACCAGTGACATGATTAATTCTAAAGATTGCACTAATACTGGATGTGATGTTGTATTAACAAGTCCTAATTGTATTAGAGCAGATATCATCAAGGATCTCTCAATGGGTTTGTTACACAATGTTAGGAATGTGCTCAAGTCTATGTGATTGAGTTTGGTGTCCCAGATCTCTGAATAATCATCTTGGAAACATGAATTTGTTAGAACACCTTGAAACATGAATACCACGAGTTTGGGAACCATATTTTTAGCAAGGGAGGATGATGAAGAAGCCATTAAATTTTCACAAAAGAAACACCTATTATTTCAAAATCAAAGAAAAAATCAATATCGACCCTAAAACTGACACAAACAAAACCTAGAAAAAACCCAAAAAAACATCAAAAAACCTCAATTTAACCCTTAAATGCAAAAAAGGGTACACTTGGTGAACCTCAAAGGTATGCTAGGTGGACCTTTTTTCCTTGGAAAAACCCTTAAATAGGAGAGTACACACCAACACACCTAATGGGGTGCACTTGGTGTACATCCTCATACTACTTTGGTGCAGAAGAAGGTAACTATTACTAAAAGTGCGCAACAACGCACCTAAGTAGGTGCGCTGCTATGCACCTTTAATAGGTGTTTTATTATTTTTTAAGTTTTTAAATGTTTTTAACAAATAAAAAAGGTGCACATATTTACACCTAGACAAGTGTGTAGCTGCACACCTTTTAGGCGTTTTAAAAGTTGATTGTCTTTGTGTAGGTGGAGGCATTGATGCACACCTCAATAGGTGTGCTACTGTGAAATACTAAAGCTCAAAGGAAGAAATAAAGTGAGGAGGAGAGCCCCCCCCCCCAAGTTTGATAGACCCAAGTCCTCGTGCACCCCTTGGTGTTGCGCAACTGTGCATTACCAAGGGGTGAATACCCTCTTTGGTTTATTTGGTGCACTAGTGCACCTAGATAAGTGCGCTGGTGCATGATTTTTCTTTGCAAAAATGATAGCCTCTCATATGATGATTTTTCAGAATCTGGTTTTTCAAATTAGGACCCAGATTTAGTCAAAGACACTAGCCAAAACCCTAAAAGACTTGGACCCCATACTAGGGATCCGAAAAGCTAGAAAATAAAGTAGGGGGTTCCCATTTCTAGGAAAAATGGGGCGTGCATTGTAAAAACACAAAAAATACTTAGAAAAAGGAGTTCATATCTAAATAAATTTTTGGAAGAATCTTAATATTCCAAATTTTTAGACTCCCAACTAGTGAAATGACTCCCTTACCAAAAATTTAGCAATTGCCCTTGTTAGGCCTAATTGCTAGGGTTTGTGAAGGAAGTATGAATTAGGTAATTTACCAGGTTAAGAAACCTACTATAAAATATGTAGGAACCTATTAGAGATCATACTCAACCCTTATAATGGTTTTATCCACTCCCCAAGTGCCTGCAACACTTCAATACCTATTGTCTTGCACCAAACACATAGAGATGTTTGGCCTATGGCTTGCTAAATATTAGATGCCTTGGTTTCCATCTCCCATACTTCAGGGGTCCTATAGTACATCTTCCTAACTTGTATTTTACCAAGTGGAATGAAGTTCCCATGATGGGAATGCAAGTTAGGACATTTTTTCTAAAACTTGTCATTTAATGGAGGGTTTTGGTGCACTCAAGGAAGAAACTAAGATAAATTTTGTTGTATAATACTTAAAAACCTAAAACCAATTGAATTATTTTACTAAGATGTTTAGGATTCCAAATAAACCATTCATTTTCATGTGCCAATATGTACCAATTTGTACACTCATGAAATGCAACATTTTACAAGGAAAAATGGGATCTTTATTTGATTTAGATTGCAAAATTACATTCCATTTCTTCCACCCACTTGAAAAGGCTATTTGAAGACTTACCCAAATATTACAACTGATTTTCAAATGTTGTGACCATTGTGGAGAAATTATGTAAAAGTTGACAACTTTTGGCAATTTTTGCGAATTGTGCAATCTAATCCAACTAGAACCTTTACCTTGTACCCTAGGGCCCTAAAAAATATTATAAAACCTTTAAAAAATACTAACCTATGCTAGGTCTAAGATTTTCCCTTTGACCATAGTCAACCCATGGTTTATAAAATATGAAATGGGGACTAGGTCTTAGAAATAGGCTTATTTCAATAAGTAACTATTTCTAGCCATTAAAAATGTCTATTAGGCACAAATGCCCTTGAGTAGAACTCATGGAGAGTTATATATAATGGATTCTCTAGAGAGTGGAGGGATAGATGCTCCAACACCAACATGGAAAATACTCTCAAATTGAAAGAAATTAGTATGGGAGATTATCAAATTGAACTAGTGTTATCTCTGATGTCTCTTCCTATATCTCCCCGTCACTATGAGAGACCTTCTAAAGAAAAGAGACCCTCTATTGTATCACCTAAGACTATCTTCAATGGCACTTATGTATAGGCCACCATATCTTTAGAAGATGAAGATGAGAATAGAGCCATTATTGATTGGTTATATAAGGAAGAGGTTATAGTTATTATCGCAGTTTAGTCCCATGAAATAAATCTTGAAAAAATATGGACAAGGTCTCAGACTGATGAAATGGATTGGCTATAAGGGTAATGGTCCTATAAAATGAAATAATTAAGGTTTGATAGATCCAATCAAAGCTACATCTAGATAGCCCCATTACACAATGAGCCTAGGTTTCAAGAAAGTACCCTTTCACTTGGGAATCAACAAATTTGTGTTAGATTTTGATAGTCCATCTAAACTTGAATATCAATTTGAGTCTAAAAATTAAGAGGAAAGGATTGATTATGAGAATACCTTTCCTTATGATATTCCATTGGATGTTTCTATGCCTTTTATAGATCCTGATGACTTTGTACCACGTGTTAATACTACCAAAACTGACAACAATTCTACTGAGACTACTACTAATACTCCCCTAACTCAACTGAAATAGGGTGAGTCTAGTCACACTCTTACTACTCAAATATTTGACCGAAACCAAGATGACATTGAAAATTGAGAATGTGTACCCATGACTGTTGGGGAATACTTCAATCTACCTCCATACAACACTGATTCTCATGAGTATGAGTTTGATTCCCTCTCTCATGCAACTTATGATAAAGATGTAGACAAAGTACACGCATATAAAAACAAACTCAAAGTAGGAGAGCAGTCTAGGGTTTAGTTTTTTAAGAATTTGGTATAGCTTTTATACCATGTAAGAATTTTCCTTAGGGAAAAATGACACCAAGATCAAGAAGCTCAAGAACTTAGCACAATATGGACCAAAAATATATGATCATAATAACATATGAGAAAGAATAATTGATTGTATACACACTAGAAGTTCTTGTATATAAAGGCCTCTAGAATGACTAGGAGTTAACAAAGTGATAAGCCTCACAACTAAGCACATGTCCACCAAGAGTGGATTATCCTCCATTGAGCATAGGAGTTTGTGTGATGATGAGAGGATAAGCTTACATAGGTGTATCTCATAAAAAAATGTTGTAGACACCATGTGCTTAATTAGAGTGTGAACAACTGTGTTGTCTACATGACAACTCAGATAATTATGCAAACTCATTTATTGTCAACAAGACAATTCATATGACTATGCATACTCCTAGGTGTCTACATGACAACTAATATAATAATGCATTAACCTAAGTAAACTTAAGTAAAGTGTAATAATAAAAAAATATTTACACTAACATCCCCCCCCTGCCCTTAAATGCAACTTAGGAGAATGCACTTAAGCTCACAAAAAGCTATGATGAAAATGCATGATGGGTCCTGGCTACTAGGCCATGTTAGCTACCCATGTACAAATGCAATGCTCTACATACAATGTGATGCAATCTCTCTAAAAATGGAGAAAAAGAGAAAACCCCATGGGAAAAATCCTCCCCCAAAAAGAGAGATATGTACAATAAAGAAATATGCATGCATGGATGGAGTAATCAAGACACCCCCCACCCCCCACCCCCCTCGCCCCCCATTATGACATACATCATGCATATACAATAGAGAATCCCTCTATAAGAAGGAAATATAGAGAAATGAAATCCCCCATTAGTGATAGATCTCCTAATGATGAGTGCTTGAAGAAAAAAGAAAATCCAATGCCGACAAACAACATTTCTCCCTTTAGGAAGAAGATACACCAAGTACAGGTGCAAGTATACTTTGCATTGTGGATAGGAAGATGTACTTGAAGAGAAGCAATGTAGCCTCCCCTCAATGATGAATGCACACCCATGAAAGAAGCTCCTTGATGATGGAAGAAGCTACAACATGAAAGCTGAATGAAGTTCCTCCTTGTAGGAAGAAGTGGTGCCATAGGTGTAGTAGAGAATGCTCACCAACTAGTACGAAGAATCCTTAGAAGATACGATGTCTGAGGAAACTAGAATAAAATCTCCAAAGACTGATAGGTGCCCTCTAAAGTAAAAGAGTTCTTCTCCATCTGCTAAAAAGAAGTGTCCACAATCATGTCAGTCTCAAAAGAAAGATCAAGTTGTTGAGGGTCAGAGTGTTCCCTTGCAACAAGTGAAGAAGTCTCCTCAACAAAGAGAAGGTGGATGCCATCAATAATATCTCCCACATCTTCAATGTAAGACTCTACAAACAACACTATAATGTATGGACGGAAGTCATCCCATGAAGCTAAAATAGGAAGACATGGTATTTCCCGCTGCACTAAATCAAGAGCATCTATGACTGGAACTGGATCAGTAGAAGCAACAAGAGCATCAGGAGGTAGGATCTCAACTAAAGTTGTAGGTACCATAATTGGAGTGACTGGAGGTAGAATGTCCTCTGGAAATGGAGGGACTATTGGATCTCCATATGCTTTCCAAAGAGACATCCAAAGATCATAAGGTTCACTAACCTTTCTAAGGACAACAAAACAATCATAATTGATATTTATAAAAATGGCTTGCACAATTATGCTGATAGATGATGAATCAATGTAAGAGGGTCGTTCTTTGGAACATAGAAAAGGAAATACTTCCTTATGCTCTCTTAGATGATTAATCATCAAATCACTCCATTTGTGATAGTTCCTTTTTTTCAACTTCAATTTTGTAAGAATTTGTTATAGCTTTGATACCATGTAAGAATTTTCCTTAGGGAAAAATGACACCAAGATCAAGAAGCTCAATAACTTACCACAATATGGAACAACAATGTATGATCATAATAACAATATGAGAATGAATAATTGATTGTATACACATTAGAAGTGCCTATATATAAAGGCCTCTAGAATGACTAGAATTGTATACACATTAGAAGTGACTATATATAAAGGCCTCTAGAATGACTAGGAGTTAGCAAAGTGATAAGCCTCACAACTAAGTACATGTCCACCAAGAGTGGATTATCCTTCATTGAGCACAAGAGTTTGTGTGATGATGAAAGGATAAGCTTACACTGGTGTATCTCATACAAAAATGTTGTAGACACCATGTGCTTAATTAGAATGCAAAAAATTGTGTTGTCTACATGACAACTCAAATAATTATGAAAACTCCTATGTTCTCAACAAGACAACTCATTTGACTACGCATACTCCTAGGTGTCTACATGACAACTAATATAATAATGGATTAACCTAAGTAAACTTAAGTAATCTATAATAATAATTAATTATTTACACTAATAGGCTTGATTATTCTAACTCTATTAATATTGATGTGTCTTTGGTTGGTATCATTAGGACTCAAAGGAATTTGAACATACCTATAGACAAAATTGTGCTAGGCATCAACTTAATTGTTCATGTATTTGATGACTATACTATAAATGCACTTGAACCTACCACTTCTATTTCACTCACCTATCTTGAGATAATAGACTAGAACTCCAACACTACATCTGGAAAAGTCCCTATGTTCTAGAATGACTACGCTCTCTCCTAATACCTAAACATTGTTGAATTGGTAATATCCCATTAACACACAGTGTAAACATGACTGAAGTTGACATCAAATAACCACTCCAATGGTGAAAACCACATTGTGGAAGTATCATATCTTAAAATAGTAAAAATAAAAGATGTATCTAAAGATAAAAACCTTACTGAGGCACCTAAGGATGGGATATTTGATGCACATTTCAATCATTTTTAGGAACACTTATCAATGCTAGTAGAACCAACATAGCCAATAAATCTAGGTATTGAAGAACATCCACATGTCATACACCTTACACATTCATTACTGGCTAAAGAAATAGAATAGTTCATTGCTTTCTTTTAGGAAAAGAAAATAAACTTTGCATGGAAATACTCAGATATGCTAAGTTTAGACCCTAACCTCATTATGCATTACTTAACCATTGTGCTAAAGGTAAAACTTGTTAAATAAAAGTTCTGAATGATGCACCCTCATGTGGCACTTTTGGTCAAAGAATAATTGGAAAAACTACTAAAAGTTGGATTGACTTGAGCCATCCACTATGCTAAATGGATATTCAACATAGTACTAGTTTTTAAACATAATAAATCTATTAGAGTTTGTACTGATTTCTAGGATCTCAACAAAGCATGACCAAAAGATTACTTTCCACTACCCAACATTAACATGATAGTGGACATGACAATTGAGTATGAAATGTACTCACTAATGGATGGTTTCTCTGGCTTTGACCAAATCAAGATTGGGCTAGAAGACCAAGAAAAGATTTTCTTCACCTGTGCATGGAGGACATTTTTTGGGAACATAATGTCATTTGGCTTAAAGAATGCTAGAGCTACATACCAATGAGCTATCACAATAATCTTCCACAATATGATGCACAAAATAACGGAAGACTGTGTTGATGATGCTTTGGCTAAGAGCATGTAGAGAAGAACTCATCTCAAAGATTTGGGACCTATATTAGATAACATGGTAAAATTTGGTCTGAAACTAAATCCCAAGAAGTGTGCATTTGGTGTCACATTAGGAAAGTTGTTAGGATACATTGCATCTACAAAAGGCATAGAGGAAAATCATAACATGGTTCAAGCTATAATGGAAATGCGTCCACCTTAGAAAATTAGTTAGATGAGAGGAATACAAGGTAAACTTCAATCTATTCATTGGTTTATCTCACAACTAGTAGATAAATCACAACCCTTTACTAAGACTTTTACAAAGGTGTGTAATACAACTGGAATGAAGAATGTGACTAGAGCTTAACAAAAATCAAATAATAAATTTCCAACCCACCTATATCAATTCTTCTCATTCATGGGAGGCTATTATTTTGTACAGCTCTACAAATGACTTATAATTGGGCACCTTGTTGGCTCAAGAGGATCACAACAATAAGAAATGAGTTATCTACTACATTAGTCATGCATTAGTCTCATATGGAATGTATTATAGTATCATTGAGAAGGATTGTTTGGTATTTGTCCTTGCTTCCCAAAATTTGAGACACTACATTCTTTCTCACATTACAAGAGTAATTACAAAAATTGATCCATTAAAGTGTCTACTAAGCAAAGCTAGTTTGATAGGAAGACTAGCAAAATGGGTCACAATACTGATTAAGTTTGACATTGAGTATGTGGAAAGGAAATCCATCAAAGGGAAAGTAGTCATTGATCAACTAGTAGAAGAAACTTTTCAAAGTCATAAACCGATGAATATTGAATTTCCTAATAAGTCCATTTTTCTTTTGACACACCAAATATGGACTATTTTCTTTGATGGATCATTTACTAAACAAGGACCAGCTAATAGAATATTGTTCATCACACCAAAAAAGTATTCTCTACCTAAGGAATAAAATATTATTTCCCCTTTCACAAATAACAACACTAAATACAAAGCCTTAATCAATGGAATAAAGATCTCCATTGAATGGAGGGTAATGAACTGAATATCTTTGGAAACTCAATGTTTGTGATCAACTAGGTCAATAACATTTATTAGACAAAGGATGAAAAAGTGATGCCCTATAAAAGAATGGTTGATGATAAGAAGAAGTATTTTTCACATGTCACTTTCCAATAGATTCCTTGAGCAAATTATAAGGCAATTGATGCAATGACCACTCTTACTTCCATGTTATAGATACCAAAAAATGACTTCAGACATGAGTTCTTGGTGTAAATATTACCCTACTCTACTTATGACAGTCTTAAATCCTAGATGATATGTTCTATCATAGTACATGACTCATCCCACTACCATCACATATAATCCTACTTGCATGACTAGATTGTTCTGGATACTCTAACCTAGAATGAAAAACATCACCTTATCTGAAATGCTTCATGGTATGTCATTATAGATAATGACTTGTTTAGGAGAGGTTTTGAAGGTGTACTCCTTAGGTTTCTAGAACTCAAAGAGTTGACACGTGCATTAGATGAGGTACATAAAGGCATTTGTAGATCCAACTCAAATGGCTTAACATTGGCTCACAAACTTATTAGAGTTGGTTACTGTTGGCTAGAAATGGAGAAAGAGGAAATCAAGTATCCTAATTTTTGCAAGTGGTACCAACTCCTCATAAATGTGATCCACACTCTAGCTAGGGAGCTAATTCTATTCATCACACTTTGGCCATTCCAAAAATGGGCCTTTGATTTGGTGGGTTAGATCAATCCTTCGTCCTTGAATGGACACAAGTTCATTATCACAACTACAAACTACTTTACAAAGTGAGTAGAGGTAGTACTTCTTACTGAGGCCAATGGAAATTTGTAGCTATGCTCATCATAAATTACACCATGTTTAGGTGTGGTGTACCCTTCTCAATTATCACTAATAATGAGGAGCAATTAAAAAACAAGGATTTGAAATAGTTGTGTTCAAAGTTCAAAATCATGCAAATATAGTCTTCCATTTACTACCCCCAGGGTAATAGACAAGCAAAGCATCCACTAAGGTTATCATTAAAATCCTACATTACATAGTCAACAAGTCTAGAAGGCACTTACACCTTCAAATCAATCTAACTCTATGGGCCTCCAAAATAAGTATTAGAATGCCTATAGGGGAAATGCCCTTTTCTTTGGTATATTGAGTGGATGTTGTGCTTCCAATTTGTTGGAAATATCAATGGGAAAGTAACCTCATCAACACTTCAAAACTTTAGTCACAAAATATTCACCACACATCCATCTCATAAATTAGCATGTAAACTAACATAGCTAAATACACATGCTCATCCTTATCTTGAAACAAATAAAACATAACATAATAAATTTGTTACCTAGAAACCCTCCAATGAGAAGATAAAACTGGGGTGGGGATGACACCCAAAAATCTTCACTATTGCAGCTATAAAGTGTAGCCAATTAAGGTTATAATAAGTTTGATCATAAAATATAATCTACCCTATTAAAGGCTTACAAAGACTATTATGTCTCACTCTATTAAAGGATTTCAACACCCTACTAAAGTGTGCCTTGTTAGAAGACTTAAACTTATAATAAAACAAGCACTCATTTAAGATATTTACACAAGTATGTTAAGACCACTCTGTTAGGAGATTTACTCAGTATCACTTGTTAAAATGATTCATCACCATGACCCTTAGGTTAGCACTCTATTGTTAGATGTTAGATCTTCTCTTTCTTGGTGAATCCTTGATCTTTCTGATAAGATATGTCTCCTATGTCCTCTCTCTTCTTTCCTCTTTTCTCTCTAACTGATTCTACAATTCATAATATTATCAAAACCTCCATAGCCACCATGAATTCTTTTTCTACACTTAGCATTTGTCTCCTTCTATGCATTCACTCATTCTTTAAAATCTTTAGGGTTTTCCTCCTTATGTAAACATAGGTAGGCTAGGGTTAGGTAAGAATCAATTGTTGTGGTTGATCTATATTGCCACTTAAAAAATCCCCTTTTCTAATTGGTTGCATGTCATATGTAGGGATTCACAATATACATCCATCCTTATCTTCTAGAATCACAAAATAATCATTAGGTTGGACCAAAAATGGTTTACATAGAGGTTTGCGCCATTACAAATAACAATGTCAAAAACTATTTACTTGGCACCTAAAGTCTTTGATGCTCGATATCCACCATGTAACTTGGCTTTTGAATGTTTTGACATCCATGGTTTACTTGACACTTGAATCACTCGACATGTATATACTTGTTCGATACTTAAGTGACTTGGTACTAAGTATATTGCTTGACGTGCATTGTTTGACCACTTATACTCAGTTTACTCTTTGCACACGGCTCGCACTAAAATTTTGCTAGAGTATGACTTAAGTGTTTTTTCACTATTTTTTCAAAACAAAAATGAGATCAACACAATTGAGGTCAAGACTCCTACTCAGTGAATCTCTCTAAAGGGCCTCATCACTAATGATGACTATAGAATATCTCAGCTACAAGCACTAGAACTATTAGATGAACATTGATAAGTAGTGTTCGATCATATAAGAGCTTACCAAAGGAGGATGTCCAAGAGCTGCAACAAGTAAGTTAAACCATGAGACTTCCAAGTGGGTGACCTCATCTTAAGGGAGAACCCTAAATATCAACAACTCCAAGTACATAAGGGAAATTTTGAGCCAAACTGGTCCATACATCATCACTATAGTGTTTGGATCAAGTGCTTATCAACTCTAACCTACTGAAGGAAAATTGAGATTGGCTCTGAGATTGATGACATGAAGATTAATTGATGAGATTTTACGGGTTATCTCAATAATGAAGCTTAACCCTCTAGAGTCCATATATAACACCTAGATACTAGTGTAAGAGATTGTCATGATTCATAGAATTGTCCCCAGGAATGAGGCTTAATCCCTAGTAGTCCAGGTTAGAATACCCAAATAGTTGTCCATTTCCCTTTATCTAATACACATGACATGAAGAATTAAATATATTTGATTTTAATTAAAT
Organism: Cupressus sempervirens; assembly: GCA_028749045.1. Taxonomy (NCBI): domain Eukaryota; kingdom Viridiplantae; phylum Streptophyta; class Pinopsida; order Cupressales; family Cupressaceae; genus Cupressus; species Cupressus sempervirens. The sequence goes on from CM053786.1 coordinate 551,305,382, forward strand.
ACCCTCATCTTGAATGTTGAATATAATTATTTGATTTATTAGAATATTCAATTATGAGGTCATATTTAATTAAATAAATAAAATATCATCTTCAAATATTCTCTTCACTTCTAAATTAGAAATTGTGAGTCAACTAAAATCAGAACAAGAAATAAAATGGTCAATTGCATCATTCTCTCCAAAAGCAATCAGTTAAGCCCTTCCATTACGGAAACTCTCCAGTTGAACTAAACTTTCCTCTAATTTGAACCATTCATTTTCTTCAATCTCAATGGTCAATTGGTTTTGGGATGCTATAAAATAGACTTTCTAGCTCTCATTTAGGATGATGCAATTTATGAGTATCAAAACATTGTTGGTTTAAGTACTCAAGCTTTCTTGCATTTAAAGCACCTTTGTTATCACTTGCATTCATAACTTTTATTCTCGTATAAACTAAAAATAAATACTTCTAGTTTAGCTTTGTTTTCTTGTTGTTAGATTAACTTGCATATTGTATTATCAAAAAGTCATCTATATTTGCATTAAAAAAATCCTAAAAATCTAGATTACCTTGCATTCATTCTAGCTTAATCTTGCATTGCATGTATTCAAATCCTTCATTCTAGCATTGTTTTATGGTTACTGAACACTCGATTCTAAGAGAACATTCAAAACCCCATCTAGATAAAAGGAAATAGGTCACCTTGTTCATCCATTCAAGATGAACAATCTCATGTTTATTCTTGGCTCAATCTAACAAATAAAGACTATGTTGAAGTGTGTGGTTGAATTAGAGGTCCATATTTAACACATACAACTATGAAACCTAGGATGCATAGTAGAGTTGATGTGGAAGTAAGTAGTCATGGTGATATAAGTTTTGACTAGTGTTTCTTGCATGGTCATGGATTGTTACAGTGTGGCATGGATCGAAAGTTGGATGATGGAAGATTGATTTTTTTGGGAAATGAGGGTGGTGACTTGAGTTGATCCTTTAGTTGGGTCCATAAATTTTTGTATTATTTTTTGGTGTATTCCATGTGGTGTGTTCATAGTGTATGTGGGGTTAGTAGGACTAGTGGGTGGTGCTAATCACCTAGGATCAAATGATCCTATGTTTTATCTTTGTAAGTGTACTAGGATGATGTCACAATTTTGGCCAATAATGGCATTGAAAAATTGGGAATTTCCATGGTGATTCAAGAATTTTTTAATAGTACTTATGCCTAATCCTACATGTAAACTTGTAACTTCTACTAGTTTGGGTGGGTCAAACATGATCATGGCACTCTTTGGATCAGGGTATAAACTAGATGATCTATCTGTCGAAGTGTGATCCGTATCCTTTCTCTCCTTTGAACATTTTTGGAGTGACATTAAATGATAATGAAACTAAATGTGAGATTCAACCATGATGATGGTGATTCAAAATTCAATGTCATACTTAAGAATCTCTAAGAGTGGGTGGATTCTTCAAATTGGAATGCGAGGTTTTCCAAAATTCTAAGGATGGGTGATGTAAAAAGGGACAAGATGAATGATGATGATGGAGATGCTAGGACTATTCATGCAAGTTATAAGGATGAAATGTCTTAAGGACCTAGGGATTACTTGGCATTGAAAAAGATGTGAGTTGCATCCTAATTAAGCTCTGGATGGGGTGAATTGTTAACCTAGGATAGTCTTGTGATCTTTGAAGGACAAGGATTGTCAAACATAACCCAACCTATAGAACAAGGTGATAAGGATTACAAGTGATGAGATTAGCTACGCTAGACACTTTTTAGTCAAAGGGAAATCCATAAAAATGATGGGTGTGTAAAATGTAGGGTGGATAACTCAAATCATGGTAACACCAAGTTTTTATATTGAGATTTGGATTGGGTTGATTGGATTGAGGGTTATTTCCTAAAACATGATCTTTCTAAGGATGATGGACTAGAAATACCTAAAGTATTACCTCTCAATGATGGTCCTAAGGAAAGACTTTAAAATGTGATGGTGATTGTGAAAGTGTGGGAATGAGAGATGATGGGTCTAGTCTTTAAACTAGTATGATGTTAATTAAATGAAACTATGGTTCATACCACGTTTAGCCTCCATCTTATGTACCTTGATTTCCCACTCACATTGGTCTGCAATTAGGGATGCTTTCTTTTCTACCAGGATAGTTTTGAAAAGCTCTTTATTTGAGTTAAACCTCTTCTCTTTGGGTTTTTTCTTTCTATATGCAAGGGACAATTTGAGTTTGGCTTTCTTGAAGGTGGTCTTAGGTTGATCTAAAATGAGGTTCAATCAATGATAATTTTAACACTTTTGGTTTATTTTTCAACTTCTCAGATTTAGGTAGTAACTACATTGTTTATACCCTAACTTTGGTTTGGAGGCATGTAATGTTTTGAGTTCAAGTGAACAAATAGTCCTTCAAAGGAAAACACAACCTTGAGGGAGATAATAAGTGTACCTCTTTTGGAAAAATGATATTTGTAACGAACTTTTGAAAGCGTGTGTGTGTTTGGACAAATGCTTTCATGAGGTAATACACTTCAAGCACATCCTACCTTATGTTTATTTGTGTACAATATACTATTCATAGGCCCAAAGGCAGGAGGCCAATCTTGATGTTTCCTTATTCTTGTGCATTGTGTCCCTCTCAACCTAAGAGGTAAAGTAATGTAGAGATGATTGGAAAAAATTACATAAGATAGAATCTTCAAGGTTGTGGCAAATAACAACCACCTTTCTATGGGTCGATGACTCTTGGAGATGAAGCCCAAGTATCCTTGTGCCTAAAGCTAAGGGAAACATGAATGGTGAGTATCTCTAGAGAAGCCTTATATTATATTGTACTATGAATATTATACCAATTTCAAAGGTGTGACCACTAAGTTGGTCCATAATAAGATCTTTGGAGTCCTCCCAATCAATTTGTATGGGCATGACTTACTTAAGAGCCTAGCTAATTATGCTAAAAATGTAGGAATGTCTATCTACCTTAGACTACCATCAACACATATCACTCGAGATTGGGGGATGAGATGAGAGTTTACTCAATGTTTATTTATATACTAATCGAGGAATTACTAGTTTGAATTGCCCTATAATGGGAAAGCATGTTCCCACTAGACATGCCTATCTAGAGGCAAACTAAATCACTTGACCCTTCTCGTCACTTGAGTTCTATGAAGGAAAGGAGAGAGGATACAAATACAAGAAACCTTTTCCATGTGATGCATTTAAGGGGATCTAAGAACAAAAGAAAGAAAAACTCAAGGTAGTGTTGAAAAATACTCCTTAAAACACACTAAGAAGTTTTCATTCCAAATTGATGGCTAATTAATCTAAGTGTTTTTCGTATAGCACATCAAATACTTGTGAGTAGCTTATATGGTCTTTATCCTTTGAAAGAAAAATCACAGGTTCTTTGAGAAGGACAAATTGCTTTTGAAATATTGAATATTTTTTTACTCTTCTAGATTTAATTGATTTTTAGAGCCCAAAGTTGAACTATTTGATTGTTTGTTCAATTTTAAAGTTTGTAAATTTTAAGACCAAATTGAAAACTTGAGGTCTTGTGTGTGTATAAACAATAGATTTTGAACACCAAAATAAGCGTGAGTGATTTTTAATCTTTAGCAAATCACCAAACATATCAATGTTTGCGTGAACCTACACACTTAACAAAATTGTCAAAAGAAAAAACATGAAGTGATGTCACAGGTTCATACTCATAATTGCAAAAATTGTCAGTAAAACCCAAGAGTATAAAATAATAAAAAATTAAGAAAAACTAATAGAAAAGGTACACTTATACCTGCTTATTGCGGTCTCACATCATCAAAACTTACTCTTGCATAGGGGAAACTAGTGGGAATAATTGTTTGGTTTTAAAACTGACCTAAAGGCTTATAATTTTACTATCCTACAAATATTTTCACATTCTTGTTGGGTCAACCAATGATGTTGCCTAGTCAAACCACTTTCTTAATAGCTAATTTTTTTAGAGGGTGGGGAGAAGAAGAGGAAAATTTTTTGAATCTAGGAAATAATAGGTTGTGGGAATGTGATCCCATTCTCCATACTCACATTCCTTCCCACATTGCTTGTGTTCCCACTTATAGACATTTTAAGATCAACCAATGATCTCGCCTAGTCAAACCACTTTCTTACTAACTAATTTTTTTAGAGGGTGGAGAGAAGAAGAAGCAAAATTTTTGGGTCTAGGAAATAATAAGTTGTGGCAATGTGATCCCATTCTCCATACTCACATTCCTTCCCACATTGCTTGTGTTCCCACTTGCAGACATTTTTAGTGTTTTGTTAAAAATGATTGTAGGATGTTGTTGACCAAGTCTCTTCTTTGACCTCCCAACCTGCAAATAATCCAAAATATCTTGCAAGTCACTCAAATAAAATGAAACATTAGTAGTTTGTTAGTTTCTATACAAATAAAATGATTAAAATGATGAAATAATGACCCTTTTTGTGGGTCCCACTAGGCATGCCAAAATGTAAGTGTAAAAACTAGTGTGCAGGGAATAAAAATTAAGCTAAATATTCACAAACTAATCAATCAATACACTTAAGAAAAGACCATAAAAAGGGCTACAAAAATCACAGAATGCAAACCTCACAAACCAAAAGTCTCCTTTGTTGTGTAGATGTGGTCCAAGATGAGGTATGTGTGCTCAAGATGATTTAAGCTTTAATGGATAGGGTATGTTCAATAATGGAGAATGGAGGATAAAATATGGGATGGTTTTAGTGTAATTAGGTTATTATTATGATAATTATGCTCTTAAATGGGCATGCTAACTTGCAATGGATTACAGATAATTTGTGAAGGGGAGAGGGTTCAATTCAAATGCAAATAGAGGATGGAATGGATAGTCAAGATGCAAACTTGGGAACTCCTTAAGCATGGTCAAGATGCAAGGAGAAGAGAGAAAATGGATTGTGCTTTCTCAAATGCATATCATTAAAAGGAGAGAGCATGAGAGGGGATTAGGGTTTTAGAGGGAATGTGACCATTTTTGGGGATGCAAAGGGGACAAAGATGCAAGAGATTGTTGGAGTGTGTAGGAGGGATGTAAGAGCATTTGAGATTGACATTTAATTTATTTAATTGGGTAGTGGTAGGATTTGATATGAAGGTTGACTTGTGTCATGCTAAGATTTCTTAATCCTCATACTTAAAGTCATGCCAATGATTAGGACTTGGTTAGGCTTAGATTGGAGGTGATAAGGATGCAAGTGGGAATGTTATGGGAATGCAAATGGGTCCCTTGATTAACCAGGTCTAATTAGTTAGTTAAATGTGTTTAGTATGAGTGAATGAGTTGGGTTGAGTCTAAACCTAGAGGTTAGGATTGGGTTAATGGTTAGTTTGGGGTTAAGATTGATATTATTAAATCATAAGGGTTTTGGGGAAATTAAATAAAATAGGTTTTGTGCAATCAGACTATTAGTTGTCATCTTGATTTATTAATTTAAATATAGTAAATCAATTAGATTAATCAACCAGGGGATGGTATTAATTAATTAAATGTTATAATATTAATTAATTATGCCTTAGAATGAAGCTAGATAGGATTACTAGTTTGTGTAATCAAATTAGGTGTCTACACATACAACTCCAAATACTGAAAGCATACAAGTATACTAAAAGTTGTAATCCATAAGTAGAATAAAGTATTGTAATCATCCTAAAATGGGTTGGTTTAACCTAAGACCCCATTTTCCCTAAATTGGAACTACCTCCCCAATTATGCTAGTCTAACTATCTAATCACTTGCATGATTTATTAAAATCCCTAAATCAAACACTTAACATCATTAATTTCTCAATATAATCTATTAATTACCTTGGCCTAATTAATTAAATAAAACCTAGTTATTTCAATGGGTAAAGTAATTAATTATGAGAAATGAATAAATCCTCCTAATTCCAACTCATCACTAGAGGACAAGTCATTTCTAACTGAATGAATGAGAGATAATCACATGTATTAACACACATGGATCAACCTAAAATCAATCTTAATCACTCATATTGAGTTAATCTAAACTGTTCAATTGATCTCATTTTCTATAAAATGAATAATTTTCAAGATCAAAGGATTCACTCACTTGCATTCATATGTACATGCAGAAGAAATTATCATTCATCTTATCTTAATATGTCCAATTAATTTAGCTTAGTTTTTTATTTTTTATAATGGAATTTAATCATAATATCTTATTTTTACTCATCTCAATTAAATTAATTGCACAATCATTGAATTGAATTGTTGGTTCTAGGATTGTAATGTCACTAGTTAGGATTTGCATTTTGAGAGCATTTTAAAGATTTTGATCACAATCTTCTTAAATAGAGAGAAATAAGATGCTCTTGTTATGTTCATTTCAATTGAACTATTTAATTTATTTATAATAGATTAACCAACTAATGTATTATTGAAGTGTTGTGTTGTATTGTATTGTAGGTACAATAATCACACACAAGTTCACCTAGTACTTATACACAAGAAGTATAGATATTGATCAAATTACGTATATAACCAAAACCATTGATACTTTATCAACAACCCATGGGTACAAAATTGATACTTCCAATCAACCAAATGATATTGCTAAGTAGTCAGTATGAAGGTTTTGGCATCAATGACAACAATACCAACAACACCTCAATATGTCTAACAATCTCCCCCTTTCTCTTTTACAAAAAAATACCAAAACAACACAAACACTCCAAAACCATAAACTCACATCCAAAAGATTCCTCTCAATAGATACTTCATTTTTTTCTCTTTCTCTCCCTTTTTACAACGAAAAAGGGACAAAATGATAACATAAAATGTCAAGGAAATACAATAGTCTTTATAGTAAAAAAAATGTATACCTTTCTTTCAAGAATAGAAGCTCCTTCTTTCATTCAACAACAAATACTCCTTGTAGACACCCAAAAGTGGACATGTTTGCCAACCTGCATTTAAAACACTATTTATTCTGCTATTAATTAATGGTTATTAACTATTAGTTAATCATCTATGTTCCTCTAAACTCCAATCTATTAATCACTTAATCTTTTCCCCTAAAATTAATTATAAAATTATCTAATTATTCCTCCAAATTAAATTAATTCCATGTCAATATTCAACTAATTCCATTTTAAATTTATTCCAATTAATTTCATGATAATTTTACATGTCCCATTTATTATTATTTTTATTTAATTAAAATATTCAAAATCACAAAAATTAAAGTTACGAGGAATTATAATTTTTGCAAATTCAAGAATACCTAGTAAACCAAAAATCAAATTTAAAAAAATCATAAATCTTTTCAAAATTAAAAACCTTTTCTTCTCCCAATTTCGCATTTCAGAAACTTCATATTTTGAAAATGGGAAATATCATCTCAAGCTTATCCTCCTATTTTAACTCTCTTCTTTTTTAGTTAAATTGGAATAAAAATCCTCAATTCTCAAAAGATACCCAAATCCTCTTTAGTCTTTCATTATTGATATGTTGATCTTGGCTTTCCTAGATTAATCTTGATTGCCCATTCAAACCATAAGTCCTATCAAAACCCCCATCACTTCTAATGTCATTGTCTCTAAAATTTGTATCAAATTTATGGAGGTTTTTAATCATGTAAAATCATATTCTCTCGAAAATTGCCTTTGATTGTCACACCTTAACAATGTATAGACAAGTAACATAATTACTTAGCACTATTTGGTGTGCTTAATTAATTAATTAATTAATGATTTACTTATGTTGTTCTATAGGGTTTAATATTTCTAGTAGTTTAAATTGATTTCTTTATTACTAATATTATTGTTTCTAGTTGAACAAAAATTTCAACAATACTCCCATCTAGGAACATAGACTATCATACTCCACCATCATATCAAAAGATAATGGCCAATTAAGAGATTAATATAGTTTTTCATAATATAGTGTAATAGAAAGAATACTTGATGCATACTGTAAGAAAAACTCAATAATGTCCTAAACCAACCAAAATGTTTTTTTACAAGATTGTTTCTCTACCCTAAAACACTAGTGATTCATCCTATATATGACTGACTCTTATCCTCTATTTTCCTTCATTATCTTTAAATCTATCCTAACTTTTCCACCTCTTCCTTAATGACTTCACTTAAGTTAAGATTATAGCTCCAGTCAAATTGATTCAATCTGAGATACATTGTTTTTATTCATTAATCATCATTTCCTATATATACTTATCCATGTTAAATGACATATATTATTATATAATATATATATGGTTATACATATTATTATTTTTATTAATATATTATTATTAATGAAATGATGATTAAACCATAGAGACATGTCTCTTCATGAGACATGTCTGCTCCTCTCATATTTATATGAGATTAAAATCTGCATTTGTAATACACCAATCACAATGGCAATGCTATTACATTTGCAAAAAATGATCCTAAATAATTCAACATGGTATCAAAGCAGGCTGCAGATGAAAGAAAAATTAGGAAAATACTCAAAATATTTAATAATGGAGGCCCTCACAACAAGGTAGAGGTTAATCTTATTATTAAGGAGAAATATAGTTCAAAAGTCTACCACATCTGTTTTGAGATAGATGTCAAGAGTGACTTATGTTTCTATCATTATTAATGGATGGTTTTATTATGAGTGCATGTAGCTTAGACCCTTCCACAATTTATATTATCCATATGGATAAATCTACCTTGCCTAAGGAGTTAAGTACTCATGTGCATTGATATGCTTTGTTGCTTTGAACTATGAAACAAGTAAACCAACAACAGAAAGTATAAGAGGAGGACTTGTATATTTATACATATGATATTGTAATGCATCATTTCAGTGCCATGCTCTCACTATCTAAGTTGGATTTTTTGAAGGCGATACCTAGCCTTATATCATCATTTCCTAATTCCTTGTGAATAATGGATACCACACATTCCACATAATTTATGGGTCTTCATTTAAATAAAAATAATTTGCTAGTCTTGATTAGGGTAAGACACAATTGTAAGTGTACTCAACATAGGAACTTGTCCAAAAAGAAGAAGTTTCAATGAAATGGAATGAGACCTATACTAGCCAAATGGAAGAGGGACTTTAACAGTGTAACCTTCAACTCTGTGCTCTACAACAAAAATTTGATTGGAGCACACTAGTTTAACAAAGCCCTAGTGGCCTAAAGGTAACTATGTGGATGATGTCAATTTTTATGACATGTATCCTACTAAAAAAGTCACCATGTACAAATAAAAATGGTCAATGGTCAAAAGGATGTGATTGATCAAAAAGTGTCATGGCTAAATTGAAGGAAATATATATGAAAGAATATATTTTAAAAGCAATGAATTTTAAGGAGCACAATATAATGCCACACACACACACACACACACACATAAAAATATATTATTGTTGATATGGTGGTGATTGTTGTAGAGGCTCAATATTGATAAACTAAGCAGATTCTAAAACTTGTATTAAGAGGGAGAATATCCAATTTATAGATGGCTCTATCAAAAGAATTGAACATAATAGATATATTACCAAGTCTTCTACAGTTTTAAAACATAATGAATAATGAACACAAAGAATAAATAGACTTCAAAGGAAGTGTATGGTGCATCTTAATTACATCATCAATATGGTATCAATTTATGGTGCACCTCACATCTATGAACTCTTATGAGAATGAATGAAAATAAGTTTTCCATATTTCATGTGAAGCAACAATTGTTCAAATTAAATAAGAGTGGGAATTTTACATTGTTGGGGAGAATAATTACCAATTTTCTATTCTCACTTAACTATTTTTAGAGGGGAGATGATGGGGAATGGACATCATTAGAGTTTAAAATATGAATCATCCTTTTATTTGATGCATATGGGCCTTCATTAAAGAAACTTGTATCAAGGATGCATAGATAAGTATTCATTAGCTTTGAGTATTACATATATATACTTATTGTATTCTCTCTCAATTGTGTTTTCATACATACTATAAGAATTATTTGCCTTGACCTTTTCCCTTATATTTTGGGATAATCTTTTAGGAAAAGAAGGTTGGTACTTTATACATGCTACCAAATATTGTGTAGACTCAATCTTATGACAATATCAACAAAGAAACTTTGATATGGAATTCATTAGTCATTTGATCATCAAGCTAGATAAAGTGAGACTCTTGAAGAAAATATCTATGATGATAGAAATTATGAGTATCTTTCTATACTAAGACGAAGTTTGACACTTTTGCAAAGGCAATGTAGGAGCTCAGAAGATTGATATTCAGAGGGAGTCTATAAATACATGTGTGTGATTGTATGATGATGGGCCTACTCCTATGTACATTATGAGGAAGTAATGACTTATCACTAGAAAGTCAAAAGATTGATATCATATTTAGAGGGAGTTTGATAGGAATCCTTAGGAAAAGATAACTCTAAAGAAGTAACTAGAGGACTTGAATTCCTAGGATTATTATTTAGAGGGAGAAATTTGAAGTGTGATATATTCCCTATAAGGTAAAACTTTGAAGTGAAATTCCTTGTAATGCATTCTTCTTTGTGAGAGAGATTTGAGGTGAAATCCCTTGTACCACCCTCTAACTTGGTTCGTGGTGGTTACTATTTCACATATGATATGTAAGGAAAGGTGAGGATCTTTCATTGACATGTATAAATAAAAGGTAATCATTATAAGGTGACGATCTTATAAATAATAGACTTTTTATCACAACAAACTTCATTAAGTTGTTGTCCTAGAGTGTTGAAAGTCATGATAACAAATGTATCATGATCAAACTTCATTAAGTTGTGTCTCAGAGTGCCAAATATCATGATACTTGTCATGATAGAGACCATGACATTATTTTTTTTGTTAATTTATTGTCCTAAAGTGTCAAAAATTAGATAACTCATATCCTTCTAGGATATAACATATTCTTTGTTAATCTATCTAATTTTTGTTGTATATTAGTGTCAAACACTTAGTCATATACAAAAAAGAGTTGGTTAGTCATCACTGTGATTCAGTCACTCTATACAGATTGAGTCATGTATTTATAAAGACATATAAATAATTATATATATGTTAATCTCTATAGGAGACAAACAAGTCTTTGGTTGTTAAGTATTACTATATAAGTTGAGTTCAATTAATGATAAGAAAATATAGCATATTGATGTTGAGTCATACAGAAGGAGTCAAGATAGTTGAGGTTGAGTATCAGTAGGAAGAATGGTTACGACTGAGCATGAGAGACAATATGTGCCAAGTAACACAGTGTGAACAAAAATGTCTAAAATGGTGCAAACTTTGAGGTAAACCATTTTGATCTAACATGTAAACAACAAATTTAATGACCGTAGAAGTTTTTATAGTGGTTGTTACACATTTCGACATGGATCATTAATCCCTATGAAGGTAGGAAAACCAATCAGATGAAGAGGCAAACAGGGAAACATATAGATCATTTATCTTATTCTAGAAGACTCTATAGATGTCTTTATAATGGTAGATCCACACCCTATTTTTTTATGCATATGTGAGTGAAGAGAAATGAAGCATAGTATTTGTGAATTCTTATGTGAAGGAGTTAGGTTTTAGAGGTTGCAAGTGAAAGTTGTAAAGTGACAGTGTTTAGAAACCTAGTGAAGTAGTCACAAGTATATTAAAGATATATCAGATAGGAGATCAGATCAGAGATTGGAAAGAGAAGATCTGTAATCAACATTGATAGTCTAGACAAAACAATTAGGTACTAAATCATTTTTTACAGAGTAAATTAGGGTAAGTCTATTCACAAAGTGATCCTAATAGGCCTATGAAAATCTCCTAACAAAGTCCTTACTTCATTGTAAGTGTTAAATTCTTTAATAAAAGTAGACTTACCAATCTTTGTAAAGCTCTTAGAAAGGTAGACACCTCACTAGGTAGATCATCAAAAGTGATAAAATTTGTAGTCCTAAAAGAATAAATTTTTTACTACAGTAGTGAAGATTTGTGGGTGTCATCCCCACCCTAGTTTTACCTTCACCTTGGAGGGTTTTTTAGCAACCAATATCTTTGGTGTTATGTGTTTACATTTTCATGTTGATGGATGTGATACATAGTTAGATCTATTTCAGCATTTTAAGTTTTTAGTTATGTCATGCATAATCTAGATAGGAGATGGATAATGTAGATCAAAGGTAAGAAATACACCTACTACACCTAAAGTATGGACATAGATCATATGAATGCATATCATAGGAAAAGTCTGTCTAGATAACCAAAAAACAAGAAAATGCACCTGAGAAATGTAACTCTTACAATTGAGATTATAATACATGGTATAATTGTCATTATTGTGGAGAATATGGTTATATTCTAGAAAATTTCATAAGAACACATTTCATAGGCAATTACAAGAAATAGTTGAATGGATTTATAGTTTGTTTTAGTTGTCACAAGGTTGGACATGTGAGCAAGAACTACAAGACCTGAGCACCAACACCAAAAAATGAACACATCAAGGGAAAAGGAAAAATAGAAGTAGAAAAAACAAAGAAGGAGATGAATCAAACTTGGAAGAAGAAGGTAGAAGCTAGAAGCAGTGGAACAAATGAAGCTAAGATCACCCAATCCAACAATGACAACACCACCTCAAACTAATCAAGAAAGATATGTAAGAAATTGTTAGAGTAGGGTTTTCATCACACTAAAACACCGATATATCAATGTTTAATACAACCTTTCAACTTATACTACACAAGATGTGGTTAAGCCCTTTTCATGAATCCCAAGGGAAGTGCTAATTTTTTTTCCAACAATCTCTCCCTCAACATTACCCGAGGGTCTAAGGATTTGAACTTGTGACCAATCTCTAATACCACTTGTTAGAGTGGGGTTGCCATTGCACCAAAAGACAAATCTATAATTCTTAATACAACCACTCAACTGATAGTATGCAAGAGGTGGTTAAGCCCTTTTCACAAATCTTGAGGGGAGCATTGAACAAATTTCCAACAGAAACTACATATTCAATGACTTATATTATATTAAAACCTAACATAAAATGTGCCAAAGCTCATAAATACATAGGAAAATATGCATTAGAACATATTTATGGAAAGAACAATGGAATGGAATCACTTACATTATTGGGTGTTGAGCATCAATAATATCATTTGTATTGACCAAGCATTGCAATATGGACTGAGTACTCAAAATGATGAAACTAATGTATAGGCTAAGTTAGATGTGTTGAAAACAATTGATTAATTGTGTATTGTCTTTGATGTTACACAAAATTTTATATCATTGCTAGTTAGTTTATGTCAAGCTCACTCAAATGATGAAGACAGTTTCCTATGTCTACCAAGCATTCTTGACTTTACCTAGTTCAAAAGATAGTGTGTACCGAGTTCACTCGGGTGACAAAGGGAAGATTGTAGAAGTTGAGTGTTAACTAAGCTCACTCATTTAATGAAGGAAATTTTGGATGGAACTAGTATTAACCAAGCTCACTTAGTTATCTAAGGAGCTTTGTGAATATGCGGTGTTAATCGAATTCACTTGGTTAACATAGGAAAATTGATTATGAGTTAGTATTCACTGAGAAGGGTTGGCTAACGAAGGATTTTCTTGTTTTGGCATATTGAGGTCAATTGATTTGCTTGTTAGTTCTAGCCAACTGAGGAGATGAATATTAATTATTCTAAATTGCATTCAAGCTAACTTGGCAATGTGTAAGATATAAATATAAGGTCCAGTTGAGGATTGAACGTGTGCAAGTAATAGAAGATTTGAAGATGCTTAGAAGAAATGAATTAGAAGGACAAGAAAAATATCCTTGTTGACCTGGAAAGATACATTCAATTAGGAAGGATAAAGTATACAAGCCAAAATTGAGATCTATAATTAGCAATTCAATTGCTTCAAAAATCAGGTCATCTCATTGTTCCTCTCTAACCATTGTAGCAATGATCTAAATCTATTAACAGAGTTGGCTTAACAACTATTTCTAAATCCTCTAACAAGGTGGCATTTCTAGATTGAATTGTCTAAAGACTTCTAACAAGGCCACTCCTAATAGGGTGATTAAATCCTCTAACAGGGTAACACCTAACAATGTGTTTTGTAACCTTTACAGGGTTGGCTCCTAATAGGGCTCACTTTAGAAGAGTGAAAATTAGTAACTAGTTGCATTTGGTGGTTTTTTCCAAATTGGGTTTCCACACTAAATCTTGGTGTCACTTGTGTTCATTCTATTTCTTTCATGTGTATGCAACTAAGTTAAATAAGGCTAATCACAGGAAATAACTTAAGATTTGTATTTGCCAAGTTACTATTTCTATTTCAATGTTTGTCGAGTTACAACATTTACTAGTGCAAACCAAGTGCCTATGTGTTTGCCAAGCATCAATATTTTTAGTAAAGTTTTTGTGTTGACATCTAAGGGATCAAGGATTTATTTTAGTGGTAACTAATTCACCCCTCCCCTCTCAATTGCTCCTCTCATATTTTCAATAGTTAATTGTTCCAATATTGTTTGGTTCAAGCAACTGTTGGTAGGTATGAAGATAGAAATCAAAGATCCAGTGGTTATATTCTGTGATAACACTAGTGCAATTAATATATCAAAGAATCATGTGATGCATACCAAAACCAAGCACATTTCTATGAAATATCACTTTTTGAAAATTTGTACAAGATAAAGAGATAAGATTGGAATATGTGAATACTAAAGAACAAATTGTAGACATATTCACTAAGACATTATCTAAGGATGCATTTTTATATCTAAAAGGTAAGTTAGGAGTTATTCCCCTATTTGAAGCTCACTAAATGAAGTTTAGTGATGCATCAACCAAAACATATTGAAGATCAAAGTTGATGCAATATTGAAAAGGGCACATTACATATGAATCATTACATAAGGTACATTGATATTCTCTAAATATTGTCTTTGGCATGAGATGTCAAAGAGGGAGAGTTTTTTTTCATATCATAGAAATTTTCTAAAGAGGGAGAGTATACATTTCATAGAAATTTTATTTGAAGATATCAGAGAAAGAAGATAAACATGGTTTGATATCAAAGAAGGAGAGTTTGTTGATAGAGGAAGAAACTAAAGGCAGAGGGAGTTCACACTAATAGAGGGAGTTATCATGGATGAGAAAAAAAATGAAACTAAGGATATGTTCCTTACTTTATTCTTGCTCAAAAAAATAATCATTGTATTATGACATGTTGTGTTGCCATTAATGCCAAAGAGGGAGATTGTTGAAAATAATTGATTAATTGTGTATTGTCTTTGATGTTACACAAAATGTCATATCATTTCCAGTTAGTGTATGCTGAGCTCACTTAGGAAATAAAGATAGTTTCCTATGTCTACCAAGCATTCTAGAGTTTGCCTAGTTTAGAAGACAGTGTCTACTGAGTTCACTTAGGAAACAAAGGGAAATTTGCAAAAGTTGAGTGTTAACTAATCTCACTCGGTTAATGAAGGAAATATTGGATGGAACTAGTGTTAACTGAACTCACTCAGTTACCAAAGGAACTTTGCAAATATTTAGTTTTAATGGAGTTCACTTGGTTAACACATGAAAATCATTTCTGAGTTAATGTTTACTAAGTAGGGTCGACTAATGAAGGATTTTTTTTGGCATATTGAGTTCAATTGATTTGTTTGTTGGTTCTATCTAAATGAGGGGATGAATATTAAGTATTCTAAGTTGTATTCAAACCAACTTAAAAATATTTAAGCTATAAATATAAGGTCAAGTTGAGGATTGACTATGTGTAAGTAATAGAAGATTTGAAAATTATTAGAGGAAGTGAATTAGAAGGATAAGCAAAATATCCTTGTTGAGCTGCAAAGATACATTTGATTAGGAAGGATCAAGTATACAAGATAGAATTGAGATCTATAATCAATAATTCAGTTGCATCAAAAATTATGTCATCTCATTGTTCCTCTCTAACTATTGTAGCAGTGATCTAAATCTCTTAAAAGAGTTAGCTTAACAGTTATTTGTAAATCCTCTAACAAGGTGGCATTTCTAGATTGAATTGTCTAAAGACCTCTAACAAGGCCACTCCTAACAAAGTGATTAAATACTCTAATAGGATCACACTTAAAAATGTGTTTTGTAACCTTTAACAAGGTTGGCTCCTAACAGGGCTCACTTTAGAAGAGTAAAAATTAGTAACTAGTTGCAATTGATGGTTTTTCCCAAAATGGGTTTCCACGTTAAATCTTGGCATCACTTGTATTCATGTTATTTATTTCATATATGAAACTAATTTAAATAAGGATAATCATAGAAAACATCGTAATATTTGCATTTTTTGAGTTAGTCTTGCTATTTTAGTGTTTGCTGAGTTATAACATTTACTAGTGCAAACTAAGTGCTTGTGTGTTTGCCAAGCATCACTATTTTTAGTAAAGTTTTTGTGTTGACATCTAAGAGATTTGGGATTTATTTTAGTGGTAACTAATTCACCCTTCCCCTCTTAGTTACTCCTCTCATATTTCCAACAAGATGTTATTGACCAAGCTGTATAATGGAGACCAAGTTAATAACAACAACCGAGACAACTAGAGTCCACCTAATCGAGTAAACAAAATTTATGAGAGTCCTAATTTGAATGAATGAAGGTATATATCAAAAATTTGAAAGAATTTCACATAATTTGCATTTAGATATCAGATTCTGAGCAATTTGAACAAATTGTGAAGTGATTTTTAAGGTGATTGAAAGCGATTTTTTTTGTTGAAGTGTGATTAAGTGTTGATTATCAATCGTGCTAAGTTGTTCAAAAAGAAAAATCTCACAACCCTAATTTGAAAATGGCATCATCATCAGTAGTAGCAATGAGTAATCAAGGTGAAGAGGTAAGCAATGTTCAATTGGTGAAGAGTGACACTTGTCCTCCAACTAAATACCATGTTATTTCTAAAACTTATATAAAAGGAGATTGAATGGGCGTGTTATCATCGATACCACCTAAGGTTATTATGATTCATAATGTATAAAGCTATTACATGTGTAAAATTGGTGAAGTAGGAGATTATGAAATTTGTCTAGTATACTAGAAGTTGTGTGATGAAGGAGTATTGAAGGATGAGTTCATGATTGTTGAGAGGAAAGGGTTGATGTGTGTCCTAGATTTTCCAAGAAATTTTAAAATTTAATGGATCAAGGTTGTGCTAAATTTAATTCATGACATGGAGTTATGACTGGAGAATGGACTAGTCAAAATCACATAGATGTTGTTACAAGATACTCAACATTTGATAAAAGGAAGACTATGTGATGCCAGAGAAAAAATGAAGTTGAAGCAAACACCAAGGCAAAGTGGAAAGGACATGGCAAGTCTATTTCAAACATCACTAATTCATTGATTAAGTTTAGAGTGAGAGTGATTGCACACAAATTTTTCTAGTTGAGTTGACTGAACAGTGTGTCATGTATGGTTGTAGATCAGGCTTGGAAGATTGTGATTAAAGACCATGAATATGATCTTGCCAAGATTCAATGCTTACAACTGGCAGAAAACATGTTATTAATCAGAAAAGATAAGAATTCAATGTGTAAGTTAGGATAACTGTTAATGTTTATTTTCTTTTATACTCAGAGTTGTTTTCCTATTGTTGGCAATGTTGAATGCGAACAAGGAAAACTTGCTACTAGGTAGATAAGAGAGTATATTGCAAATTTGGGAGACAGTTTTGAGAATGTGTTAGATGACTACTTTGATTAATTCAAATAGAAAATAAGGAAAATAAAAAGGATTCCTACATTCTTAGTTGATAAACACTATAACGATGTTTGATTTCTAGTTGACATTGAATACAAATATATTCAAGTAGTTAATCCGAGGGTAGCTTGGCTTAAACCTTTTGGATATGAAATTGATATTGATGATGTGAGTGGAGAAATTATTTCACTACTTATTGAAAAAATTGATGCAAAGGTCGATCCCTTTAGCAAATATGAAGAAGCTAAAGCAAGAATAATAGTAGATATTAAGATTGCCTCTACTAATAAGAAGAGGAAGAAAATAATTGAAGACCTAGAAGGAAAACTAGGCACACAAACTAAAGGTGAAGGATAAGTAATAATCACACATGATCTTGGAGAGGACCAAGATAGTGGAGGTGATGTGAAGGATTAGGAAGAACATGCATAAAAATAGGATAAAGCTCTAGCACTTATCACCCTACCAAAAAATAAGGCCAAGAAATTCAAAATCATAGTGCCCAAGGTGAGGAAGAATGTAGAGAAGATAACATCTAATCCCCTCTCTCCTTATGTACCACCGAGACTAAGAACCAAGACAATAGTAGTAGGGAGTGCCAAGCCACCATTGAAAAAGGATGTTGTAAAGATTACCAAACCTAGTGAAGGTTCTAGTGGCACAAGTGTAGTCAAGAGAAAATTGCCTGCCACCAAAGGTTAGACAAAGAGAAGAAAAATGAAAACACAAAAAGATGGTGAAGAAGAAGATGTAGAAAGGATCAAATTTGATGGACTAGGTCACCACTGAGTCATTGTGCATATAAAGCCTAATACTATTGACGAGGTATGTGACAACATTTGAAACTCTACAGGCTTATCAAATTTCAAATTTATCAAATATGAAACATTAAGTTTTTCTTATAAGACTAAGGTAGAAGAGGCCATATATGAGATGATGACCAATTTCAAATTAACACCTATAGAGATAGGAAGCAAGATTTCTACTAAACTATATAGTAAAATTGATGCCAAGTGGCAATACGCATTAATAATAAAAAAAAAAAGAAGAGAATTAACATTAGCTAAAATCATGCCCAAGTTAACAGCTAAGAAAACGACAGCATTTTTGGAGAAGTATAGGAATAAATTTGTTCCTAAATATAGGGCATTTATGGTCTTGCAAAATAAAGTTGAGGTTGTTGTACAACAAAATGAGCTACTGTGGAAGAGTATTTTTGGACTAACTACATAATATACTAACAAGAATGAGAAAGGTAAAGGAGGTGTATAGGAGAATGAAAAGAATGAAGTAACTATTGAGGATATATACATAGTGATGAAGAAGGCACATGTGTGTCTAGCTTATAGGAATGTGACAATGTATCCCCTATTTGTTCCACCACACCTAACACTCTTGTGATACAAAAAATAAAGGATCACCCCAAAATAGGAGAGACACAAGCTCTAGTTGTTAATCCTCCTGCTTAGATTTCAACAAGTGCTAAGGAGCTAGAAAAGGACCTGGAAAAAAGTAAGGCTTTAGATGAGAAAAGTAAGAAAGAAAAAGAATTAAATGTAGATAAATCTACTACATGTCAGCAAAAATCACAAGTCTCAAGATCTCTAGATGAGGGAACCAAATAGATAGAACCAAAAGAAAAGGAGAAGGAAAAAGAAGAAGATAGGAACATAGTTTTATAAATAGAGTCAAGTGTGCAAGTTCACACTCCAACCCCAATAATGTCAGATCACACATCTACACAATAGGTGCAAGACCCTACAGATCAGACCACACCAAGTGCTACTATTATTTTCTTTGGCACTGATACACAAGTTAGACCGAGTGGTAAAACCCCTTCACCTAATTTAGACCTAGTTGGACAAAGGAACAACACTCCTAAGAAGGACAAGGGAAGAAGAAGAAAATCAATTCTCCAGGTAAAGTTTTTATCTTGGATGAAACTGTTGAATTACTTGATTAGGATTTGAAGAATCTCATGTTTGAGCAAACAATAATATTACAAGAAATTTTGGTAAGAAAGAAATGACAAGAGGAAATGAGAAGAGAGAAATAAAAAAAGAAAGTATTGCATGATATCAAAGATATATGTGTTGATGCATTTGATATCCAAAACATTGATGAATATACCCCTATTATCTCTCAGCTAGTGCAAATTGTTGATAAAGTCAACATTGAGGATATAGAAGCAAATGAAAAATTAATGGCTTGGTTAGAGAAAAACTTTGACAAAAGGTATTGGAGAAAATTTCTATTGTGATTGCGTTGAGGAAGGTTGAATTGTTGACACTTGTACAAAATTTGGAAGAATTTGTGAAGAAAATACAAGATCTATGCAATATTCTTTTTGATGTGCCCAGATTCACAAATGAATTTCAAGCTACCATTTGCAAGATTCAGGTTGATTTAAAATCATCAAGAAACTCAATCTCTTAATCAGCTAGATCAAGTTCAATTCACTATAATAGATTAGTATTTTCACAATGGAGGTTGGTTGAGCTATGCATAATAGATTGCAAAATTAGGGCCAAGCTTATCTCCATACAATCAATATTGATACTATTGTGATGTGGAGCCTAATTAGACTCAGAGGTTTATTTGTCTTGGTTTTCTTAGCATATTATTTCTACTAAGGTTTGGGGCAGCGCCCCCAAGATGGGGTCAAGGGGCAACACCCTTGTAAAAATGCCCTTATATTGTAAAAGGCATATGCTATTGTTTTTCCTATTGGACGACTTATTCTAGCCCTAATTTTGTAAGTAGAAAAAGCTTGTATAAAAAAGGCTTAAGGTTAGGGATTTCATAATGTAATGGTGATATTGTAGCTTCTTGTGGCAGTATTGAGTTGTAAGGGATTGTGAATTGTAATCAATGGATAATAATAATATTGGACTTGTTGGTGGTGGGTGTAGCCCAAGGATTAGGTGAACCACGTTAAATCTTGGTGTCTTGTGTTCTCTTTTATGTGATCTACTATTTTCTGGTATTGGTTATATTTGCATGTAACTATTATTTCTATCTAAGGTTAATCCTAATAAGTGGTATTAGAGTCAGAGGGTCATCTTTTTTTTTTAGCTAGACTATTGTCATTTTTTTAGCCAAACCGTCATCATTTTTTTAAGCGATCCTCTGCAAGAAGGTCTTATAGTTGAGTGGGAGCAATGGAAGATGAGGGTAAGCTAAGGGTTGACAAGTTTAATGGGCAAAAATTTTAGTTATGGAAGATGAAAATGGAGGACTATCTTTATCAAAAGGATTTATGGAAGTCATTGGAAGGAAAAACCAAGAATCAAGGAACTATGACAAATGAGGACTAGGAGATTTTAGATAGAAAGGTACTTGGAAGCATTTGGTTATGCCTGACAATATTGGTGACATTTAACATTAAAAAAGCAAAGATGATGGAAGAATTGATGCAAACCCTACCAAAACTATGTGAAAAGCTCTCCGTTTCAAATAAGGTATTTCTCATGAAGCTTTTATTTAATATGAAGATGATAGAAGGTGGATCTATTGCAGATCATTTAAATGAGTTTAATACTATTACTAGTCATTTATCTTCTATGGGTATTAATTTTGATGAAGAAATTAGGGCTCTCTTGATTTGTGTTCTTTGACTGAAAGCTAGAATGGCTTGGTAATGGCTGTGAGTAATTCTATTTCTAGATCTAATACCCTAAAATTTGATGATGTGATTGGTGTTATTTTGAGTGAGGAAACTCGTAGGAGAACCTTAGGTGGATATACATCAAGAAATGCTTTGAATGCACAAAGTAGAGGCAAAATGATGTAGAGAGGAAATAATTCTAGAAATCATGGAAAATCAAGAGGAAAGTCAAAGGGGAAGAGGTCTCAATCTAGAAGACTGAGATTACTGGTACTATGGTAAACTAGGGCATAAGAAGAAATATTGCTAGACTTGAAAGAAAAATGAATGAGATAAACTAGAAGGGAACAAGGAGGTAAATGTGGTAAGTAAAAAATCTAAAGAGGATTCTTTGCCTCTTTCTTTAGAAAGTATTGATGATTCATGGGTTTTAGATTTTGGTGCTTCACTTCATGTTACACCTCATAGAGGTTATTTTATTAATTATGTCCAAGGGGATTTTAGGCTTGTTTATTTGGGGGATAATGAACCTTGTCAAATTATTGGAAAGGAAAAATTTAAGATTAAGTTGCAGAATGAGAATTATTAACTACTACATGAGGTAAGACATGTTCAAGGCCGAGTAGAAATTTAATTTCAATAGCGCAACTTGGTGATGAGGTTTGTGTAGTTACTTTTAAAGATAAAAATTGGAAGGTTTCAAAAGGTTCCCTTAAAGTAGAAAAAGGTGTGAAAGTAGGCACCTTATATCTTTGTACAGTTCATATTGTTCCTTCTACTTTTATTATTTTAGAGAAAAATGAATGTTCCAAAATAGTTGCTACAGTTGAGCAAGGAGAGCAAAAAAATGCTATAGATTCTGATACAATGCTATGACACACCAAACTTGGGCACATGAGTGAGAAAGGTATGAAAGTACTTCATTCAAAGAAAGTTTTAATAGGTTTGCAATGTGTTAATATGGATTTTTGTAAAAATTGTGTATATGGAAAAAAAAGACAGTGAGTTTTGGGAAGACTGAGATGGATAAGAAAGTGAGAGATTAGAGCTTGTGCATATAGATGTATGAGGACCAACTCAGGTATCTTCCCTTGGTGGTTCTCATTATTATGTTACATTTATTGATGATGCAACTAGAAAAGTATGGGTTTATTTCTTTAGATAGAAATCTGATGTATTTCAAACTTTTTGACAAATAGACCTTTTCCATTAATAAAAATATTAAAGATAAATATTCAAAAAAAAGGGGTTGGGGGATACTAGATCACCCCGTGAGATCAAATGGCCCAATGCCAGAATCAACTATTCATAAAAAAAAACCTTACTAAAAGTTGAAGGAGGGTCTTTATCATTAGAACCCCAAAAATCCTTGAGGTCAGTGGCTGGCTGAGGAGGAGCCCAACCATCAATAACAACAATATTTCAAACTTTTAAGAAATGAAAATGCTTGGTTGAAAATGAGACTGGCAAGAAATTAAAATGTCTTAGATTTGGTAATGGTGGTGAGTATTGTAGTCATGAATTTGAATATTATTTCTCCACTAATGGTATTCATAGATAGAAAAGTATTCCAAGGACTCCACAGGAAAATGGAGTGGCTGAATGCATGAATAGGACTATAATGGAGCATGTAACAAGCATGAGGTTGCATGTAGGGTTGCCCTTAAACATGTGGGTGGAGGCTATCAATACTATTGTATATTTGATTAATAAAGATCCCTCTACTCCTTTGGGTTGTGGTATTCTAGAGGAAGCATGGATTGGTAAGAAGGTGAGTTATTCTTTTCTCAAAAGCTTTGGTTCTAAAGCACTTGCTCATATAGATTTTGATAATAGAACCAAGTTGGAAGCTAAGTCAAAGAAATGTGTATTTGTTGGATATGGCATTAATGAATTTTGTTATAGTCTTTGGGATTTTGTAAATCATAAAATTGTAAGGAGGGATGTCATATTCAATGAGAAATATTGTACAAAGATCTATTGTACCAAGATGAGAAGAAAGAAAATGATTATGTAGTGATGGACAATACTCCATAAGATGATGTTGTAGCAGTTCCTCATGATCTACAACAACTACAATAACAAATACTACACACCCTAGTGAATGTTAGATGGTCAACAAGGCTAAGTAGACCTCTAGAAATACATTCTCCTTCTTTGTATTCTATTTTACTTATTGATGCTGGTGAACCTAAATGTTATGATGAAGCTGTGGAGGTGGATACTAAGATTTAGTGAGAGTCTACAATGAAAGATGAAATGAACTCTTTGCTAAAAAATAAGACTTGGGATTTATGCAAGTTTCCTACAGGTAAAACAGATTTACATAATAAGTGGGTTTATAGGTTGAAAGAAGAGGATGGAGGTAAGCAAAGATTTAAAGCCACATTAGTGGTAAAAAGATTTGCACAGAAAAAGGGCATTGATTTTGATGAGATATTTTCTTCTATTTTTAAAATGACTTATATTCACACTATTTTAAGTATTGTGGCTACTGAAGATTTGCATTTGGAGTAGCTTGATGTTGAAACAACCTTTTTTCATGGTGATTTGGATGAAGAGATCTATATGGCACAACCATAGGGATTTGAGGTTAAAGGTTAGGAGAACTTAGTGTGAATATTGAAGAAAAGTTTATATGGCTTGAAGCAAGCACCTCGGCAATGGTATCTAAAATTTGATAGTTTTATGCATGAACATGGATATAGTAGGCTTCATTCAGATCATTGTGTTTATTTTAAGATGTTGGATGTAATGCCCTGTCCGAAGATCCTTGGAACAAGGATGAAGTACAAGCCAAGATATTTTTTTTTACAAGTATGAATGCATATAACAATATCATACAGGGATCACAAAGATCACAACGGAAGACTTTACCACAATCCCATCAACCAACTAATCTCTGAATGCCACTACCAAACTAACACACACAAACAAAGCCAACAACGACCACACACATGATGAGGACTCGAAAAAATGACCACTCATCAACAAAACAACAAGCTGGGGTAAAATGCAGAATCCTAAAGTTTGGCTAAGTTTGAAATCTTGAAGCCTTGGAAATTAGCTAAGTCTGGATTTTTGAAGTCCTAAAATTTTCTAGAATCTTTATCTTATCTCAGAGAGGTCTGAAATCTATCTCAAAAGATTCGTCGCATATATTAAAATATATCTTAAGTATAAGGAACCTATACTTAAATGATATATTTTAAACCCCCTAGAAAGACTATTTTGAATAGGAAAGGTGTAAAATTCTAAAGGGTGTTCAAAACCAACATTGAAAACTTCTTCGGCCAAGCCTAACTACCCCCTAGTTATCACGCGAGAAAGTGCACTAGTCTCGAGTTTCGTGCGAGACCTTGCTACACTTCATGCAAGAAAGTGCATGGCTCCATGCAAAGATTCACAACACACCACGCAAGGACTTGCATTCTCACGTGAGGACTTGCATTCTCATGCGAGGAAATTCCTTTCCACATGAGAAAACACATCAGCATGACAACATAAAAAGACTAAAAAGCATAAAAATATGAAAACCTCCACACTAGGGAGTACCAGATCCACATAAATCGAGGAATGAACACTCGAGGGCATAAACAAAAAGAAAGAGGAACATCTAACCATCTAAACCAAAGTAGTAAAGAACATACTAAATGCAACATCACAGTGAACAGAAGTAACATCACAATGTAAAGAAATAACATCGCAATAACTAAACAACCAAACTGAGTATGTAGTTCCTACCAACCGTCAATAGCATCATAAGACCATCATTGATCCTAGCCATTCAAAGCCATCGATTTGATCATCGGTACTATCGTAATAGGGATGTCACTACTAAACATGCTACAATATAAGCATAAGGAAATCTAACATGCTAGTAGTAAAGTGTAAGATAATCCTACAAAGTAGAGAACATCACCTATCACATGTTGATCATCATAATAAGGAAATCTAACATGCTAAGTCAATGAGCAATAGATAATCCAATACAACAATTCATATCTTCTAGTCATATGCTAAACATCATAATATGGGAATGCATTAAATAAACTAACATCATCTAAACATGATATCCAAGCATTCCAATGAAAGCATAAATCATAAGAAAGCATACTCCAAAACTTGAAGCATCAAGTGAAAACATCTAGCAACGGTCGCACTAGGACAAAATTGTCTATGTACACTGGTCCCTAGTAGTGGTGAAGGTAGCTACACCTCCCAACCATGTGGCACTCATAGGTCCACACCCACCATGTAGATGGAGATAATGATCCAACCAAAAACACACATAAAGCACAACATCCATGGCTAACACTCACACCAGACAATATGATGACCGTAACCAAGAACCTAAGACAATGCAAGGAGTATAGGTCCTAGTTAGACATCTCAATAGGCTACTAAGTAGGGGCTGACATCATGGAGAGTCACTTGGCATTGACAAGCCCAAGCTCGAATCACGTGTGGAAACTCTTGCAAGGTACTTCCCTCTCAAAGTACTCCCTTGGAACCATCACATGAAGTTTTATTATCTTAAGTTTTATTACCATTCACATGTTTTCTTTAGTTATCACTTAATCAAAGCTCCTGTTTGCCATACCTGTGGCATCATGATCACCAAGCTATGAGATAGAAGCCCCCTCTATATGCTACCCTACCCTACCCATTCTCATCCTATGACAAGTGCCCGTGGGCATGCATACTCCCATTACAACCCCAATGATCATAACTTCTGAAAGTACCATAGAAGATCAGGCCTCACAAGTCACCTGACAAATGTATGCACATGTACTCGTGTGTGGCACTCCACCATTAAAAAGATCAAAACACAAGGATAGGATGAGAACACAAAGCAAAACAAAACACCCAACTGAAAGCAACTCGAGAGGATGGATTCTACATGAATCCCAAAGCCAATAAAAACTATACATCATGAAATCACTTAACTAGCCTTAATCTAGGAGCATGGATTCTACATGAATCCCAATGATGCAACAAGACCAAACATCATGAACTCACTCAACCAACCTTAATCCAAGAGTATGGATTCTACAAGAATCCTAGTGTCCATGAAACAATAACAAGGGTCCAAAAGAAACCATAACAACAGGTATAAAAATCACTCAACTGAACACAACATTGGGAGTACAGATGTGACACACATCCCAATGCAACATAAAAGTGCAATAGTGGGTTGACTGATATCCAAATAGATTATCCAAGTCCACAACCCACCTTGTGCCAAGAAAACTTGAGAAAATAAGGTAGCATGTAAAACAAGGTAAAAATCCCAAATTTTGGAAAAACTTTGAAAGTAAAACCCATTTGGCCTTTGGGCATAAAAATCCCAAAAATTCAAAAATAATCAAGTTTGAACACCGTATGCAAAAATGGCCAACATAATGGTGTAAAACTCCAAACCCTCATCTCGAAAAATAAGAAAATATTTGTACCCACCCAATCGAGTAGAACTAGCATACAGAAATGGAGGGGAACACTAGTTCTCAGCCTCCAAACAAACGGCTACCAAAAATAGAAGTAGAAACAGAGCAGAAACCATAAAATAGGAAAGCCCTACCTCACAGCCAAAAGGGAAAAAAAAAAATCTAGACCATAAAATAAATAGCCCATAGAAGTAGCTAAAAATCATGGCAATCCAAGGTTTCCCTGAGCTGGATGTAACGAGCTCAACCTCGTGATGATCCCATGCTAGTAGCTCCCACAACGAACAAAATAGTAAATCCTCATGAAGAGGATTTTGGGTTTTACTCTCCAACTTTTTAATTCAAAAGTGAGAAGTGAGGAATTAAATTCTTTTTTGGATATTTATTCACTTTTCAAGTGAATAATCAATTAGGGCAAATAACTAGCCAACCTAGTTAAACCTCGAATCAAACCAAATGAAAATAAGCTATTCCCAGAAATAGGAATTCATCTATGGAAAAGCTGCCAGAAATTAAAATAAATCAATTAAAAAGCTCGAAAACCCAAAAACAAAGAAATCTCCTTAACAACTTTTGTGACAATGCAAAGCTCTAAATGCATAGACACACTCACTGGTCTAATCACATAATGCAAATGTGTTTGGATTTAATAATCACTAAAAGGTTTGATTTAAACAATCAAAAAATAAGGATACATCGACTATACAATGACGACATTGGTAAAATATGAATGGTTGAATCA
Source organism: Cupressus sempervirens (assembly GCA_028749045.1). Lineage (NCBI taxonomy): Eukaryota > Viridiplantae > Streptophyta > Pinopsida > Cupressales > Cupressaceae > Cupressus > Cupressus sempervirens. Next base: position 551,332,945 of record CM053786.1, read on the forward strand.
TTAGCTCCATTTGCCACTGCCAGGGATATAAATCCTACACACTAACCAACACGATCAAGTGCAATTGCATATAATAACATAGCCGAAGCAATAAATGCATTAAATCACCTAATTTAACTATTTATTTAATTATATTAAAATAATCTATTTACATCACTCACGTTCGCATAAAGCATAACAGCGTAGGAATGAAGTAAATAACCATAGCACTAAATCTATTACATAACATAATCAATGATATGCCAAATACCAGATAACTAGATATCATCATAAAAACACACTATCATCTCATAATGACATCATTGTGCAAATATGATCAAATGAATAGCATAGCAGTCTAAAATCTATGATACTAAAATCAAAGTATAACATCTGACCCTCAGGCCCTTTCAAATGTAAAACATAACATAAGTAACAAATATCTCCCAGATCAAAATATAACAAGGTAAATGTCTACAACACATAACCAAATAATCCAACATGGACAATCCATTTCTAATCATTTAATATTTTAATAAAGATTGATTAAACAACATAAAAGGCTCTTAAAACACATAAGCGAACACAATCACAAACATGACTAACCACTATTACATGAGCCTAGTCTAGTGTAGCATGGTAATAGTACATAGTGCAATCTTTTCACACATCTCAAGGTAATCACGGAACAACATCATGATACCACATTGATCCTGGTAACCACTAGCACAAACCTTAGTGAACCATAAATCACATCACCATCTCATAAATTAGTCAAAGCATAATCAAAGCAACTGATACAAAACATAAATCCAATCACCTCAACGGTGTAGACCACTCATGGTCTCAATCATGATCCATCACAACAAAAGATCAGCAAGGTTGCATCCATCAGGATGACTTACAAAAGTCAAATGGGAGAGGTACTACATCGGATGATGACAACTACATTATTTTATGTTTATATGTTGATGATATGCTTGTAGTTGGGTCTAACATGGATCACATTAAGGGGTTAAAAGAACAATTAGCACATTCATTTGCTATGAAGGATTTGGGGGAAACAAAACAAATCCTTGGTATGAAGATTTTCAAAGATAGGAAGAATAGGAAATTGAAATTATCTCAGGTTGATTATATTGTGAAGGTCTTGCAATGTTTCTTTATGGAGAATGCTAAAGCTATTAGGACACCTTTACCTGGTCATTTGAAGTTGACTAAAGAGATGTGTCCCAAGACACAAGAAGAGGAGGATAAGATGTCTAAGGTACCTTATGCTTCAGTAGTAGGAAGCTTGATGTATGCCATGGTATGTAATAGGCCAAATATTGCACATGTAGTGGGAGTTGTTAGTAGGTATATGAGTCATCCAGGAATTGAGCATTGGAATGTAGTTAAATGTATTCTCAGATATTTGAGAGGAACATCCAATAAGTGTTTACATTTTGGAGGCTCTACTTGATCTGATTTAGGATCTATTAGTTTAACAACTTAATCCTATTAATCATATTTAAATTCTTGATCCAGGCAGTAAATGCGTGGCTATGTATCTTAAACTGTTGAAATTACAAGAAGATTTATGCATTAAACACTTAAATTTAACAATGTCTTTAATAACATAAAATAAAGAACATAACTAAAAAAAATTGAGAGAAATAAAAAAGAGATAGAAGAGACGCAAACAATTTGATAACAGAGTTCGTCCGGTTAGGACTACGTCTCCAGATCTACTTCTCAATTCGATGACCGCTTTATTAATGTTGCCAGGAAAAATACATCTTTTTACAACATCCAAGCTTCAGCCTTTACAATCTCTCTCTTTTGCACTTGAAGATAATAACTTTGTGCTTACAATAATCTCTCACCTACAAACTCTCTCAAGAATTACAAAATTTCTCCCAAAAACAAATTTTCCTTCCAGGCTCTAATTGAAGAATGTCTTTAGAAAAGGACTACACCCCCTTTTATACATGATTTTATCCAAAAATGGCTTAAAACCATATAACCATCACTATAATTACATAGCCCAATTTGAAAAATAACAAAATAACCCCCTTAACTCCCTCATAAAAAAATAGATTTCGTAATTAGCCCCCTTGCCAATTTACAATTTTGGCATTATTTAATTTTGGGAGTTAAAATAATTAACAAATAACAAATAAACCCTTTTTAAAGGGTGGGGGACATCAACGTTATAAGTTAAATACATTTTATGCCTCATCTATATCAAGGAATAATCATGGTGCAACAATGGTTAATGTTTTACCAAGACCCACATGGCATGGGTTCAAACCTGGCCGATGGTCTTAAACTGGGCTTGGTGGCTAGTAGTTTTTAAATAGAATGTGGAGCATAAGATTGTTAAACAGACTCTGTGATGTGATGGTAAGGAGAAAAAGTAGGAATGTGGAGGTTAAGAGTTCAAACCTCCAAACAAACTTTTCAAATGTCCATGTTTTCCTTGATCACTACTTGGGTGACATGTGTCAATTTGTAATTGAATAAAAATGTTGACAAGTTGCTTAGTCATCATGCTAATGTCATAACTTCTTCATACGAGCTCCATTTTTGATGAAATGAATGTAGTTGGAAAGATTTCATTGTGCTCTTCATTTTGAAATCCATTGTTGACCACTTTCGAGATGGTTTAATTTTGCCCCTTATCTAGCCCTCTGGTCTGACTGTTGACCAGAACTTTGACTGAGCATAACTATTGCAGATGAGCTCCTTTTTCACCCCTTCAAGTTGCATTGGGTTACACTCTCTGAGCTCTTTGTAGTGATGCTGAATTTGAGAGATTATGAGAGTGTTGAATTTTTGACCTTTTGGATCCACCTGGATCATTCCTCCCCACTGAGAAGCTTTTGGACCTCCAAAAGTCTATTTTACATAGAATGGAAGTGAGGACATGTTCGCCTCACTTGTCTAGTATCATCTGTACAAACTGTTGGAATTTTAAATATCTGAACCATTAAACACATTATGAAGAATGACATGACATTGTTAATACAATCAACCGTAAATCCACTAGTTTCCACTATTACATCCATCACCCACATAGTACCAACTAGTAGAAATAGAAGCAACAAAACTAAAATAATTGATGAAATGGAAAAAGTATCAACATGTCGGACCTCTCGTATAGAAAAATTAGTAGTAAATGATCTTGTCAAATCCTCTTTTACCATCATTGGCTGAAGACTTGATTCTACTTGCACCTGATCCTTACTAGCTACTGTAGACATGAGAGTCAGTTTGCTGCTTGCATTTACTATCATTTTTAAATGTCCTGTATTTACAATTGATCCTACATTCTTCATGTGATAAGCTCTTATAATGTATTCAATTCCATTTTTAAACAAGTGATACCTGTTATGTTCCTTGTAGAAGATAGCTTTCCTATATATAAGTATGGGATACCCAACACAATCCCACAGATGTCAAGTGGAACCACATCAAACTTAACCTCATCTATGAACTTAGATGTTATTGCAAATCTTAACATACATTGCTTAGTAAATCACAATCTATTGTCATTGCACACCCAACCTAATCAATAAGGTCTCTTATGTGGCTTAGTTTCCAATCCCAACTGTTTAATGACTTCTTCTAAAATCAAATTAACTTGGGAACCACTATCTATCAATGTGTCAATTTTAGTGTTCTTTGAAATCACCCTTATATGAAAAAGTTCACTCCTTTTACTATCTTTAGGAACAACATGACTTTTAGAAGTAGAAGCACATGAAACATCAATGGTAGAATCAAAAGTTTTACCTTTCAAACCTACAACAGATATTGTTGCTTCATCACTAGAATCTGATCCAAGATCCTAAAAAATAGTTGTAGACTTTTTCTTACCCTTGTGATCCTTAAACCACTTTGGTTTCAACTTTGGATGCAATTTCTAACACTTCTCTTCTGCATGTCCTTTCTTTTGACAATGCAAACAAGTAGGCTTGTCACCTTCCTCTTTCTTTATTGTGGCTGCCTTCTTTCCTTTCTTGATGTTGTTAGGGGGAGTAAATTCCTTCTTAGAATTGAAACTCATGTTTCCTCCACCTGCTTCAATATGAGTTGCTTGAACACATACTTCATCAAAGTTAGAAGGACTAAACATCAATATTGTATGCTTCAAATATGAATGCATTCCACCTATATACTTTAATAGAGTATCTTGCGTATAAAGAGGAATTCCAAGAGTTAATGCCTTCTTTCTAAACACCTATGTATACTCTTGTATAGACTATCCTTTACCTTGCCTTAGATTTTGCTAATCCATAATGGCTTGTTGCATATAACCTAATAGATAAAATTGTTTCTTTAAAGCATAAGTAAATTCATAACAAGATGAAATGATTTTACCATGTGTAGCAAGATCATCCTGGATCTTACTCTCCCACCAAACTAATGCAGTACCTCCCATTTTGAGAGTAGCTAGTTGGATTTTGGAAGAATCGTCCAAAATCTTCTGAACCCTATAGTACACTTTAATTTGCTTAAGCCAATTATCCAGTTTCTCTACATCCAATTCACCACTATATATAGGCAAATCAAACTTAACATCCAGTTTTAACAAAGGCAAATTAACATGCTCAGGTTTCTTTAAAGAATAAGTAAACAAAGAAGATGAAGAAGATGATGAAGATGGAGACAGAGGTTTAGGAGGGTCACTACCACCTCCTACTCCTTTACCTTTCTCATCTTCTGATGAGGATTTTTCTTCCTCCTTCTTAGCTTTATTTTCTTTCCTCAACTGTCGTTCATGTCTTTGTTGGAGAAGAATGTCTACCAAAGCCTTTAACTCCACAAAAGATCTTTGGAACGCTTCTACATCAAACTTAGATTTGGCAAGGGATATTGATACCAGGTGGAGTACTATGTTGATTTACAGGGCTATGTTGACTCAGATTTGGAAAGGGATATTGATACTAGATGAAGTACTATAGGTTATGTATTTACTATTGGTGGGGAAACAATGAGTTTAGTTTCTTGATTATAGAAGATTGATGCTTTATCCACTATAGAGGTAGAGTATGTTGCTGCTACAGAGGTGACCAAGGAGATTATATGGCTTTAGTTCTTTGTGGAAGAAATAGGACACTCGTAGAGGGATAATTATTTGTTCACATATAGCCAAATTTTCATTCATCTTGCAAAGAATTCAGCTCTATATTCAAAGACAATACACATATAGTTGCGGTACCATTTCATTCAGTTAATTTTAGATGATGGACAGTTAAAGCTAGAGAAGATACATACAAATGAAAATCTAGCAAATATGTTTACAAAGCTAGTGAAAAGGGAGAAGTTAAACTCTTCTTCAACTTTGATTGGTCTTCTCAACTGAACAGAATAAAAGAACAATAGAGTCTAAGATGGTTTGATAAATTGCAGTTGGAGCTACAAGTTAAAAAGTGTTGTGATTAGTCTCCAAGTGGGAGGTTATTTTTGTGTAGTTTGATTAGTCTCCAAGTGGGAGATTGTTCTAATGTGGAGCCTAATCAGACTCAGAGGTTTATTTGGTGTGGTTTTCTCCCCATTTATTTCTATGGGGGTTTGGGGGCAGCACCCCCAAGATGGGGTCAAGGAGCAGCAACCCTGTGGGGTCTTGGGGTAGTGCCCTAGGTGTACTCCCTATTGCAATACAGGGTGGGGTCAAGGGGAAATGTTCCCATAGGGGTTTTCAAGGGTAGCACCTGATGAGGCAAAATATTGCCTTTATTTCATGATAGTTTTAAAAAACTTTGTTGATACTCTATTTTATTTTTGTCAAAACATTTGTGGACCTATGTTTACCGAAACCTATGATAAACCTATGGGTAGATACTATGCCATCTTTTGCTAGTATTATATATATTATGAAACATTTCATATAATTATCAAAATGTGTGTTCTTATATTTGAATTTAATTTGAAAATGCTTATTTTCAATTATCTCTATATTATAACTAACCTGTTAACAATGAAGATGAAAGATGATTGGAAGAATTCAAAGATGAGTGCCAATAAAATTCAAGGAGAAAAGAACGCTAAGGTGTAGCCACGGTGGAAGAAAGTTGTAATGGTTCCAAAGGACATGGCAACAAGTATGGAAGAGCTATCAAGACTTATTGTATTCTCTACATTTATTCCTATGGTGAACGGATGCTTAGACTTTATTATTCCTGCCTTAAGCCGTTATCTCTTCTTCCCGCCTTGAGTTGTTATTTTCCTTCTTTCTCTCCTATAGATTTATAGCTAGGTTATTTACTTTTTTGTTATGGGAATAAGTGTCGATCTCCTATATATAGGAATCAACCCAAGCGTGTTATTTATCCAGTTAGAAGAAAGAGTTTATAAGAATAGACTATTAACTTTTACAGTTGTGTTTTTACAGTTCTATGTGTTATGTAATGAATTTCTAAAATGTAATGAAATAGTTTTTGGCTTCTATCCTATGTTAGTAGTTTAGTTGAAGCTGACCAAGGGGGCTCACTTAGAAGGTGGATTAGATTATGTTAGTATAGATTTATTTCCAAGCATTCTTAGTATTGCAAGTAGAAGTTGTAAATTCCTTCCTATAGCATCGCATTTCATGAATGTTCCTGCAAAATATGTGAGAACAGTTATGGTGGATGAGCTAAGTTGGAATATTTGTTAGCCTTTCATTGTATTTCTAGTATTCATAGAGTTAAGTGTGTTAGTTTCCTGTAGTAATAATGTAAGTTCTTTTCCTTGCATTTTATTTTCCTACAGCATAAGCTTAGTGACTCATTAAGAGACCTAGAGCACATACTGTGCCGACCATTTCAAGTATATGTCCCTAGGTTTACAAGATTAAATTCACATCATAGTGGGAAAAATAGTCCTTAGTTTGAATATATTATTCCTAAGCATGGCCTAGAGCATGACTATGATACACCTATTGTGAGGTAGACCATTTTTGGTCCCGTTGTCGGGGATGGTGTCAAGCTAGGAGCATTTTTGAGTCATAGTTCTTAGATAAAGGTTTTTTTTAGAAATTTTTAGTTTTGAAGCTTCTTTCACCAGTGTGAAAAGTTTGATTGCATGCATTGAAGAGGAAGATGACAAGATGAATATGGCAGATTTCTTCCATGAGAGTTTATTAATTTCAATAGAGAAATTGAAGAAGAAGAAGCTAAGTTGCCTTTTGAAGATACAAGCCCTAATTTTCCCATAGCATCATCATCAAGAGATGAACCAATAGATACAAGTGGTCTTCAACCTTTTACTTAAGTTTTAGCTAGTTTTCTTGATAACACTATTCTGAATCCACTAGTTATTAATCATCTAGTACCCTATGTCCCTTTTCAGTAGCAACCTCATAATCTAATACCTCTAGTAATGGCACAACCTAATTTTCCATTTCCTCTCCCAAGCCTTGTAAATATTGATAATCTCAAGAATATACCTATAGTTGCCCTTCCAAAGTTCTATGGCCTTGTAACCGAAGACCCTGATACTTTCTTGTTTGAGTTTGACATAATTAGTCATAGTTTTGACTACAACACTGATGCCCATAAGCTTAAATTGTTTCCAACAACATTGAAAGAATTAGCTCTACAATGGTTCATGGGCTTAGGAGAAAATGTAGCAGGAAGTTGGGGTGAAATGCAAACTTTGTTTCTAGATAAGTATAAAGAGTATTGCATAGCATCTGGTTCAAGAGGAGATGATATCTTTAGGACATCACAAAAGGAGGAAGAAACATTGGAAGACTATGTTTCAAATTTCTTATATACACTATAGAAGAACCCTCAGCATGTGTTGTTCGAGGATTCACAAAAGCTAGTCTTTCTAAGAGGTGTGAATGATAACTGTCTAGAAGCACTAGACCTGATGGCTAGTGGTGATGTATATCAAGCTTTCTAGGAAGACCTCAAGAAGATCTGTCAAAATTATTCAAGTTCAACCATGAAGAAAGGCTGAGGACCTCATTCCATAGTCATTAAAGGAATCAATCAATGTATTTCAAAGCTTGAGATATCTAACCTATTGTCATATTTCAAACAAGACATCATCAACGATGTTGCTACACATCTTAATCCAGTGACTAAAAAGAAGAAGTATGTAGAAGCTAAGCTACAACTAGCTGAATACTACCCTCATTGCCAGAAGCAAAAGAAGGATTGCTAATGTAAACTAGTTGCAAGCATGGAGAACCCACATCTTCCAACTAAGTACATCAAGATAGACGGAGATGATTAGCAAGTATTTTTTGGTACTCAACACCAACCATGGGCCCAACATCAAGGTATGCCTTAGGACCCCTTACAAAATTCAAATTTATATGGTAATCATTGGTAAAACCATAATCCCCAAGGTCCTCCACAATATCAACCTAATTGGAACAATGCTGGGTAAAACAACTTGCAATAGTCCCAATGGCCTCAAAATTCCCAACCACCCTGGTCTAACCAAAAAATTAACCAATGGAAAAACTAACAAAACTACTAGCAAAACCAACAGAACCAATGGAAACCACCCCAAGGGAATTGGCAGTCTATGAACCAATGGAGGGGATCTCAACATTGGCCTAACCAAAATACTAGTACTCCACAATAGCACCTCCAATTCAACAACCTGCTCTAATGCCACCACCTGGAAATCCTAGACCTCAAAAGTAGACATAGTAACCTACACAACCTCAGCCAAACCCAAATAGCCAATAGCCACAGAAGGCCATTTGTAGTGTTGATGCTCAGTAGTATCTTGCTTACACTTTGGGTGTTTCAGATATACATCTGAGGTCTGGTACAACTTTACCAGTGCCTAAAATACCTCTTATAACTAAAATGCCAGACCCTCCTACAACATCAGAACCCTCAGTTGTTGAAATAGATGACCCAACTAATGTTACCATGTCAACCCAAGCTCAACCAGTAGTGGAACCTCCTTTTCCAAAAAAGTTTATACAAAGCAAACCTACACAAGTAGAGGAAAAATCTTTTGATATTGTTGATTAGTTGAAAAACATACATGTCTAAATACCCCTATTTCAAGCCATTAAGGATGTTCTAGTTTATGGAAAAACCATTAGAGATGCTTTCTTGAAGAAGCTTGGAAGGAAGAAAAAGGACCCCACCACAGTCCATGTTGTGGGACAATTGGCTAACATAATGTTAGGGAAATTGATCACACCAAAATATTCTGATCTAGGAAGTCCAGTAGTGAATGCCAATATAAATGGTTAGTTTGTTAAAAATGCTTTAATAGATCTTGGCATTGCTATAAATGTCATGACCAAGGATACTATGAAGAAGTTTAAAATAGAAGGACTAAGGGCTACCCCAATAATTTTGAAACTTGCAGATAGTTCTACTATCACCTCTTATGGGATGATAGAAAACATAGTTGTAACCTTAGATTCTCTAGAGTATCCTGCAGACTTCATGATTTTATCCCCCAAAGTTAATCTATCTAGTTACCCTATCATTCTAGGTCGACCATGGTTAGCCACAACTGATGCAAATATAAGTTGTAGATCAAGAAATATGACCATATCAAATAGCCAAGCAACAAATAAATTTGATTTATATCCTCTAGTACAACCATTAATAGATTTGAGCACATCTATTTGGCCAAATTTAGTTGATGAAGAAGAAGAGTTAAATTCTATAGTAAAGCTCATGATGTTGCATAGACAATCATTTCTAAAGTTGCAAGAAGAAGATTCAGTACTTAAAAGTATCCTCACTAATAGTTGTGTGGTAGAAAAAGATGTATTTGAAAGTTCGATGTTGGAATTAATCACATATGAAGAACATGATAAGAATTGTATTTTGCTCAAAGAACCTAACATTCTTCATCCACTCTTATCGTGTGAATTAGAAGCAAGTCCAATCTTTGAAGTTGCTATGATAGAGTCCACCACTACTGTTGAACTCACTAAAGGTCATAATCTCCATGTTAATCCTAAATCAACACCCACACAGATGGAACAATTAAATGAGTTGCTTCAAAGGCATGAAAAGTCCTTTGCATGGGACTATAGTGATATGAAAGGGTTAAGTCCTACACTATGCACCCATAAGATATACATCAATGAAGTTTGTGTACCACTCCGTCAACCCTAGAGAAGGATAAATCCAAGCCTTAGAGAGAGTTAAAACTGAATTACAAAAATTGCTTGATGCTAGTTTTATTTATCCTATATCTAATAGTAGATGGGTGTCACCCCTAGTCATAGTACCTAAAAAGGAAGGAAAATGGAGAATTTGTTTAGATTATAGAGAATTGAACAAGGCCACCAAAAAGGATCATTTTCCTTTACCATTTATAGACCAAGTTTTGGACACTCTAGCTAGAGAGAAGTATTTTTCTTTTCTCGATGGGTATAGTGGTTATAACCAAATCAATATTGCTCCTGAAGATCAAGGAAAAACCACATTTACATGTCCATGGGGTAATTTTTCATACTCTATTTTACCATTTGGTCTATGTAATGCTCCTGCAACATTCCAATGAGCAGTTATTAGCATCTTTGCTGATATATCACATGATTGTATGGAAATATATATGGATGATTTCACAACATTTGGAGTCACTTTTGAGGAAGCAATGGTGAATCTTGAAAAGATTTTGGTAAGATTTCAAGAACATAATTTGGCACTTAATAGTGAAAAGTGTTTCATGCTCATGCAAGAAGGTGTGGTACTTGGTCATTTCATATCAGTTGCAAGAATACAAATGGATCCAACTAAGATAGAGGTAATTCAAACATTGCCCATACCTAAAAAATCAAAAGATGTAAGATCATTCCTAGGTCATGCTAGATATTACAGACATTTTATAAGATATTTTAGCAAAATAGCTAGTCCCTTGTATAAGCTACTCACAAAAGAAGCTGAATTTAATCGGACATCTGAATGTGATGAAGCCTTCTTACAACTTAAGAAACTTCTGAGTATAGCCCCAATTTTACAAGGCCCTAATTGGAGTTTACCTTTTCATATATATATATATATATATATATATATATATATATATATATATATATATATATATATATATATATGCATCTGATTATGCCATAGGTGTAGTTCTAGCACAACAATCCCAAAATCTTGAAAATGCAATCTATTATATTAGTAAGAGCCTTCATGGACTAGAATTAAACTACATAGTGATAGAAAAAGAACTGCTAGTAGTAGTTTATGCCCTCAACAAATTTTGACATTACATAATTGGCTATTCCATATTTATTCATACTAATCATGCAACAATTAAATATCTCATGAATAAACCTACTATAACCAGCAGATTAGCAAGATGGTTACTATTGTTGCAAGAATTTGATATATCTATTGTTGATAAGCCTAGAAAAGCCAATGTTGTAGCTGATTATTTATAGAGAATCCATCATGATGATACTAACACTACTTTGGTAGATGATGCATTTTTGGATGAGCATTTATTTCATATTTCTATTCAAACTCCATGATATGCAAACATTGCTAATTACATTGCAGTTAATAAAATACCAGAACATTTTTCTTACAAGGAAAAGAAGTTGCTTGTAGAGAAAAGTTTATGTTTCTCCTAGATAGATAATCTCTTGTTTTACACTAGACCTAATCAAGTTATGAGAAGATGTGTGAGAAAGGATGTGACATATGATATTCTACATGCATTTCATAATGAACTATGCGAAGGACACTTTGCAACAAAAATAACAGCCTTGAAAATCTTGACAACTGGTTATTATTGGCCTACACTTCACAAAGATGCATCCAACTATACAAAGAAGTGTGACAAGTGTCAAAGGATGGGCTGACCAAGAAGAATAGATGAAATGCCTCTTAACCCTCAGATGACATTAACACCATTTGAAAATTGGGGCATGGACTTCATTGGTCCAATTGATCCTCCATCTAATGGGAAATCCTATATTCTTGTGTGCACTAATTACCTGACAAAATGGGTTGAAGTCAAGGCCATGAAGCATGCTCGTGATGAAAAAGTTGTTGAGTTTCTATATGAAGAAATTTTTACTCACTATGGTGTACCCAAAGAGCTAGTCATTGACCAAGGTGCACAATTTATCTCAATCTGATCTTAGAGTTGATGAAACAATATAACATCAGGCACCAAAAATCTAGTCCTTATCACCCACAAGCTAATGGACAATCAAAGGTCACAAATTGTGAATTGGAGAACATCCTAACAAGAATGGTTCATCTACATTGTAGGGATTGGACTAGTAGATTACAAGAAGCTATTTGGGCTTACAGTACAACCTGGAAGACTACTACAGGATTCACACCATTTGAGCTCCTGTATGGAAAGGTAGCAATGCTTCTAATTGAATTTGAACATAAAACTTTGAGAACTACAATGGAGCTAGAAATTGAACTTCCTATAGCACAAAGAGAATGTCTTCTACATCTTAACTCTCTAGATGAAATGCATAAAACTACTTTGGAACACACTAAACTTATACAAAAACAAAGAAACAATGGCATGAATTCCATATTATCAGTAAAAAATTTCAAGTTGGTGACAGGCACTACTATATGATTCCAGATTTAAAGATATGCTAGGAAAGCTATAGACAAGATGGTTAGGACCATATGAAATTAGTCATGTCTTTGATAATGGAGCTATTCAATTAACTACCATTGATCTAGTACCTTTCAAATTATTAGTCAATGGTCATAGAATCAAATTATATAGAAGACCTCAAACAAAAGAGGACTTCCTACATCAGTTTCAGCAGCCAAATTCAAAGACAACCAAGGTAACTCTTCCTACAGCCGAAGGTGTCAACCTTTTGCCTGCCACTCTTCAACATTAGTTTCTTTGTGCATGCTCATAATAAAAAATTTATGACCACATAAAGTTAACTCTCTCATTCACTTTCTCATTCCATCTCATCTCTTTACCTTCTACCCATCCACCTCATCTCATTTCTTTACCTTCCATCCACCCACTTTCCATGTCATCAATGTCTCATGTTTTCAATAAACCCCATGAGATGCTATCATTGATATCACTTTTGCCACTTTTTTGGTATGTGCAACAATCATTTAATAGGTATAAGGTTTTCAAATTATAATTCATTTATAGTCCATAGATTTTTTTAATTACATTTAATATTTCATTCTTTATATGATGGCAGCGTTATGCCAGTCCCTTACCCATACTAGGTTTGACAAGTGTGGACACTTGTCCATATTTAGTAGGGGGTAGGGAAGGTCACTAATATCCAATGGCATTTCTATTTATCCATAAATATTTTTTCAAATATTCGTATTTCCTTCATTGATGGAATTTAATTGCCATAAGTACACAAGTGAGGTGTCATACCCCTTATTTTTGAATGATTTTATTGTCAGGTTATGATGTGACTTGTGTTTAAATTTTATGTGATCTGAACCCCATTTTTGGATGATTCTCACACATATTCATGATATGCCTTCATTAAAGCCATATTATCATGTATAACAATTCTTTATGACATTAATTACCTGTTAAAACAAAGAAATGTAAGTTAAGTCTATAAAACAACAAAGTAGCTTGAATTCAAAAGGAGGAAAATAGAGCAAATAGAGAAAGTGTTAAGAAAATAGGTGGATAGTTGTAGAGGAGAGAACCAGTGGAACATACTATGTTGCTCTTAGATGTAGAGGCCGTAAGAAGGTTTAATACATGCAGATGGTTAGGGTATTTCCTAAGTTTGACTGCATTTGATAAGGAGGTAGCTACAAAAATCACAAGGATGTTTGATGAAGGTGAAGCTTTCATTTGGGGTTTAACAGTGATTGCAACAGAGGAACACATTGCTGAAGTAATTGGGTTGCCTACAATTAGAGAACATTATTCCAACACACATGATGCAAGGTCAACAAGAGCTCAATTTACTAGATTCACTGATCCTCAAATGGACATTACAAAGCAAGGTTGCAAGAGAATGTCACTATTTATACCATACAATGAATTAGCCATACATATTATTAGGTACCTTACATGCGAAGGGTGATTCTCATACTTACATGCACATCATTTAAAATTACTTAGTTTTATAAGGCATAATCTTTTAGTAAACATTTCAAATTTCTTGTACAATATCCTTTGTATTAGTGCGAAAGAAACAAAAAGGAAAAGATAATTTTTTTACCCATCATGACCTAATTAAATTACTGATAGAAAGGTCACTTAAGGATGTGTCTCCCATGACACAAGATGAATTTGTAAAAGCCAAAACTCTGCAACCCCAAGCTGCCCGTAGTGAACAACCCAGTGTGGAAAATGTAGTCCCCACCAATGAGCCTACTAAACAAAATACCCAAGAGGTTGAAGTCAAAAATACCCAAGAAAATGTGCAAGAAACTATCCTTGTTCAAGAGACTGTACCTTTACCTATTCAAGAAACCTAGACACCTACTTCTAGTAGAGCAAAGAGGAAACAAAAACTGCAAGAAGAAATCTCTGTTCAAGAAAAGGAAGAGCCAAACCCTATAGTTGTGAGAAAAAAGAGAACTAAGAAAAGTCTTGCAACAACTACTCCTGTAGTAGAAACACCAAAGGGAAAGGTAGACAAAAGGCTATGATATAAGAAGAAACCCTCATAAGGAGAAGCCCAAGGATGAGAAGGCAAGTTTCTAAAGATTCTACTTTGTCCAAAACATCTACTAAGGAATCCCCTGTGCAAATTGTCTCTGGTCACTCTCCTCCCCATCCTGAAATTACAAGCATTCCTAGAAATCCAAATGAGGAATGTAGGGATGAAATCAAAGAAAATCCAAATGATACCCTAGCAGGTCAGTCAAATATTCTAGGTAGTAAAGATGAAACCATTCTTGAGCAAAACTATCCAAACATTGCCCTAGTTCCCCATAAATCAACATGGATTACTGGTTTTGTAGAACATTTATGGAAGGAATTGAGGAAGAGGAAAAGAAATCATGAAGAAGAAAGTGGTTCTATTACACTACAGAAACTCCTTTTTTAGTTGTTTGGACAACATATGTTTGCTGAGGCCTTATGGGAAGAAGAGAGGAAAAATATGAATAAAGTCATAGCATCTCAAGATGAAGAAATCACAGGTTTAAAGGAACAATTATCAAGTCAAAAGAAATGAATGGATAATGCCCTCAAGTTGGTTGATAGGGAACTTGCTTGTAGACCACCGCCAATAGTTTATGCTCTCTATTTAAAAGAACAATTTCTTTTTTTTCAATTAATGTTAACTCTTAAGGATATTAATGCAGAGTTCAAATTAGCACAAGAATTTTATGGATTATATCAAATTCTGCTACCCTAGTAGTAGAATTTGCTTTGTGAGTTATATGCTCATAATTTTGTTATCCCTTCAGAGACTCGATGGAATCCCTTGCTCTATATAGGGGATATACATTTAAGAGCCCTCATGTACTCGATGTCCAATGAAGTAAACTATGATAGGCAGCTGAATAATTATAGGGATGAGGAAAGGACAAAGCCCTTGCTTTTAAAAGCCTTGAGTAGCAAGCCAGATGAAGTTCTCAGGGATTGGTTCACATTAATTTATGGAAAGAAGAATCTAGAAGTAAGGGATAGAATCTTTGCTGCAAGAACCAAATGCTATGCTAATTATGAGAACTTACCCTATTTTGCCTTCTAGAGAGCTATGATTGGTGTTAGAAGTAGATGGGATAGATTGCTTGAGTCACTTAAAAATCAGAACCACATAGTCCCATCAACTTGGAGGTAGCACTTCATAGGATTCCAAAGTATCTAGAGTTAGGGAAGCAGGCTAGACTAGAATTTTCGTGTCCCCTAACCATGAAGCCTCCAATGCTCTTATGGCCTTTATATGAAATTAATGCCAATAGACTTGACAAGCTGTAGGAAGATCATAGAACAAAAGTGTGGGAAAGAACAAGAGGATTTTACTATACCTTCAAGAGTAACAGAAAAGGAAGGACTGAGATTGGAGAGTTTAGGTCATTAATAAGAAAGTGCAATGCTTGAGGAAAAGCATTAGTTTAGCAAGGGGAAAATGATGAAGCCAAATATTGCCTTTATTTCATGATAGTTTTAAAACACTTTGTTGATAATCTATTT
Organism: Cupressus sempervirens; assembly: GCA_028749045.1. Lineage (NCBI taxonomy): Eukaryota > Viridiplantae > Streptophyta > Pinopsida > Cupressales > Cupressaceae > Cupressus > Cupressus sempervirens. Next base: position 551,348,974 of record CM053786.1, read on the forward strand.
TATTTTTGTCAAAGCATTTGTAGACCTATGTTTACCGAAACTTATGATAAACCTATGGGTAGATACTATGCCATATTTTGCTAGTATTATATATATTATGTAGTATTTCATATAATTATCAAAATGTGTGTCCTTATATTTGAATTTAATTTGAAAATGCTCATTTTCTGTTATCTCTATATTATAACTAACCTGTTAGCAATGAAGATGAAAGATGATTGGAAGAATTCAAAGATGAGCGCCAACAACATTTAAGGAGAAAAGAACGCTAAGATTTAGCCATGGTGTAAGAAAGTTGTAATGGTTCCAAAGGACACGGTAGTGAGTATGGAGGAGCTATCAAGACTTATTGCATTCTCTACATTTATTCCTATGGTGAGTGGATGCTTAGACTTTATTATTCCTGCCTTAGGTCGTTATCTCTTCTTCTCGCCTTGAGTTGTTATTTTCCTTCCTTATCTCCTATGGATTTATAGCTATGTTATTTACTTTTCTATTATGGGAATAAGTGTCAATCTCCTATATATTGGAATTGGCCCAAGTGTGTTAGTTTAGCCAGTTAGAAGAAAGAGTTTATGAAAATAGACTATTAACTTTTATAGTTGTGTTTTTACAGTTCTATGTGTTATGTAATGAATTTATGAAATGTAATGAAATAGTTTTTGGCTTCTATCCTGTGTTAGTAGTTTAGCTAAAGTCAACCAAGGGGGCCCACTTTGAAGGTGGATTAGATTAAGTTAGTATAGATTTATTTTCAAGCATTCTTAGTATGCAAGTAGAAGTTGTAAATTCCTTCCTATAGCATCACACCTTGTGAATGTTCCTATAGCATATATGAGAATAGTTATTGTGGATGAGTTGAGTTGGAATATTTGTAAGCCTTTCATTGTATTTCTAGTATTCATTGAGTTAAGTGTGTTAGTTTCCTACAACAATAGTGTAAGTTCTTTTCCTTGCATTTTACTTTCCTGCAGCATAAGCTTAGTGACTCATTAAGGGACCTAGTGCACATATTATGCCGACCATTTCAAGTATACGTCCCTGGGTTGACAAGATTAAATGCATCTCATAGTGGGAAAAATAGTCCTTAGTTTGAATATATTATTCCTAAGCATGGCCTAGAGCATGACTATGATACACCTATTGTGAGGCAAACCAACACCCTCAAAGCCAAAAATACCCTTATATTGTAAAAGGTGTCAGTTATTATTTTTCCTATTGGATGACTTATTCTAGCCCTAATTTTGTGAGCAGCAAAAGCTTGTATAAAATAGGCTTAGGGTTAGGGATTTCATAATGTAATGGTGATATTATAGCTTCTTGCGGTGGTATTGAGTTGTAAGGAATTGTAGATTATAATCACTCGATAATAATAATATTGGACTTGTTGTTGGTGGATGTGGCCCAAGGATTGGGTGAACCACATTAAATCTTGGTGTCTTGTGTTCTCTTTTATGTGATCTACTATTTTTTGTTATTGGTTATAGTTGCATGTAATTGTTATTTCTATCTAAGGTTAATCCTAATAGATACCTCATTTGGAGGTCATGCAATGAGAGTTGGCTTCAACAAAGAATCTAGTTCAAACATATCATATTGTTTCTACTGTTGATAGCTCAATTGACTTATTGCAAATTTGGAGATTAAGATACAAGTTTTGGAATTGGTCAAAACCACATGGGATCATGCTCTTGCCATGATCATCCAAACTCATAAACCATTCATTGACAAATTTAGTTTGATTCCATCCACCCAACCCCAATAGTAGACATAAGTGACAAAATAAAGGGGGTTCAGAGAGAAGAATGAAGAATTCAAGGGGGGTACTAAAGGATACTAAAAAATAATAAAATCAGAGATGTAGAGCTTAGATGAATAACAAAAGCACAAAAGTCAAAACAAAGGTATGAAAAGCAACATCAAACTATTTGAGTCATGTAGCATATATATATTGTATATATGAGTATGATGTAAGAGATGAAAAATTGAAGTCCTATAAGGATTGAGTCATAGGCATAGGGGGGGTACTATCATTTTTGTCACCATGAGGAAGTATTTTTTCAACTAATTTCAAAGGGGGAGATTGTTAATCTCTCTAAGTTTTGTTGTCTATTAGTGTCAAACACTTAGTCATATAGAAGGTAGAGTTGGTCGGTCATCAATGCGACCTAGTCACTCTATATAGGCTAAGTCATACATTTGTAAAGACTTGTAAATAATTATGTGTATGTTGAGCTCTATAGGAGCTAAAAAAGTCTTTGGTCATCAAATATTCCTATATAAGAAAAATTTAATAAATGTCCATAAAATAGAGCATATTGATGCCAAGTCATGTAGAAGGAGCCAAGATAGTTGAGGCCAAGTATCAACAAGAAGAATAATTATGAATAAGCATCATATATAGTATGTGCCAAGGAACAAATCATGAACAAAAATATCTAAAATGGAAAAAACTTTGAGGAAAACCATTTTTGAGTCGACATTTAAACGACAATGGATGATCATAGATTTTTTTTACAGTGGTTGTTACACATTTTGATATGGATCATTGATCCCTATGGAGGTAGGACAACTAATCAGATGAAGAGGCAAAAAGGGAAACATCTAGATCATTGATCCCTATGGAGGTAGGACAACTAATCAGATGAAGAGGAAAAAAGGGAAACGTCTAGATCATTGATCTTATCTAGAAGACTCTAAAAATTTCTTTATAAGGGCAGGTCCAAATCCTTTTTTTTATGCATGTGTGAGTGAAGAGAAAGAAAGAAAAGTATTTGTAAATGCTTATTGAAAGAAGTTAGAATTTGGAGGCTATGAGAGAAATTTGTGAAGTAACAAAGTGTGGCAACCTAGTGAAGCACTGAAGAGAAGATTAAAGATATATTAGATCAGAGCTTGGAAAGAGAAGGTCTGTAATCAACATTGATAGTACAGACTGAAGGATCATGTACTAAATCATTTTTGGTAGAGTGAATCAGGGTAAATATTTTAATGGAGTGGTCCTAACATGCCTATACAAATATTTTAACAAATTCCTTACTTCATTTTAAGTGTTAAATTCTTTACTCAAGGTATACTTAATAGTCCTTGTAAAGCTCTTAACAAGGCAGACCCCTCAAAGGGCAGATCATCAAAAGTGATCAAATTTGTAGTCCTAACAAGATAAATTTGTTATTGCAATAGTGAATATTTGTGGGTGTCATCCCCACCCTAGTTTTACCTCCTCATTAGAGGGTTTCTGGGTAACCAACATCTTTTTGTGTTATGTGTTTACATGTTGATGGATGTGATACATAGTTAGATCTATTTCAGCATTTGAATTTTTAAGTTATGTTATGCATAATCTAGATATGAGATGGATAATGTGGTGAATATAGTTAGATTGTTTGAAGGTTGAAAGTATTAATGATCCCGATTCACCCCCACCCCCCAGTATCTCAGTTTCCCAATAAACTTCCCACAATTCATTTCATAGGTGTCAAGGATTTGATGCAAGTGCACATACCAAAAGAACATATATATGATGAATATCATATGATTGGTATTTATTGTTGAATCATACTGTAGATTATATTGAAAGATAACATCTAAGTTGATGGATTTATATTGATTTCCTTAAATATGTCATTCTAGGAATATCATACTAAGATGATATCTCTTCATATACTTGAGAGCATAATGTGTTTTGCAAATCCTCCCTAGCTAAGAGGGAGTGTTAATCTTGTAGCTTCAGTTGGATTGATTCAATCTAAGATATATTATTTGTATTGGTAAATCACCATTTCCTATATATAATTTTCCATGTTAAATAATATATATTATTGTATATATTATATATATTATAGTATATATGTATATATTATAGTATATTATCTATATATATATATTGTTATACATGTTAATATTTTTGTTAATATATTGTTATTAATTAAATGATGATTAAACCATAGAGTCATGTCTCTTCTCATATTTATATGAGATTCAAATTTGCATTTGTAATACACCAATTACAATGGCAATGTTATTGCATTTGCAGAAAATGATCCTAAATAATTCAACAACTTATACCTCTATCATTGTCTACAACAATAGGCCATCGAAGACAATACATGTATATATCAAGAATCTCTTTTGTATAATAAATAATCTGGATAACTTATGTATTGCATTGGTATATTTTTTCTCAATAGAAAATTTGATCTTTTTGTTATCATATCCACTCTAGAATAATATGACCTCAGTATCTCTAACCAATTCAATTGCTAGCATACCAGACAAATAAGAAACCATGATTTTAGTACAGATCAAGTGATCACTCAAAAATTCCCCTATGTATTGTTCACTAACAAGAAACCAATTTTTAAAGCATTAATTCTATCAAATTCACCATCTTCGAACAAAGATTGAATTACATCCAAATCCATGGAGTTAGATTTAGATATAGAAATCAAATTTTCTTATTTCTCCTTCATGATATCTTCTTCTTTATCCTCTTATACCATCTAAAAAGGTGTACAATTTATTTGTAATACCTTTTATCCCTCTGTTTAGTGATATTTTAGGTCTATGAATGCACCTATTCTTGAAATATTATTTTTCCTTGAGTTTTTGCCCATTAATGGGTGTTCTTTTTCCATCCTCAAGCACCTAATGTGCATCCAAATGCTCAAAATCCCACAGGTAAGAGATGAATTTGTTCCTTACTGTTAGATAATGAGAAAGGTTGTCCCTTACCCCCTAACTTGGTAAGGGGAGTCATCATCCCTTTCCTCGAGAATTCTCCCTTGAATTACATGCCAATTTTGGGGTTTTTAATTTGTTTTTTTTTTGTCTAGTGTAGTCGACTCTTTCAATTTTGATTCTAAAATAGCCATAAAAAAGAGGATTACTCACCTAACTTGGCCATTTAATATTATCTATGAGCATCCATGCTAGCAATTTCAAGAGAAATGTCTATTCAAAACAACATCCATTCAACTAAGTTTTAAAGGTGCATTCAAGGAGTTGAAACCAAGAAAGAAAGGATACATTGAAAAACCTCATTTCATGCCATCAATCATGCATTTATTTATCAATTTATAGATTAATTGTATATGTGCTTTGCATTAATTATATATTAATTGGTTAATCTACTTACATCAAATAAGCATGTAATAAAATCAATTATTAACTCAAAAATAAGTGGAAATAAAATAATTTAGAAAGAGATCCCTTGATTATACATCTTTTAAAGGGATTTAGATTTACCATTGGTACTTGTCACATCCGCTTTGGGTAAATTTGATTTAATTTGGGCTCTTTGGAAGGTTATGCTTGAAGGTCCCTCTTTCACTTTACCTAATGTAATAGACAAAATAAGGGATAATAAATATACAAAACTTAATTCCTCATACACATTGATATATTTTGCAAAACCCTTATTTTTATGTTACATTTTGGTGAACTCGTCACTGTTACATTATATACCTTTTGATGGGATAAATAGGTAATCCTTGTGTGATGTTTCTTTACATTTTGATTTGGTGTAAATGATCTATATTCTGTGCATTATACTTCTAAATTGTATGTGTTAAAATATTATTATTTATAGATCTATTTGGTATGCATAAGTAGTTAGATTCTTTTTGATGAATTTAGATACATTTAGATCTACTTTCTATACACTTGTCTCTTTCTCATGTTTCAAAAGTTATTGAAGCTCATTATCCCACCATAATTTTATCACCTTTGATATTAAATAATAACCTCCTATTAATTTACCTTTACAATATATTACCACTAAAAACAATCAACATAATTCATGTGATGTTTTTCCTTCCTCCCTTATATCACCATGCAAGGAAATATTAGAGAAAGAAGATGATTTTAACCTTTATCTTAATGATCTTCCTCTTTATAGAGGAGAGTTGAGGATTAATGTTAACTCTTATCCTAATATAAGCCTTATTGATAGAGATATCCTACCTTTGATGATTCTCCTATTTGTGACAAAACCTTGGATAATTGCATGGATTAAACTCTTCCTCTTTCAACATTATATGCTTGATGTTTCTCCTTCTCCCAAAGAGATACCATCCCCCTAAGGATATTTTAAAGTAGGAGGAAGACATAAAAAATATTTTTCCCAATATCACTTTTCCCTCATTTGATATTCCTAGTAGAGATGAAGAATTAAAGAAAGTATGCAATCCTTATTCTTAGGATACATTGGAAAAAGAGGATAATATCACTCTCCTTAATGACCTCCTTATAGTGATGAACCAATGAAGACTCAAGAGCCAAATCAAGTTAATTTTGTCAATAAACATGATTAAAATTTTAATAGTAAACAAGTTTATTCTAAGTGTCAAAGGTAACCCTTAATCAATCTCGCTTGATCCCATAATGAACATCTCATTACTATCAAGGGTTGCTTCAATATTATAATCCTCCAACTTTTACTACACCTATCATTATAGTCAAAATATTCAAACAAACATATTAGAACTATCAAATGGAAATCTAGAGATCCATTAGATTATCATGTGGTGGCTGATGTATCTGTGAAATATGGGCCTTTGAACCTCATAGACACTTCAACACAGTCTTTGTATGCGGATTCACCCCAGAATGAACACGAGATTGTTCAACCAAGATAAGCCCTGCAAGCTGACCTGTTGCCTTCTATCTAAAGGGATTTTTCCTGTTAATATCCTTAGAATCAAGGTGCAGGCAACCAGAGCCTTTAAGAACAAAGGATTTGATATGCAACTAATCTATGTGAGAATGCAATGTAGTCTATGATAAGATATGCATTTAATCTAAGAACAAGTGAAGGAAACTAGATTAATCATATGCATATTATACTAAATGAAATTAAGCTAAGGATGCAAATATATGCAAAATATGAGAAAATGTGAGCAAATGTGAGTATGAATTTCAATAGCACTTCGATAGCAATTCAATTCATCCCCTTTTTTTTGAAATGAGGAATTGAGAGCTTCTTAAATAGAATCCAAGAATTGATCAATGGTCAAGATCAATTTGGATGGACGGTTGAGATTAGAAATGAGATTCAATTAGAATGGAAAGTTTCCTTATGAAAAGGAAGTTAACTAATTTCTTTTGAGTGGATTAAGAAGTTAACTGTTTTAATTCCTTTTATGATTTCAGTCAACTGAGAGTTTCCATTTTTGAACTGAAGAGAGAATATTGGAGAAGATATTTGATTTAAGGAAATTAAATATGACCTCATAATTGAGTATTCTAAATTGAATAATTAAATTCAATAATTAGAATGAGAATATTTAATTCCTTTGTACATTAGCTAAAGAAGTAATTTAATTTAATTAAAGTATAAACACTTATAATTTAATTAAATTTAATCAATAGGTTTAATGTAGCTAATTTGAGTCAATACTTAGGAATTAAATAAAGAGTGTGAGTAATGTAGATTAGGATTTTCTACATCTAAAAATTAAGTTAAGTAGCGAGAATCAGAATAAGAATTGCTTAGTGAAATAGGACTTTAGGATTGATCAGAATAGACCAGAATTGGTATAATGGCAATGAGCCAATTTTAGGGTATTACAGCTGACACATATTTTCTAAAAAAAATCCTCAACCTTATAAGATGGTAGATCCTACTTCTCTCTCACCTTCTTAAACCAATCTTCCTCCTCTACCCTATTGTCCTCCAAATATTGGAAACATTGAATGCTTTGGTATAACAATTATGTAATACCCCCCACCAAGATTTATCTTTGGGAGATTCTTCAAACTTCCCCTACATATCATGAATCCTTGCAAAAATGTTTTACCACACTTCTAATGCCACCTCCTAATCTAGATAACATCAAATCATTTTTTTAGTACATGCATGCTATCTCTTTCTTATATCAAATTGTGTTTACTCAACATGACTTACCTCCTATTCAAGATCACTATGATGCTCTTTTGGTTGTTGTCCTCATTAGTCATAATCTAATTTTTAGGACCTTAATTGATAATGGGTATGGTCTTAATGTTTGTAGTATGGATATGATTAAATCTTTCAACTATTCAACTTGATAATGTTCCTATACATGTTTTGATATTATTTTTGAGAAAACCTTATCCATCATAAATTTACCTATTAAAGTATATCTAGTTAATTTAGATACTCCTATTCATGTAATGATTTTACCTCTTAATTACAACCTAATTTTTGTTAGATATGCATGTTATTACTTCTAGTATTTATTGAAAAGTCTTGAAGTTTATTTACAATAATTTGATGTACACTCTTTATGTAGATAATGGATTGAATATATGTTTTAATGTTGAATCGAGCACTACTTCTATGTCTCTTAAAGACAAAAAAGATCTAAAATCTAATGATGATCCTTCATCCTTTAGTTCTCTACCAGATGATCATTTTATACACCAACTTTTATTGGAGGGTACAAAGTTTCATACCTTCAATATATGCACTCTAAATCTAACAAACAATTCAAAATTACTCCTTCAGCTCTAAACAACTTGGTAATAATTTTAATGTTTCTTCCACTCATCATGAATTTTTTTAATCAAATTTGGGTGACATAACAACTAATTAAATCTTATTATCTCTTTCTGATATGGCTTCTTATTATGGTCATGCTCATCATTTATTAGCAAAACATGGATTGACTAGGAATGGATGTGATAAAAAAGAACAAGGCATTAAAATTCCCTTAGGAAATGGGAGGTATGAATATTCTTATGGACTAGAATACACTCCTTATAAGCACCCACAAATAACTAACACCATCATAAATAACACTTTAAAACATAATTCAAGGTGTGCACAACTTATTTGTCAACATCATTTTCTTCACCAACCAATGCTTCTCCTCCATTCACTCTCAATAAATAAATAAATAGGTACCTAATCTTCTTCGTGCTAAAGTGATTATTGGACCTAAATACTAAAAGAAACATAGTTGATGTCTTATAACTCTTCCTTTTTGCACGTACCATAGATATCATGATCACTCTATTAATGAATGTTAATCTTTACAATATAAAGTTAAACAACTCAATGATAATAATATAATTCTAATATCTTCTCACAATGAATTATATTTCAATCTTGATTTCTTGAGATAAAATCAAGATCTCGATTATATTATTCCACACCTTGTAAAATTGTTAGCCTATTCCTTCAGGGCGCATTTTCAAGCATGGTCATCTTTGTGAGTAGCATAACAGGCCACCTTACCCTTATTCCTATAATTGAGGGGAAAGGGTGTCACATCAATCTCTTTTCTTCTCTAAAGAATTCACTTTTCCTTTGGTTAAGTGTTATTTATTTATCATATAAAATCCAATATTACATCAACATGTTGGTTTAGATTAAGGATATACTTTTTGGGTTGTAACCTTGTTTATTATTTTTAATTAGGTTTCCATGGTAGATAAGTCTCTCACCTTCGAGTGTAAACAATATTTCATCCTTAACAAGGATCTTTTTAAAACTTATTTCATGGTATCTAATTGCATTAATATATTCCCTTCCATTACCTCACATGAGTTGTGACATTTTTGGCTTGGACTGAGTGTTTCTTATGGGTACTATCTTAATGTTGAAATTTCTTTATGCTTGTTCATTTCTTCCTTAAGATGTCAAAATAAGCACTTTTCTTTTTCATCTTAATAGGGGTTGGGGGCATACATAACCTCCTTATTGTTGACATTATGGTCAAGTTTGTTTATTAGTGACTCACACTTAGTCAAATTCTTAGTAGCCACCAAGCTTATCTTTCAGTCCATAGTCTTAACCAAGTAATCCAGGATCTATTGAATTCTACAATTGCTACCAACTTCTAAAATCAGTATTCAATTCACACCGAGTAGTAACTACCAAGTTGATAAGTAATAGTGCAAACTGAGCATCTTAGTATTAACCAAGCTACATAGTATCAATTGTGGTCTCGATTGTCTACTGAGTTCACAGTATTAGTAATGCAAATCTAGTGTTGATCAAGTCTTGTAGCATCAACCAAGTGATTCAGTTCATATGTTAAGTTTCATAGTGTTCATCGAGTCACAAGTGCTAATTGAGTTCAGACTACTTGGAAGTGATTAGTATGAATCGAGCTTCTACATCTACCTTAGAGCATGATGATGCCAAGTAATGAAAATGGTTTCCAAGTATCAAAGCCTCACTAAGTTTTTCTTTAGAACCTAAGTGCCAGTAGTTGAGCCAATTTTGTGTATTTTGGTGAAACTTGTATTGTAGCCAACTTTTACGAATTGTAATTTGGATTGGTATATATGAAATGTATTTTATCACATCCAAAAAAAGAATATATGTGTGAGATATAATAAGAGTAGAAGAGAAAATTGAGAAGTCTACAAGTAGTATAAGGAGCAAAAAAGATTTATCTATCATATCAAGGAGATCATTATGCTTCAAAGGAATCTTAACTAGCAAGTCAGAGTTACAAATCAAAGATCAGCCATTGGTTTATCCTAATAGGTGGAATAATTAAATCCTTTCACAAGGTAGACTTAATAGTCTTTTGCAAATCTCTTTAACAAGTGTATACTTAATTGTATGTTTTGTAAATCCTTTAACAAGGTGGACCTAGCAGTCCTAATTACTCCTAATAGGGAAGATCATAAGAAGTGATCAATTGTAAGCCTTAACCAACCAAATTTATACTACAACAATAAAGCTTGTGGGTATCATCCCCACCCCAATTTTACTTTCTATTTGGAAGGTTTTGGGGTCACCATATCCTGTGTCAATAAGTTATGAATGTTTTATTACATTTAGTCTTTTATGCATGTAATCAGATCAATATATAAATGAAGGATTATTTGGTATAATAAGATTAAGTTTTATTGGTTTCTGATTCACCTTGCCCCTCTCAGTAACCTACCCTATCCTATATTTCCAACAATTGGTATCAAAGATTTGTGGTTCTTAGAGAAGAATTTTAACAACTTGAGCAAAGATCAGATGCAATGGAGGTATATAGGCTAGATAAGGCTATTGAAAATGAAAATTTGGATTTGGAATTGGCTATTGGGAAAATAAAGAAAGAAAAGGAGAGAATCTCTCAATCCTTGAAAAAAAGAAAAGATCTTGCAATAAAATGAATAAAAAAACTCTACACTGAAGAAAGAATTGAAGATATCTATCCAGAAAGAAATTCAGATGGAGCTAATGAGGCAATCAGAGACCTATTGGAAAATAATTTCAATCTACAAGAAGAAGTTAGAAAGTTGAAAAGAGAAAAAAAAATTTAGTCAATAAGATTTTGTGAAGTCATGGAAGAAAAAGAAAAAGTCAAAGAAGAGATAGAAGAAAAGAACAATGAAATTCAGCATCTATCCCTTCAATGGGCAGACATTATTGATCAACTCACTAATGAAAATGAAGAAATCATGAATCTAAGATCAAAGAATGAAAGATTGCAAAATAATATAAACTTTAAAAAACAAACCAATGAGAGGATGATGAAATCTCAAGTAGAGATGAATTGATTGAATGAGAAAAATCAATATAGATAAAAAGGCAAACCAAGAATAAGATACATAGAAGAAGGTGAATCATCCAAGCAAGGAGCTCAAAATAATCAAAGGCCTACTTGAAATCATTGTGGTGAGTTTGGTCACACATTAAAAAAATGTTATAGTAATGGTAAAGAAAAATTCAATAGAAAGTGTTACAATTGCAATAAGCATGGTCATAGAGCTAATGAATGCAAAGAGAAACCTAAATTTGAAGGTAAATGTTGTAAATGCAAGAAGAATGGACGCAAATCTTCTAAATGCAAAACAAAGATATTGAACCCAACATAATAGATTGTGAAAGCTATATTTGGATGGGACTACAACACATGGTGTAGACACTGTTGTCACAGAGGTTTGCACCCTTGTCCAAAGTCTTACCTAAGGACAACCTTGTGAAACATGGAAACAACATCCAAGTTGTGGGACTTGAACTGTGAGGTTGAATCTTTGGAGAAGGTTGGCTTCCTCTTACTATCATGGTGCACCTAACTACTCTTGGAGAGGAAAAGGGAGAAGGAATGCATGAAAATCAAATCTACCTATTCTAGTCTAAGGGGGTGATGCACCAAAATAGAGTGTTCAAACCAATCTCTGCCCATACATGCACTATTGAACCATCATGACACCAAAAGATATACACATTCAGACTTGTTTTAACCTAGCAACCACATGCAAATCAAAAAACCTAGATGGACGACACAAGAAAAGAGAAAATTCAATTATATATCATTCATAGGCTAGAAGAGATACAGTCATGTAGATTGTCGATATCGATAAAACACCAATGAGAGGCAAATAGTTCCTGCACTTTACATCAATTGCTGAAGGAGATAAGGTAGACTGCCATATAATTCAGAGGCAAGGGAATTTACACTAAAAATTTGTAGAGCAATATCAAAGAAATCAAAGAAGGGTCGACCTGAACAAAATCTACAAAATTTTCCTTTATAGTTCAGGCATAACTGAGATGTCCTCTAACTGTAATTACTCTACAACCACTACATTTAAGCCTACAGAGAATAATCATGGAGAAAATCTAATCTGGGTACAAATCCAGATGCAATGATATCAGATCTTCATTGTAATAGGGCCCTAAGAAGATAGAAACGATGCCATTAAACCATTCTGACTGGTAGATGGATTGGATTAGAGGTGATAGATTGTTCCTCTTTGTTTTTCTTTCACTTGAAAGTGGTTGAAATCAATCATAAGGGTCAAATTCATGCAAAAAATCTTGGTTTTCCTTTGTTTCTATCTTATGAATCAGCAGAGTCAGGAAGTTAACCTAACTCTGCAAGCAAAATAGACCATGTGGGCCAATCAGTTTATTTCATTCTACCACTTCTCACATCAGATGGTGGAAGGCACAATTAGGAATATGGAACATCATGGGATAGGTGTCACAAAGGGGCATGCCCACATTGTTTAATTACCTTGCAACTCCATCTTATAGGCATGCACTAGCCGTTGATCTGATTGCATTGAATGGTGGATCTCATCAAGTATCTTCTTGCAAGAAGGGTGGGCTCATGATGTCATCTGGGACAGATGTCACCAGGGCACTTTCCCACATTGCCAGAAAGTCCAGGTCAAAAAACAAAATGCGGGGAAGTGGGCGCCAATAGAATTGCCTATAATCACCTAAAAATGGCCATCTAGACTATTAGCCACCTTCTCAGCATTTTGGCTAAATTAATTTAATCATTTATCTAGACCAAATTGCTAATAATCAATTTATTTGATTATAACCTATAGTTTGACTATGCTATCTTAAGTTCATTATTTGATTAAAAGAACATGTCCCCTTTTAATTAAATAAAACACCCCATTCTTCTAACCCACTTAAAGTGCACACATAAAGTCCTCTTTCTATTTTACAATTAAAAGAAAAGGCTTGTGAGACTTTTGTCTTATGTGACAAGTAAACTTATATTCTATTGGTTGGCTTGTGTGTGCACATGGATCACTCCTCTTTTTGAATTCCACCGTTGATCATCCACCATCTTCATCTTGATCTATACTGTCCATACGAATTTAAAAGGGAGAGAGCTTTCCCCCTCAACAGATCCACCCTCATTTGAATATTGTAATGCTACAGGTTTTCTAACAAGTTTCTTTGGAGCTTTGTGGAGAACTTCTCTTTCTTGTCTACATTCTCTCATCCATGGCATTCTAGCTTAGCTTAGCTTTCATTTTTACATGTAGCTTAAATCATATAGTCTAATAGTTGGATTGTAACACTCTCACCCATGCTTAGAATAGCTGCACTTTTCATTTTCATTCTAGCTTAATCTTTAGTTGCATTGCATCCTTGAGAATCTCCTTGGGACATTTGCATTCTTGCATCTTGTCTTTGGAACCTCCCATTGCATGGTTTACTAGCAAGAAGAGTATCTCTAAGGCTCATCTAAGAACCTTCTTATTCTTGAAATATACTTTCTTGCACTTCGTGGATAGGGAGCTCTAAGCCAGCATCCAATCATTCCAAACTCATGGAATCGTTTGGATAGAAGGGTTTAGAGTGTGACACATTTCTAGTGTACATTTTTTGCACCCATCGTGGGGCTAGACTGTACATTTTGCCCTACATTTTCTTATTTTTGCTTGCATTTCCCTTACTGCTCTGCATTTTTCTTTTTTTTACAGTCATAGTGTTAGGTGACATTTTTCTAGTATCGTGCGACAGTTCACAGTACTGTTGTGCGAAACTTTTTTAGAAATAGTGTCACACTTGAAGCCTGCATACTATCGCCCTCTATGCAAAACTTTGTCGCAAGGCTGAAGAAAAAGTATCGCCTAGACATAAACTATCACCCTTGTATACTGTGAAGTATCGCACGACATTTGTTCACTAAGAAAAATATCGCCTGGCATTTTTTTTGCTCGTTCCTTGAGGGATTTGATCAAATTTCTTCTTAGCTGGATGACTGTTGTTTTTAAGCAATTTTTTCTAGGCTATTTTATAGAGGTTTAATTCACAGCTTTTGTGATTATTTCATGCTAACTTGTGGGCTAATGAGTTGTGATTGCAAGTTGCCCTCTTTGTGAAGAAAAAATTGAAACCTTGCATACAAAAGAACGCATGTCAAAGCTTCAAATGCGCAAGGGCTACTAAGATTGTTTGCAGGGCTTCCCAAAGCATAAAAACCCAAACTTGCTTGATTTTTGTTTCCATGTGCGGCATTGAATAATTGTTCATTTTTATAGGCACATAAAACTTGTGATTGGAGTCTTTTGGAAATAGGAGAGTATGCTCTTCACCCTTGTGGTGAATCAAAAATCTTGACTTGCCATTTGATTTCAAAAGAAAGGGGTAACTGAATCTTCCTGGCATGTTTGGGAGAAAAAAATTGGAATAGGAGAGTATGCTCTTCACCCTTCTGGTGAACCAGAAATCTTGACTTTCGAAAGTTGATCCACTTTGTGTAGTTACAATCCTTTAGAGGGCCTACTCTCGGACAACCTGAGAGGAACGACTCAAGTGGGGACAAGTCGACTACCTGGCTCTTCCAACCCACTATAAACTCAAAGCTACCAAGGACACAAAACTTTGGTAGATGTAGTGTTTGTCTTCGCCTAGTGTGATCGCTTATAGAATTTCAACCATAGGGAGAACACTAGGCAAGAATGCTTAAGGTACTCTTGTGATCGCGAGATTGATTACTCATCGCAAGGTGAGGTGTCCCATAATTGGGAGCAAGAGGAACACTATGAACAGAAGCCCAATCTAAAAACCCTAAGTTAGTAACTACCCTTTTTAGCCGCTCAACTTCTTGGTGTAAGGATCGATCCTAGTGGACTACCTGGATCACCCCAAGATTTACACTCACCATATGTGTTCCCTTGGTTGTGCTTATGGAACTTTCATGACAAAGCCAATATTTCTTGTGGGAAACCACTTGGTGTGAGGCAAAGGAGCATCAAGCATGGGCCAAGTTGTTGAGTAATGAACCGTGACTCTAAGGTAGATTGCTTGGCTATTGTTTTCGATGTTTTGACCAGTGTTAACATTCTTGCAACATAAACATTTTGATAGAAAGTTGTTAGGAAGGCCATTTTGATATCCAAAATGCATATTGACAAGGTTGTTTTTACCCTTGATCAACTGTTTTGAGACATGTTACAACACTTACTGTTTGCAAACCTTTCTATTAACTGATACAAACTGAAACGAAACACTGTCTGATTGAAACAACTATTCGATTGACAAATTGCAACGAACTTCAAACAAAAAATTGACTTTTTTTTGCACAAAACTAGCACTCTGTCGCACGCCCTCACAAGAAATATTGCGCAACATATTTTTACAGAAATTTTGTTGCATGTCAGTTCTAAATACTGTCGCACTGCCAATAAAATTTTGTCGCATTCAGTACAATAATCTGTCGCCTGAACAAAAAGTGTCACACCATTCTTGAAATTCTATTGCGCAACACTATTTGTTGAACTTATGGCGCCCTTCTTTTGAGAAAGTATCGCCTAGAGTTATTTTGGGTCAAAAATGGAGTTTGTTGTTGGATTTATTTGGTTTAAGGAGCGTCGCATTGGTCACCCTTGATCCTAGCTACGTATCAGTGTGTGAAGAATTCGTCCTAGGTTGAAAAGATGGGTTTAGTCCATTGAATGTAAGTTTTGAAATATCTTGATGAATCACTTGTCAAAATTTAGCTATTTTTTTATTCTAGCTATCCGCTATTGAGCTTCTTGCTCGTCCGCTCGACTCGAGTCACCCGTGCTGTAAGATCTTGAGCACTTTTGACAAGCCATCTATCACATTTTGACAAGTGACTAGTTCTGATCGTAAAAGCTTCAAATTTGGCTCACTTTTCTTGTCCTACTAAACAAAGACAACTCTTTACATGCCAGTCACAACTAGATATCAAGTTGGTAACGGTAGCCACATGCCTTTCATTTTCAAGAAATTGGAAACACCACCCAAATGTCCTCACAAACAACCTTGTGATAAGAATCTCGAATTTGCTCAAACAAAAATGGCTAACGTTCAGCACAACCCACTTTATAGTTTTGAAAATCCATTTGGTACACCCTTTGAGACACCCAAGGATGTGAGTGGTATAGTCACTATGGTGCACCTTGATGAAATTAAACGTCACTTAGAAGAACAAGCACATGAAACCCAAAAGACTTTGAAGGCTATATACGCTATGGAGAGAGAAAATCAACAAGTTGAAACTAACAATCAGGAACGCTATGAAGGATATAAAGGAACTTGTCCTCGAAATCTTTTTGAGAACAATGATGGTAATCACACGCCTCCAAGGACTCCTAGAGCTACCACTGGCGCATGTCCTTCACCTAAACCATCTAATCATGATAGTGATGAAGAAATAACTAGCAAAGACATGATCAAATTTCAACAAGATGACTTTGCCCAAAAACTAATGCTCAGAGCTTTAGAGGAAAATGGAGACCAATACTTTCGATACATGGCAGCTAGGGGATGGAAACTTCCTCAAGGTTTTAATGTTGAACATATTATTCCAAAATGAGAGCCCACTGAGGCTGAAATCTTAAGGGAAGAAATACAGGAACTAATGAAACAATTTGCACAACTGCAAACTTCAAAAGAGCCACCTAAGACATCATTTGTTGAATCAATTTGTGCTCTTCCATTTGATAGGAGTCTATACATGCTGCCATTTCCTAAGGATATAGAGGTTCCTAAGTATGACAAATACAATGGAAATGGTGACCCTCACAACCATGTGAGACATTTCTATGCTATTAGCATGGACTTTATGCATGAAGACAC
The DNA here is from genome assembly GCA_028749045.1 of Cupressus sempervirens. NCBI lineage: Eukaryota > Viridiplantae > Streptophyta > Pinopsida > Cupressales > Cupressaceae > Cupressus > Cupressus sempervirens. The sequence goes on from CM053786.1 coordinate 551,366,270, forward strand.
CTTTCTTATGCATTTGTTTCCTAGAAGTCTAAGAGGACAAGCTATGGAATGGTTCACAAAATTAAGTCCTCCTCTTAAAAAATTTGATGAATTTGCGCAATGCTTCACCCAGCAATATTCATACAACATTCAACATCCTATGACTGTGCTAGACTTATGCAACATCAAACAAAAACTAGGAGAATCTTTTGCAATATACCTTCAATGATGGAGATCTTTATACTCTCAGTATCCTCGGCAAGTGCCTGAGGCTGAAAAAATTGACATTTTTGTCAATACGCTTATACCTAAATTATACTTTGATCTAAGAAAAAAATTATTCAAATCCTTCAATGCCATGGTAGAAAGTGCATATTGCATTGAGGATGTTGCTATCAAAAGAGGTGACATTGCCATAAACAAGGATAGAGTTAACAATGGAAACGATAAAGACAAAGGCAAACCTTGGAACAAAAACAAGTATGTTTTCAATGACAGAGTAGTGGACACTCCTAAGACTAAGGAGCCTACATTTAACCTTTCCAATTCCATCTATGCAGCAAAGCAACAAGAAGGTTCAAAACCACAAGCTTTTGACAAAGGCTCTAAATTTGCGAAGAAGCGACGTGTTTACACACCTATGGTCGAACCTTATGAAGTGGTTTTAAAAACCTTAATTGCAAACAAATTGGTTACCTTACCAAACAACTCACATCCTTACGATCCACCCATTAGACCTCCATGGTGGAGAGAAGATCATACTTGCAGCTATCACCGAAGTAAAGGACATAACACAGAGAATTGCTTCAAACTCAAAGATGTAATTCAAGACCTCATCGAAGTTGGCAAAGTTTTTATAGATGGCCTTGTTAAGAATACTAATAATAAGGCTTTCCAAAAACCATTACCTGAATACAAAAAGGGTGAGACCTCAAGGATAGCTACCAAAAAGAATCATGACGCCAAAATCAGTTATGCTTATGCTAACATTGATAATGTTATAGGCATGCTTGAGCCCGTTGAATACATATGTATGGCAAGCTCCAACAATGACAACTGACCAAATTATGATGCTGAAGATGAATGACCAAGAGTGGTCTTAAGGATACAATCCACTCCTCAAGATCATACTGATACTAGACCCAAGGTGGTACTCCGAGTGGCTAAGTCTTCATCTTCTCAGGGTGAACCACTTAACGCTGTCACTAGGGGGCAATCTAAGGTTGTCCTAAAAGTTGCTAATGATCCTAAAAATGCTTCATCATCTAAGAAACCAATTACTTCCAAGATCTCCAACTATGATCTTGTTAGCCAATTGCAATGCACACAAGCACAAAACTCCATTTTTGAATTGCTAGAGTTATCTCCTTTGCACAGGGATATCCTTGAGAAAGCTTTACGTTCTGCCAATGTTCCCATAGATATTGATGTGAAAAAATTCCAAGCTATGGTGAACCACATCTCCTTGCCTCGCTATCTCACCTTTTCTAAAGAAGATGACCGAGCTCTCAGTCATCCCCATAACCTTTTTCTTCATGTCGAAGTTCAAATGTTTCGTACTCGCATCCATCGAGTCCTGATAGACAATGGTGCAGGGTTAAATATCATTTCATTCAATGTAATCCAAAAGTTGGACATGTCTAAATTTGCCATCAATCCCAAGCGCAAGATCACTATAAAGGTCTATGATGAGGTCGAAAGGCCTTCTAAATGTCTAATTGTACTTCCAATTAGAGTTGGTCTAGTTGAGAAGAATATCGTTTTCCAAGTCTTAGACATACCACTTGCATACAACTTGTTGTTGGGACGGCCATGGATTCACGATATGCAAGTAGTACCCTCTACATATCATCAGTGCATTAAGTTCCCTTTTAATGGTATTGAATTAGTTGTCCCCGACGACAACTCCATGTCTATCAACACATTATTTGCTGTTGAAATGCTAGTCTCGCACAATTGCTCTTCTCATGAGCTAGAACCATCTTTCACAAAAACTGAAAATGATGAGCCTTGGTATGGGCGAGTACACTTTGGACTCTATTGCTGCCTTACCAATTTCCCCTTGGTCCTATGGGAAACCAACTATTGCAAAGAAGTCTTCTGCTTCTACTATGACACTTTTTGGCACTTTTGTGCAATCTTCCATACCACTAGAAGCAGAGAAGGAAGAACAAGCCATTAGGGACTGGATCTACAGAGAAGAGGAAGATGAGGAGGTTACAATGACTACTCCTATTTCTCCTAAAAATATGGAAAAGGCTATAAATTTCTAACAAAAATGGGCTACCAGGGCCACGGGTCCTTAACTAGTTGTAAGAATGCTCTACTTGAACCTTTAAGTCACACTCAAGGTCATGATGCTCGAGACACCGCTAGTCTAGGATTTGGGCTAAACAATAATATACCAACCTGTGATCAAATATTGCTCATGTCTAGTGAATCGGAGGATGATGAATCTCCCATAATTGCTACTACTACATAAGAAAAAGACTTTGTTCCTCTCACTTCCCTCCTTTGGGGAGAAGAAATAGTGACTGCTAATAATGAAGAAGCTTCTACCTCCCAACAATAGGAACAAGAAAAGTCTACTTCTGAGGACATAAATAGAGGATGAATTAGGCAGAATATTGCTCATCTCATAGCTAGGGGTCAAAGTACAGATTCTCATGAGTATGAGTTGGAAAGCCTCTCTGATGCATCTTGCGAGCTAGGGGTGGATGTCATTCATGCCTATGCAACCCAACCCGATGTAGTCGAACGGTCTAGTATGGGGTCGGATGAGTTTGACTCACAACATGTGTCAATAGATCATGCTAGTTCCTCTAGGACTATTCCTGAGCTGGATTCCTTTGTGACATTTTTTATAGGCTCAACTTCACAAGTCACCAGAGATGACTCCTTCTATGTCAATCACGTTGAAACTTCTCCCTCACTCTCGCTAATTCACCCAGATCTCATAGATTGGTCTATCCAAAATCAAAGACTTAAAATATGGTCTTTCCAAAATGACTATGAGATCGCTTGTTATCTGAATGCAATTGAACTTGTCATTTCTTCCACCAACAAACTCGCAGTTAACATGACGAAATCAGATATCAAGTACTTCAATAAAAAAATTAAAAGGAAAAATAAGCAATCAGATGGCAAAAACCACATTGTGGTGGTGTCTGATCCTCAAAAAAGTAAAAATAAAGGCGTATCTAATGGTGAAAACCTCTCCGAGGCACCTGCAGATGAGGTACTTGGTAGTCTGCCAAGCTATTTCCAGGATAGATCTTCAGTTCTCGTTGAACCTACATAGCCTATCGACTTGGGAATAGAAGAATGTCCTCAGATTATCCATGTAGCTCAATCTCTGTCAGACAAAGAAAAGACACAGTTTGCTCAATTCTTTCAAGACAAGAAGGTCAACTTCACATGGACATACTCTGATATGCCAAGGCTTGATACAGATCTCATCATGCATCACTTATCAATCTCACCAGATGTCAAGCCTGTCAAACAAAAGTTGAGAAAAATGCATCCACATGTGGCCCTACTAGTCAAGATAGAGTTAGAAAAACTATTGAATGCAAACTTCATTAAGGAGATTGATTATGCCGAGTGGATTTCCAACATTGTACCTGTCTCCAAGCATGACAAATCCATACGAGTTTGTACTAATTTTAGAGATTTCAGTAAAGCATGCCCCAAGGATGACTTTCCACTACCAAACATCGATATGATAGTGGACATGACTGCGGATTATGAGATGTACTCGCTCATGGATGGATTTTCTGGGTATAACCTTTTGTTGGAATGTCATGCCTTTTGGGCTAAAAAATGCTAGCGCTACATATCAAAGAGAAATGACAACCATCATTCATGATATGATGCATAAAAACATGGAAGACTATGTTGATGACACATTGGCAAAATCAAAGAAATGAGACACACATCTCAAAGACCTTAGTTTGATATTGGACTGTATGGAACAATTCCAACTTAGGCTGAATCCAAAAAAATGTGTTTTTGGTGTCACTTCTAGAAAATTGCTAGGTTATATCATTTCATCAAAAGGCATTGAGGTTGACCCTAAAAAGGTCCAAGCTATCATGAATATGCCTCCACCAAAGACTATCAGTCAGCTTAGAGGTCTGCAAGGATGGCTACAATCCATAAGAATATTTATCTCTCAATTAGCTAATAAGGCTCAACCTTTCAATAAAAATCTGCATAAAGGATCCACCCATATTTGGAACAGTGACTGTCAACAAAGCTTAGATCAAATCAAAGGCTACTTGGCAAAACTGCTAGTTTTGATGCCACCCATTCTGGGAAAACCTTTGATTCTGTACATTTCAGCTACAAATTCTTCTCTAGGAGCACTCTTAGCCCAAAGTGATGAGACGGGTAAAGAAAGAGCCATATACTATATCAGTCGAACTTTGGTGGCTTATGAACTAAATTATACAAGTATAGAGAAGGCATGCCTTGCTGTAGTTTTTGCCTCCCAAAAACTTTAGCATTATATGTTGGCCCATACAATTCACTTGATTGCCAAGATAGACCCTTTGAAATATTTATTAAGTAAAGCTGTACTTACTGGTCACCTTGCTAAATGGATGATGATTCTTTTCGAATTTGACATTTAGTATGTTGAACGTAAGGCAATCAAAGGACAGGCCATAGCTGACCAGTTGGCTGACTTCCCACTTGAAGATGTAGCACCTATGCAAATTTAGTTTCCAGATACCTCGATCATGTACATTAGTGACAGAACATGGAAGATGTTTTTTGATGGATCCCACACATAGAATGGAGCTGGAGTAGGGATTTTATTTGTTTCCCCTCATGGTTATACAATTCCAAAGTCCTACAAACTATTGTTCCCATGTACAAACAATATTGCAGAGTATGAAGCATTAACAAATGGGATCAAAACGGCCCTTGAATGGTGAATAACTGAGCTACACATTTATGGGGATTCTCAACTGGTTGTGAACCAAGTGAATAATGAATATCAAACAAAGGATGACAAGTTGATCCCTTATAAAAATTTGATCGATGCTCTAAGGAATTATTTTACCTTTGTAACATTCCAACAGATTCCTAGAGCAGAAAACAAGGCTGTTGATGCTATGGCCACCTTAGCATCTATTCTCCAATTGCAAGAACATGAATCATGATATTAGTTCCTGGTGGAAGAATTGTGTCATCCAACCTATGATTCCTTAGATAATCAGGTGATCTACACTATTGTGGGTCATGATTCCTCTCGCTATGCAGCTATTTTCTCCTACTTGCATGATCAGATTATTCCTAAAACCCTCACGTGCAACCAAAAATGCCAACTCCTTCGTAATGCCTCACACTACACTTTGGACTCTGGTGACTTGTATAGGAAGTGTCTAGATGGAACGTTTCTTAGGTGTTTAGAGCTAGAAGAGTCTGAGAAGGCACTTGCCGAATTCCACGATGGAATTTGTGGGGCACATTCTAATGGCCTTGCACTTGCTCAAAAATTGCTTAGGATAGGTTATTACTGGCCCACCATGCAAGCTGATGCTGTGTGCTATGCAAAGTCCTGTCAGAAATGTCAGCTCCATGGCAACTTGATACATGCTCCTGGGTGAGAGTTAATCCCTTCTGTGACATATTGGCCATTTCAGCAATGGGCCTTTGACTTGGTAGGAAAGATTCATCCAAGCTCATCTAGTGGTCATAAATTCATCATCATAGCAACAGAGTATTTCACTAAATGGGTTGAAGTTGTACCATTATCTGCTGCTACAGGAAAACATGTTGCCCTATTTATACTGAATCACATCATTTGCCGATATGGTATCCCATCCTCTATTGTTACGGATAATGGAGGGCAGTTCAAGAATAAGGATTTAAAACAACTATGCAAAAAGTTTTGAATTAAGCAACACTTGTCCTCTATTTACTATCCCCAAGGGAATGGCCAAGCTGAGGCCTCTATTAAAACACTGCTGAAAATCCTACACCGCACAGTTCACAAGTCTGGGAAAGATTGGCACTTGCAAATAAATTCGGCACTTTGGGCCTATAGAACCTCTATTCATACTCCTACAGGGGCTACACCGTTTTCTCTAGTCTATGGCTCTGAGGCTGTTCTCCCATTAGAAGTTGAGATACCTTCCTTGCACGTCTCCTTACATGGGTTAATAACCAATGAAGACCATAGAGCTATGCGAGTACAAGAATTAGAGACTCTTGATGAACATCGTAAGGCTACTTTTGATCACATGAGGGCTTATCATAAATGCATGTCTACACAATATAACAAGAAGGTTCACTCCCATGAGTTCTAGGTTGGTGAACTCGTGCTTAGATTGAATCCGAAGAATCAGCAACATCAAGAGTAGAAAGGGAAATTTGAACCTAACTAGTTGGGTCCTTACATTATCATAGTAGCATTTGGGTCTAGTGCTTACCAGTTGTCTACTTCAGAGGGTGAAGAGCTTGCAGAGCCTATCAACATCCTACACTTGAAGAAGTTCTATACTTAGAGGCTTGCTGCTCAGCTTAGAGGCTTGCTGCTTAGCTATCTTGTATATATCTATGATCCTGAAAAATCTTTAAAAAAATAAAATAAAATCTGTCAAGTGGTGAAAACCTGGAAACAGGCACTACTTGAAACCATTGCACCTATTTCTATCAGTCTCAATCATCCACTTTGCTACACATTTCCTAGCTTGGAATTGTTTCTTGTCCTCATCTCAAGGGCATAGCTACTTAGCCTATTGAGGTATTCTTGTGCATTAGGGTTTCTTTGACAACTCACAAAACAGTGTTTCTCAACACTACCCCCACCCACTTTGACATCAAGTGTTTTTCAATAATTTACAGATAGTTTACCTATAGTCTTCGATGTCATGATATTTCTCACTATCAGAATCAAGTCTTTAAGAAATGGCCAAGTGACTTACACACATGCACTTTAACACTTAAACGACTGAGCTATGCTGATCTTTATCTACTTTGTGTGTTGTCTATGATGATTTCTTTGCCATGTATTGCCTCTCTAATAGTCTTTCAAGGATGTCATTGACTAGAAGACTGGGGGCATGGGACATATTTTCTTGATTTCTGCTTGTGGGTATACTTTTGTTTGTCTATAGTGTTGTAAGAATTTATGCTGGTCCTATTCAACATGTTGACTTACAAATGTATCATCCTTGACTATTTTGCAAGACCGCACTTAGGTTTTATCCTGGCACTTATGCCTTGATACAGGTGTAATCTTGCTAAATTAAACTTAGGGAATCTAATCGTTTAGTTATCTTGACTTACATGTCTCTGATGCTTTTGGATTTCCACATACCTACCTAATATTGATCATATTCATAGCCTCATAGTTATACTAGTGATGGTTGTATGATCTCATGATGTCCCTAATAAATGCTCAATGATGAAATTAAGAGTCTAAATGTTATGAGTTTCTTGCTGGTAAACCACTTTGCATAGTAGCTTGCATTTTAGGTTCATGTCATTTTTCTAGTTGCACATTCCTACATGTGGGAAGAGCTCTCTCTCTTCATCTTTTCATGGACATATTAGCTAGCTGCTTTTATCTTTCACTTCTGCATGTCTTTTCACCTTCTTAATCTTTCACTACATTTCTTTGCTATCCTGTCATCACAAGGGGTTAATCCAAAAATCATCACATATGATCTATCCAAGTGTCACATTTTCACAAAAACATTTAAGTCTATACCATCCATATGAGAGATCAAAATCAATACACATAAGCATATAGACATACATGAGCTAAAAACAAAAATTGAAACATTACATGAAAGCTGAAACATACATTTTGAGACAAGTACACAAGAATATCGATAAACCCAGTATCTCATATATATATCAAATGTGTCATGGTACATATACAAATGTGAGATCCAAAATCTAGATATATGTTTCAAAAATACATGAGGTACAAATCAAAACACAATGTCATGTCTAACTGCCACCCTCTGCGGATGGTGCTAGCCCTGGTGGAGGAGCCTGTCTCCTATCCGGTGCCTGCACTACACCCTTTGATCTGCTCGCTCACTTCGAATAATCAGGAAGACCTTGTCCTGGTGGTACCACACTCCTATAGGTGGCATAATAGTATGCAGCTCATGCACCATGATGTGCTACCTCTCACCTCACAGTATCCCGCTCTCGACACAGCTCATCTACTCATGCCTGCTCATCCATCAGTTGTTGATCTCATACTACAATGGTCACCTGAGCTACCTGCAGCTCTGCCTCCAAGGCACAGATCTTTGCACCCTGCTCCTCTCCTCCTGCTGGCTGCTCTGTAGGTGCCTCTACCCTCACCGCTCGCCATCTCCTCAGGGGCACCTCCTCCTCTCCACCATCATCACCATTAGACTCTGATTACTCCTCCCCCTCCTACATTGCCTGTTCTCACATCCTCCTCTGCCCTACTCGGGAACTCTCCCCATCCATCTGACTACCACCTCTCCCCCTCCCTCTCCCTCCACCTCCTCCTCCTCCACCGCCACCTCCACCTCCTACTCCTGCAGGTGCTACATCTGGGTGTGTGAACTGGGGGAACGGGTGTCTCTGCACCTCATAAAGATACCCCGGATCAGCCCCTGCATCTACCACATCTGGGCGATAATCTCAAGGAGTCGCGACTAGTGTTGCAGTATCCTAAACTACTGTCTGATAGTCCATCATCGGTAGCCATCCCAATCCCTCATCTATGCGCATTTGGGCATAGGTAGTGGTATCCACTGATACCACCTGTCACTCTACAAACTGCCGCCATACACGACTGATCACAAACTACTCCACAATGTCTGCGCTCCAACCCACCAGCGGTCTGCTATACTGCATGTAGTCTAACTCCCAGGAATCTGACCACCACTGACACTCCCGGTATGGTCACCATGTGAATGCTGTCAGCTCATCAAACATGTTTCAGTAATAGGTCACATCTCCACTATGCCTCTATGGGATGAAACCTTTATAGCAAAAAATATACAGCTGGTCACACTCTCATGGCTACACCTGTGGTCAGATAATAGCGATGTGCTCCCAAGCCTAGATCTGCATTAACACTACTCTGCATGCCCATGACCCACCCTCATGGTATACTATCTCATGAAGCTCGTGGTACATCTTTGCCAGTATAGCAGGCCCCCATGGCATCCTATATGGTCGGGAGATCAGATCATATACCAGTCAACCCCATCCTAGTGGAAAGCCCTTCTAGCCTCGGTCTGTCACCAGGGCTTGGGCTACTAAAGAGCATAACAAGCTGGGAAAAGGATAATCATATCCATACTCAATCATCAATCTCTCCCAACTCAGGTGATAGTCCAAAATGGTCACATCTTGGAAAAGTTCTTGCTCTCACGCTCGCCCCTCTTTTGGGGTCATATCATAGTACACCTATGCCATCACCAAACTTAACATCAGTACACCTGGCATCCAACATTGAAATGGCTAAATCAACAAACTACTAACCAAGTAATTTACCAGCTCGCCGTGGCATGGCACTCGTAGAATGTGATATATGTCCTCGAAGGTAATTGACACCTCACCAGTCGGTAAGTGAAAGGTGTTATGCTCGCTATGCCACCTCTCTGCCAGCATAGACAAAAAACTGTGGTTTGCCCGAATATGGGGCATCTGTACAACCCAACGCAAGCCCATAGCCACTAGCGCAGTTTGCTCCTCATCGATCAAATGCTCCACAACATGCAAACCAACCACCTGGGAGCTCTAATCTGTAATGCCAGGAATACCTCCTGTTCAGGTAAAATAAGCAATCATCAGTAATAGTCACATGACGAAAACAATCATTAAGAAAAACAACAAAAATAGCCATGCGACACTGTTTACATAAAGAGTGTGACACATTTTTTGAAACATCGTCACGCAAAACTTTTTTTACATAACGAGTGTGACATTTTTATGTCGTACGACATTTTGCACTGAGTCGTGTGACATTTGGGTATGGCTGGGGTGACACTTTTTCTGAACGGTGCGATACTTTTTTTGGAAAAAAGTGTTGCGCGACAGTTTTTTCAAGCTTGTGCGATACTTTAAAAGTATCACGTGAATTTTTTTCAAAAATGTGCAAAAAAACTCACAAAAAGCTCAAAAAAGTGACAAAAAGGTAGTTACTTACCGACGCCCCATATCGCTCTAGCTAGTTGTGCAATCGGCTACGCTCGAAACAGTGTCGATGAAGAGGAATGTTCACCTGAGCCATGATGCTATGTGAACCACACAAAATCTCTCAAATCAGAAAAAGACAAATGAATAGTGAAAATGACACTTGGACCCCTTTTATAGCCTCCAACCTCACTTTGACCTAATTTTCAAACTCCTCAAAATTGCAAAAAAATTGCACCCATAGCTAATTTCGACGTCTTGGATCCATTTTTGAGATCAAAATCAAAATCTGAGTTCATCTTGATGGTCAAAATTGCATTTTAAAATTTTACCTTCTTCTAAGCAATTAGCTAACCATTTGAGGTCTAATCTTTGAATCATCGCTGGGGCATCTTCATTTCTTCATGACTTCATCATTTCTATGCTTCATATCTACTTCTATTCACCTTTTCACATCTAAATCCTCTTTCTACTCAATTTGACCTAATTTTTATGATTTATCTTTCGCGGTCAACTTTGGTCAAATTGGGGCATTTTATCAGTTTCTTATAGTCATTCTTGGGTTCTAATCATTTATCTATCATATCAGACATTGCTATATCTCGATTTTCTCATGTCTAGCTACTTTCTGCTTCCTCTTACCTCATTTCAATTTCGATCCCGAGGGGGCAAAAATATTCTATTGCTGATTATTACAGCTATCTATTTCTTAGGAGCATTTGTTTGACCTTATCACTTGCTCTCGATCTATTCACTTTGCTAGATCCTAGAATTCTTTTTGATCCTAACATCATCTTCCTAATGTTAAGTACTACTGCTATCAGGCTGTGCATTCAGGACTTGCTATCTATTTCTGCATTTCATTCTTTGGAATCAGATATCTATATCTATCATCGCCTACTTGACTTCGATTTTCTTTGACATAATGTGTTCCCAGATCGATCACACATTAGTCAAAGAGGGGCAAATATAATCACCTAAAAATGGTCATCTAGACTATTAACCCCCTTCTCAACATTTTGGCTAAATTAATTTAATCATTTATCTAGACCAAATTGCTAATAATCAATTTATTTGATTATAACCTATAGTTTGACTATGCTATCCTAAGTTCATTATTTGATTAAAAGAACATGTCCCCTTTTAATTAAATAAAACACCCCATTCTTCTAACCCACTTAAAGTGCACACATAAAGTCCTCTTTCTATTTTACAATTAAAAGAAAAGGCTTGTGAGACTTTTGTCTTATGTGATAAGTCAACTTATATTCTATTGGTTGACTTGTGTGTGCACATGGATCACTCCTCTTTTCGAATTCCACCATTGATCCACCATCTTCATCTTGATCTCTACTATTTGTATGACTTTAAAAGGGAGAGAGCTTTCCCCCTCAAAGGATCCACCCTCATTTGAATATTGTAATGTTGTAGGTTTTCTAATAGGTTTCTTTACAGCTTTGTGGAGAACTTCTCTTTCTTGTCTACATTCTCTCATCCATAGCATTCTAGCTTAGCTTAGCTTTCATTTTTACATGTAGCTTAAATCATATAGTCTAATAGTTGGATTGTAACACTCTCACCCATGCTTAGAATAGATGTACTTTTCATATTCATTCAAGCTTAATCTTTAGTTGCATTGCATCCTTGAGGAACTCTTTGGGACATTTGCATTCTTGCATCTTGTCTTTGGAACCACCCATTGCATGTTTTACTAGCAAGAAGAGTATCTCTAAGGCTCATCTAAGAGCCTTCTTATTCTTGAAATATACTTTCTTGCACTCCATGGATAGGGAGCTCTAAGCCGGCATCCAAGCATTTCAAACTCATGGAATCGTTTGGATAGAAGGGTTTAGAGTGTGACACATTTCTAGTGTACATTGCCAACTTAGCCTACCACCTATCCACCCAGTCTGTGATGGCCTAGAGAAGATGTACCCACTGGAACCACATGTCGCTAAGGGGCTTTCCTGCAATATTTAAAGATTGCTTATTTTGATAATGTGGGAAAGTGCCCACCGTAGATCGCCAAAGATCTAACGGCGCGAAAAGTTGCAGCTAGCGAAAGGAAATAACATGAGGTTTATCATTTTATTTGGTATTTAGTAGGCATTAAAATAATGTTAAATCTAGGAACTAGCCGTTGGGTGGGGTTTGCATTTGAATTCAAATTTTTTGGCAAGGGGCAAAAATAGGCAACATTTCTGGAAACTCATAGGGGATGTGAGCCTACTACGCATAAAACCAGTGACCTTGCACATCCATTAGGCTACAAAGTCATGAAAGAAGTGGGCCAGTGCACTGTAAAACCCTAGCTCTACCTCTGCAAGAATAAAACACAAAAAATCTAGAGAATCTGCCCTCTACAACTAAAACTAGAGGTTGAAAACCTTCTGCAAAACACATGTGCTCATGCACTTCTTGGAAAGATAGAAACAACAAAAAAGAAACTACACTACCTATGTATAGGAGAATCAAGCCCTCTTAGAAACATGGCATGAGGTAGATCCCATTGATTGGGATGGGAAAAACTTCACCACCAAGCTTGCTTATTTGAAAAGCATTGGCTTGCTTGCAACTTACAATCACATAGGGAGCACTCTATAGTACATCAAATTTTGAGTGCCTCTTTAGTTTTTCCCTATCTGCATCCTATTTCAAGACCAAGTCACCCTCCCTAAAGGTTTTGACCCTAGCCCTTTTATCAAAGTCTCTTTTCACCTGCTATTGATGTGTCGCCAGGGTCTACATAGCTCGATTTCTTTTTTCTTCCAGCTCCATCAGCTCTTCCATTCTCACTGTCATGGCATCATCTTTAATTAGCTACAGATGATGAGCTAGCTCTAGGGATGGGAATTTTAATGAAATTAGAAGCCTTGCTTCTCTACCATATATCAATATAAATGGTGAATTCTCTATCGACCTCTTAGGTGTTATCCTGTCAGCCCATAGAGTTGTTCTTAATTTTTTATGCCAACACCTTTGGTTATCTTCTATTGTCCTCATTATGATTTTAATTAAATTCTTGTTGGATGACTTAGCCAGGCCATTAGCCTGAGGGTAGTAGTTTGAAGACATGCTCAAATAGATATTATGGTCAATTGCCCATGCACAAATCTGAGCTCCTACAAAAGACCTTGCATTATCTGAAATGATGGTTGAAGGAGCACCAAACCTGGTCACAATTCCATCAAGGAACTCAACAACTAAAGATTATGTGGCATCCTTTAATGCAACTACCTTTGTCCATCTAGTGAAGTAATCTGTAGTAGCTAGAATCCACTTGTGATGAGAACTGGAAGGAGGATTAATAGGGCCTATGAAATCCAATCCCCATTGAGCAAAAGGCTGGTCCACTTGAATGGGATGAAGAGGAAGGGCTACAAGATTTTGCTTACTAGAAATGAAAGCACATTTTGCACATTTCCTCACATACCTATGATAATCATGAAATAGGGATGGCCAATAATAACCAACTCTCATGATCTTCATTACAGTTGTTCTGGCTGAGAAGTGACCACCATCAGGACCATCATGAAGCTCTTTGATGATTCTTTCAGCTTGGTCTATGTCAATTCATCTTAATAGGGCTCTGTTAAAATCTCTCCTAAAAAGGATACCGTCAACAATGACATAAGGAATTGACTACAATCTATACTGTCTCCTTTTAGCCCTATCTAATCCTTGAGGATATCCCTTGCCTAATAAGAAATTCTTCATATCATCCATCCAGTTTTTAGGGTTATCATTTCTTGCCTCTTGTTCCTCTGTAAGTATCATAACAACTTCCTCATATGATCTCTAAGATGATATCATTTGTTTGCACAACCCCTTCACTCTTACCAACTTGGTAATCTAGATGTCAACATCATATTCCATCACTTTTGTAATCCAACCAGCTCTTTTCTTACTAATATCTTTGCTCAAAAGGAAATCCTTTACACTGGCATGAGGTACTAACAAATGAATCTTATTATGGGACAAGAGGTGTTTGAATTTCTTCAAAGCTCTGATGACTGCAAGGGCCTGCTTCTCTACAAAATTGTACTTGTCTTCATACTCTTTAAGCCCTTCACTAAAGAAGGCTATGGGTTGTTCCTCATTCTTATCATTTTCTTGAGTCAAGATAGTAGAAATACCTAACTCACCACCTAGGGTATAGAGAATGAAATGCTTCTCAAAGTTTGGATTAATGAGGGTAGGGGTTGAGGCTATGGCTGCCTTGATCTCTTCAAAACTTTCTCTCCCTTCCTTGGTACATGCAAAGACCATACATTTCTTGAGCATAGCTATAAGGGGTTTCGCCATGGTAGCAAGATTAGGGATAAATCTTCTCACAAAATTTATCCTACCAAGAAAACTTTTCAGCCCTTTCTTGTGTTTAGGAAGAGGAAGAGCAAGTATTTCTTTTGTTCTCTCTAGATCAATAGTTAAGCCATCCTTAGATACAATGTGTCCTAATAATTTTCCTTGATTGGTAGCAAAGACACACTTGCTTGGGTTAAGAGATACCCCAAACTCTCTACACCTTAAGAATACCTATCTGAGATGATCAAAATGATCCCCTACATTCTTTGAATATACTGTGATATCATCAAGGTAAACTAACACAAACCTTTCAATAATATTCTTGAAAGCCATTTCCATTGCCTTTTGAAATGTAGAACCTACATTAGTTAGTCCAAATAGAATTTTACAATAAGCATAGGTGCCCCACTTGGTGGTGAATGCAATCTTGTATCTATCAGACTCCTTGACCAACACTTGATTATAACCAAAGAACCCATCAAGAAATGAAAACCTCTCTAAACCACTGACCTTGGACAAAATCTACTCCATGGAAGGAAGAGGATGGTGATCTCTAAGGGAAGCTTGGTTAAGGTTCCTAAAGTCTACACACAATCTAATTTCTCCATTCTTCTTCCTAACAGGGACAAGATTTGCTACCCACGATGAGTGCTTGATAGGGAAAATTATATTGGCCTCAATCAATTTGGATAGCTCCTTTCTCATTAAGGGTTCAATTTTAGGATTCAATGGCCTCTATTTTTGTCTTATTGGTTTGACATCATCAATTAAATCTATGGTATGCTGAAATGACCTTGGGTCAAAACCCTTTAAATCATCATACGTCCAAGTAAATATATCATTAAACTCTTGACATAAATGAATTAGACTTTTATGCTCAATCTCAGAACATACCTTTCTCAAGTTTAAGGACTTTCCATCAGTAATCATGATTGGAGTGTGATCATCTTGGTCAAAAACTAAGTTCATGACTCTACCTCTTGCTTGGTCATCATGGTTAAAAACACTTTCTAAAGTGATGAGACCCTTAGGAAATTTTTTGGAGCTGAGATTAATGATTTGGTCCCCATACTGATCCTACAATCTTGACTGATTTCTCTCTAAAAACTCTACTTCATTTTGCAAGAAACTCACAATTTGGTCATTGGATTCAAACACTTGCCAATGTATGTTATTGTTATGGATGACAGGCCTTACTACTATTTTGATTTGTTGCTCTTTCTTCTCCTCAAGATTCCCTGGCACATAATAAGATGCACCTATTGCTGCAAGTCTATCAACATGTCTATTTTCTCTTCTAGGGATGCTTTGAATATTAAATGCAATGAAACCTTCAAGAAAATCCCATACGCTATGTTTATAAGACTTGAGCAAACCATTCTTGGTGATATTCTGATTCCTCACTTGATTGACCACCAACTCACTATCTCCATATACACTTAAGCCTTGAATTCCTCTTTTTTGAGCAAGTAGGAGTCCTTGAATCAAGGATTCATACTCGGATACATTGTTAGTACAATTGAATTGGAGCCTAAAGGAGAAATAGTACCTTACTTGTGTAAGAGAAATCAACATCACACCAGCCCTTGATCCATTTTTATTTCTTGAGCCATCAAAGTACATACTCCATATCCCATTCATATCTTCTTTAGTCCCCACAAGATCGAGGACTAGAGCATCTTTCTCAAATATACAATTTGTACTAAGGCCTGTTTCAAGGGTTTCTGGCATAGGATCAAACTGATATGCATTAGCCCATTCATCTAAGATAAAATCAGGTATCTCTGCTAGGGAAGTAGTAGGCTCACTCACTATGTCATTCTCATCCACTTCTAGGATAGTGTAATTCATGTTGATGAGATTAGGGGTGTGTGGTTCAGTATGATGAAGGGATAGAGGCTCTACTCTAATTGAAGCTTTGGCCCCATATCTCATTCTAAAAAACATATATGACCAATCAGAACATATGTAACTCCCAATTTGGGTAGTGAAGTCTCTTGACAGACAAATGGAAAAATGTGCCTTGACTTCAGCAACTGATATATCCTAAGTTACAGTACAACCAAGGAATACATGTAGGGACATCTCTACATTCCTAAGGATCCCTATAGTCTTGACAGTACTACCATCCAACTGTAACACATCCTTAACAATGGGCTCATATTTCATCTCCAAAGCATCAGCAACACATCTAGGCATTACTGAACTACTAGCCCCTGAATCAATCATGCAATTGTGGACTAATTTATCCCCTATAATTAGAGAAACATAGAATGGAGGAGGTCTGACCTTTTTACTTGTTTCTTCCTCCCTTGATGGTTGTACTAGGCTCAAGGCACTTTCCATGCTAGGCGGTTGATCCTTTGGTTCAATACTCTCCAACTCTTGCTACAACAACCTCTTTTGCATGGGTATAGTAGCAACAACATCCCACATGGAAATATTCACATTTTTTTTCTTCATCTATTCTACCACACTGAATGGTGTAGAGGGCACTTTGGCAGAAGCCTTGGGGGCTACATTTGGAGGAGGTTGAGATGGAACAAATTGAGGATCATTTACATTCCTTCTGCCATTGTTTTGCCTCTGCTGCTGAGGGGTATTTGATTGATCATCTATTGCTGATTGCTCATGAGGTGTTACATTTGAAGTTGAGGCCTAATTAGGAGGAGGAAGGGTAGCATCTTCAATAGCTCTTCTTTTGCTCCTAGTATTGTCAGCAATGGAATCCTAGTTTACATTACAATGTTCCTCCATTTGATGATTCATAAAGGTGCAATCACCTTGTCCCTGCATATATGGGGCCTCTTTAAGTTGGCCCTCCTTGTATGATTGTCTTGTTGCAGCCTCTTGGATGGTCAAATCCAAATAAGATTCAACTTTCTGACACATGCAACGAGCATAAGAATAGTTACAAGAGGGACAAAAGTCCTGATCTTGGGCCATGTTGTTTTGAGGGACTATGGCCCTACTTTGATTTACATTTGAGGTTAAAGCATGGCTACCCTGTCTATTTTGATCAAAAGAATGGTTCCCATAATTTTGATTTGGAGGCCTACCATTGTTTAGAGTTTGATGCTGCAACTAATGAGCCTTACTACCTTGAGCTTGTTGTCTCTCCAAAGTCACCACCTTGTTGCTCATTTTCTGCATCACAGAGAAACTATCTTCTAGTTTCTTTTCTTGGCCCTACAATCTCTTATCTATGTTCAGCATCATATATTACATCATCTCCTTAATTTCATCTATTCCATTTAAAGATGTGGAGGCTTGAGGGACTAGAGCAAGGGATTGTGATGTAGAAGCTGTGGGAAGAGGAGCCATTTCTGGTTGATGGTTTGGGACATCAGAGAAGAAGGGCATAGGAGGCCTTGGAGCTAACTTCCCTCCTTGTATCAATATGTTTTCTTCCCTTATTGTTGTGTCATAAGCATTAGGTAAGGTATCCCCTCCCATGGTTTGGATTGTAGTTGTAATCTCACTATTAAAGGCTCTAAGGTAATGCAAGAAGGCATTACCAGGGGTAGGCTTCCTCTAAATAGGTATTCTATCCCATCTCTTTTGAAATCTATAGTTGAAATTAGTCATACATTCATGGGGGGCCCTTTTTATGGTAGTCAACTGCTCTAAAAGTGAAAAATGGTCACTTTTGTCCTCAAAGTGTTTGCATAGTCCTGCTCCTAACCCATCCCAATCTGTTATAGAACCATGAACCAAGCCTCTATAACACTTTAGTGCTTTTCCTTTCAGCAATGAGGCTAGAAGCCTAACTGCAACATCATCTTCTGTAATATCCATTTGCAACCTGTTGAATGTGTTCTGAGGGAGAGATAGAAGTTTCACTAGTAAACTTTGGTATACTTTTAAGTGCAACTATTGGTATGTCATGTCTTTGGGACAATAAAAGAGGACTTCCACCATTAAAGTTGGCAAAAGTATGAGCTCTGGGTTGTGCCATATAGGCAAGTGATCTATTGATATACGCTGATGGCAATCTAGGTTGAAATCTAATAGTAGGAGGAGTAGAGATAGATCTTATAGGGGTATTTGTTACTATTGCGCTCCTAACTAGTGATAAAGATACTCTAGCCCTCCTTCTTCTAGGATTTGAAAATGAAATCTCTTGGTACTGAAATTTACCTCTAGAAGATGCTCTTATTTCAGCTTTGGGCATGAATTACTGTAACTTTGGTCTGGAACCAGATGTGTTTGAAGCTCAGAGTCACCAAGTACTTGAAGAATGAACCTCTTGAAGGCTTGAACACCAAAGCCAGTACTATCTCCTCAGCATTAATCATGAAATATTTCTTCTTGACACTAGTAGACTTGAAATCTTCTAATATGAGTCCCATTGGGTGTGCCAAAAACTGTTGTCACAGAGGTTTGCACCCTTATCCAAAGTCTTACCTAAGGACAACCTTGTGAAACATGGAAACAACCTCCAAGCTATGGGACTTGAAGTCAGAGAAGGCCAGCTTCCTTGTACTATCAGGGTGCACCTAACTACTCTTGGAGAGGAAATGGGAGAAGGAATGCATGAAAAGAAAATCTACCTATTCTAGTCTAAGGGGGTGATGCACCAAAATAGAGTGTTCAAACCAATCTCTGCCCATACATGCACTATTGAACCATCATGACACCAAAAGATATACACAGTTAGACTTTTTTTAACCTAGCAACCACATGCAAATCAAAAAACTCAGATGGATGACACAAGGAAAGAGAAAATTCACTTATATATCATTCACAAGCCAGAAGAGATACAATCATGCAGATTGCCGATATCCACAAAATACCAATGAAACGCAAATAGTTCTTGCACTTTACATCAACGGCTAAAGGAGATAAGGCAGAATGCCATACAATTCAAAGGCAAGGGAATTTACGCTGAAGAT
Source organism: Cupressus sempervirens (assembly GCA_028749045.1). Taxonomy (NCBI): domain Eukaryota; kingdom Viridiplantae; phylum Streptophyta; class Pinopsida; order Cupressales; family Cupressaceae; genus Cupressus; species Cupressus sempervirens. The sequence goes on from CM053786.1 coordinate 551,385,595, forward strand.
TTGTAGAGCAATATCAAAGAAATCAGAGAAGGGTCGACCTAAACAAAATCTACAAAATTTGCCTTTATAGTTCAGGCATAACTGAGATTTCCTCTAACTACAATTACTCTACAACCACTGGATTTAAGCCCTACAGAGAATAATCATGGAGAAAATTTGATCTGGGTACATATCCAGATGCAATGATATCTGATCTTTGTTGGAATAGGGCCCTAAGAAGATAGAAATGACACCATTAAACCATTCTAACTGGTAGATGGATCGGATCAAAGGTGATAGAGTGTTCCTCTTTGTTTTGGATTCACTTGAAAGTGGTTGGAATCGATCATGAGGGTCAAATTTGTGCAAAAAATCCTAGTTTTCCTTTGTTTCTATCTCATGAATTAGCAGGGTTAGCAAGTCAACCTAACTCTACAAGAAAAATAAGTCATGTGGGCCAATTAGTTTATTTCATTCTACCACTTTGCAAGTCTCCACACAGTTGACCAACCTCTCTTACTAACCGCGCATGCTTCTCAAACCCTGACCACGATGTAACCACCAACTGCCAACCTTAATTGCACTGCCTCTACTATTAATACCTTAGCTGGGCCCGTAAGGACATGTGTCGTGAGGGTGCTTCCCTGCAATATTTAAAATCATTGTATCTTCATAATGTGAGAATGCCCTGATCGTTGATCTCTGTGAGATTGATGATCGTGAAAGATCCCCATTACTACACTTGCTCCCTTTGAAATTTTAGGGGCCCACGAGACACTCAGCACAACTTGGCATCCACCTTGGCAAACAACTGGCACCATCCTGGCGACCTACACAAGAAAAAGGGGTCCACAAAGACACGCGGCAGCAAGGCACTTGCCCACATTACTTAATGTCCTTGCATCTTGTTATTATGGGCATGCCCCAACGATGGATCAGATCACATTGGATGATGGAAGGCACAATTAGGAATATGGAATGTCATGGAACAGGTGTCACAAAGGGGCATGCCCACATTGTTTAATTACCTTGCAACTCTATCTTGCGGGCATGTGCCAGTCATTGATCTGATCGCATCGAATGGTGGATCTCATCAAGTATCTTCCTGCAAGAAGGGTGGGCTCGTGATGTCATCTGGGATAGATTTCACCAAGGCGCTTGCTCACATTGTCAAAAAGTCTGTCAGAAAACAAAATGCGAGGAAGTGGGCACCAATAGAATTGCCAGCTTAGCCTACCACCTCTCCACCCAGTTTGCGATGGCCTAGAGAAGATGGACCCACCCGAACCATGTGTCGCTAAGGGGCTTTCTCGCGATGCTTAAAGATCACTTGTTTTGATAATGCGGGAAAACACCCATCATAGATTGCTAGAGATCTAACAACGTGGAAAGTTGAGGCTAGTGGAAGGAAATAACATGAGGTTTTATAATTTTATTTGGTATTTCTCAGGCATTAAAATAATGTTAAATCTAGGAACTAGCCATTGGGTGGGGTTTGCATTTGAATTCAAATTTTTTGGCAGGGGAAAAAAATAGGCAACATATACCACTACTATGGAGAATTTTGGCACATTGGAGAAAATTATGTGAAACATCACATGAGAACAAGAGACATCACTAGAAGGTGTTTTATTTGTACAAAACTTGGACATCTTTCCAAGAACTGTATGAACACTGGAAGGATAGAAGATGAAAAGAAAGCCAAAGATGATAATATCAAAAAGTAGATGAGGTAGAAATGAACTCCAAAATCTTCTAAGAATGCAAGTACAAACTATGAAGCACATGTCACTCCAAAATTGGGTGATTCAAGCATTTCAACTTGATCTCCCACAAGAATGGTTGGAACTAAGACTCTAAAGCAGACATCTTACATCAATTCCAGCTAGCTAGAAGGTAAGATCCATATGAGCATTCAAGATGGAAGGGAATCACCCAGTGACTAAGGAAAATCAAGACCTTATTGAGCTAGGTTGGGATACTCTAAAACATTGTGTGGACACTGAGTTATGAATAAATCTACTGAGCACTAAGGTTGAACTAAGTGGAAGACAATATGTCACTGATACCAAGAATTTATGGTGATTGAAAAGTGAAAATCTGTTAAAAGGAAATAAATTGAATTCATTTATCACTGTAAATTTTTGAAGAGCTATTTGCAAAGGGAAATTTCTGTGCTTCCAAGAAATCTATGTGTTTGTTATTGAATATTTTCATGTTTTCATAAAACCTATTGAGCATGGTGTCTTCCAATAGAAAAATAGGAAAGGATCTGAGATGTTGGTTCAAGGAGTCAGCTGGAAGGCAACAAACTTCAAGATAAGCATAAAAATTATAGAAGCACTTGATCCAACTAGAGCTTAGTCATGGATTTGATGCAAGGGAAGATAGGGAAAACTAGGGCCAATGGCACACCCAGTTCTCTGAACCACCCTGCAAGAGTTAACACAGCAGAAATCTAACACATAGAATCAACAACTAAAGGAGGAAGAGCAAACACTTTCATTGATTCTTCAAATATTCAACATACACACCTAGCTATAAGGCCTTTTGGGTTACAACCAAATACAATTACATTCAAATCCAAGATCTAGCAGCAAATTTGCACTTTCCAGTTCTGCTCTTAAATCATCTCTTCAAACTAACTGTCTAAAAATCCCTAGCTCTAAGTCTAAACACTTTATTTATACTAGCCAAAATGGCTTACAAATCATTCAAGAACACAGAGAAGCCACAAGTTATCTCTCATAAAATATTAAATGAAAATAAACCTATCATTAAATTCTTGAAGAGCCACAAGTTAGCCTACATCAGCAATTAAATGTCCAAAAATTGATGTCTGAGAAAAATCATGATACCTCCTAGCTTTGATTGAGTTAGAAGTTTCACTTTGAATTGTAGGTAGATATTTAGGTCCTCTACAACCCCTTAAGTGATCAAAGTTTGATTCCTTAAGGATAAATTTGCATCCATAGTGAAAGTCAAGCATAGAAAATTGTCATGTAGAACTGCTAGAAATTGATACTCCAAGAGAATTGCCATATCTCCTAACTTATAAGGAGTTAGAACTTGTGACTTGGACCATAGATATTAATATAGGCCCTCTTAAATTATTTAATTGCATAGACTCTCATTAATTATGAAAAATTAGTTACATAGTCTGAAATAGGTACCCAAAAACTAGAAAACATAATTTCAATAGCAAGATAAAAAATAAAAATATGCAGGATAGCAGTACAACCCAAGATGCTCCTGCATCAAACAACTAGGTTTCGAAGAAATGATTCTCTTGAATCATTGAGATGTCACAACTTGAGCTAAATCCAACTTAGATTGAGAAATCCATGAAGCATCTTCCACAGGTTTGCTCTTCCACTTCACTAGATATTCATAATAATTTTTTCCTCTTGTGCTCTTACCAATTCTCTAATCCAATATCTATTCAACTTCTTCAATTTACTTCTTAGGATAGTCTTTTGATACAATAACTTCATCATTTGACTCATGATAATTGTATAAATCAGCAATATTGAATATAGGAGATATATCCATGTCATCAGGTAACTCAATTTCATAAGCATTTCTACTATCAAACTTCTTCAAAATCTTACAAGGTCCAAACTTCTTCATCTTCAGCTTAGTATATGTTCCAATAGGAAATCTCTCTTTCTTTAGATGAATAATCAGCTCACAACTAACTTGAAAATCATGATATCTCCTAGACTAATCAACATTCTCCTTATACTTCTGATTACTTTGTTCTATCCTCAACTTCACTTCCTTATGTAAAGACTCCATAAAATTAGCAAATTCTTCTCCTTTAGCAATTCTCTTTTCTTCACCAGCAATATCTCTCAAATCTAATACTCTTCTAGGCTTCATTCTAATAACAATCTCAAAAGGTGTCTTCCCTATACTTCTATTCACAAAATTATTATATGCAAATTTAGCTTGTGCCAATACCTTCTCCCAAGTACTTGGCTTATTCCCCACTAAAAATCTTATTAAATTACCTAAGCTTCTATTTACAACCTCTATTTATCCATCTATCTATGGATGGAATGTAGAACTAAACTTCAATTCACTACCCATCGTCTTCTACAAAGTCTTCCAAAAATAACCAACAAACTTACTGTCATTGTCAGAAATAATACTTCTTGGTAATACATGCAATCTCACAATCTCTTTAAAGAAAAGTTCAGCAACATGCTCTAGATTTGATGTCTTCTTACATGGTATGAAATGAGCCATCTTGAAAAATCTATCTACTACAAAAAATATAGAATCATACCCCTTCACTATCTTAGGTAATCCAAGAATAAAATCCATACTAATGTCACTCGAAGGTTTCTTAGGAACAATAATAGGTGCTTACAAAATAGTATTTTGACTCACTCCTTTTTCAATTTGACAAACTCCACAACTCTTTACAAATTTATAAACATCCTTATACATTTGTGGCCAATAATACTTCTCTTTTAGCAAACTGAATATCTTATCAATTCCAAAATGTCCAACCAATCCACCACTATGCTTTTCCTTAATCAGATTCAACCTCATAGAACTTATATGAATACACAATTGAATAACTTTGAACAACATACCTTATTTAATGAAATACTCATCATACTTACTTATGTGATTGGTAAAATTTGGTGCTATGCACTCTCTCCAAACCTCAAAAAAGTCAGAATCAGCATCATACAACTCTTTCATTTCATCAAAACCAAGAACTTCAACCTTCATTTCAGTCAACAAAGAACATCTTCTACTCAATGCATCAGCAACTCTATTAATAACTCCAATCTTGTGCCTAATTACAAATGTAAAATTTTGCAAATACTCAACCCACTGCATATGTCTTTGATTCAATTTATTTTGACTCCCCAAATATTGTAAAGCTTTATGATCAATATACATCAAAAACTCCTTGGGAATCAAATAATGTCTCTACTTCTTCAATGCTTGGACAATAGCATAAAATTCTTGATCATATACAAAATATTTCTTTTTTGCATCATTCAAATTTTCACTAAATAAAAGCAACAAGTTTACCTTCTTGACTTAATACAGCTCCTATGACATTCCCACTTGCATCACATTCAACTTGAAATACTTTGTTGAAATTAGATAAAGCCAATACAGGTAATTTGGCAACCTTTTGTTTCAAAGTTTCAAAACTCTTATCAGCTCCATGTTTCCACTTGAATTCCTTTTTATCTCCCCTCATTGTCTTAGTCATAGCATTACAAATAGCATTGAAATTCTTTATAAACTTTCTGTAAAACCTAGCCAAACCATGAAATGATCTTAACTCAACCACATTCTCAGGTGTAGGCCATTCCAAAATTACTTTAACCTTTTTAGGGTCCATCTTCAATCCATCACCTGAAATCACAAATCCCAAATACACAATCTCCCCTTGCATAAAAGAACACTTTTTTAGATTAATCAACAACTTTTCCTCTTTCAACCTCTACAATACTTTTCTAATATGTTCAAGATTTTATTCCTTAGTCTTACTAAATATCAAAATATTATCCAAATAAACAATCACAAACTTACCCAAAAATATTTTCAGAACTTCATTCATCAACCTCATGAAAGTAGTAGGTGCATAGTCAAACCAAAAGGCATAACCAACCATTCATACAAACCATATTTTTTCTTGAAAGTAGTCTTCCATTCATCACCTTCTTTGATTTTGATATGATGATAGCCACTCTTCAAATTAATCTTGGTAAAATACTTTTCTCTACTCAAACAATCCATTATGTCATCCATCCTCGGCATAGGAAACCTATATTTCATTGTGATTATGTTAATAGCTCTGGAACCAGTACACATTCTCCATTCTCCATTCTCCATTCTTTTTAGGTGCTAATATAGTAGGTACAACACATGAGATCAAATTTTTTTTTTTATCAAACCTTTCTACAACAACTCATTCGCTTGCCTATTAAGTTCTTCATTCTCTGTAGGTGTCCATCTATATGGTGCTTTTGTTTGGAAAGCTAGCTCCAAGAATTAGATCCATACAATGACTTATGCTTCTTACTGGAGGTAAAAACCATTAGGAATATCATCAACAACAATATCTTTATACTCATTAAACAATTATGTTATTTCTTCTGGTACTCGACTACCACTATCAACTTCTACTACTTGGTCATTATTACCAACACTCAGTCCTCTAGATACTATAGCAAAACAAACTTGATTCTTCTTTACTTCCTTTTCAAATTGCTTTCCATTAACCATGCAAACTTTTATTTTAGTACAACTAACCTCATCTAGACTTTCAATCAAAGACAACAATATTTGTTTCTTCCCATTGACCTAAAGAGTATATTGAGTCAATCTTACATCATGCATAACATATATATCATATTGCCAAGGTCTGCCCAACAAAATATCACAACAATCCATAGGCATAATATCACACAAAACTTCATCAAAGTAATGTCCAATTTTGAACTTCACAATACATTGCTCACTTACCAATATCTTATGCTTATCTTTGATCCATGAAACATGATAAGGCTTGGGATGTTTTAGCCTCTACAACTACAACTTTGTAACCAACTCTTCTAATGCCAAATTTGTTGAACTTCCACTATCAAGGATCACCTTGCAACATTTTTCAGCCATCTTACATCTAGTCTTGAAAAGACTACTCCTTAAAATAGGTTCCTCATCACTTCCCTTATTATGTAAGGTTCTTCTAACCATCAAATTTTCTCCAACCCTAGGTCCACTTGGTGAACTCTCAACATCTCCTTGAATCACATCACTTCTATTATTTTTCCCACTTTCAAAAGATCTACATTCAAAAGATCTATGCCCTTCTTTACCACATCTGAAACAATTACCACAAAAACTACCTCTAGAATAAGAATTACCACTTCCTTGGTAAGATGTAGTACCTCCTCAGTAGGAACTGGTGAGTCTAAAAAATGCCTTTATTTTGTTATGTTTAAGATAATTTATGATACTCTGTTTATCCTTGTTTTAACACTTATAAGCCTATGTTTGATAAACCTTTGATGATTTATGGGGTAGAAAAACTGTGTTATCTTTTGCCTAAATTATATCTAATATGCAGTATTTCATATAAATATCCAAATGTGCATTCTTATGCTTGAATTTAGTTTGATGGATTTTTATTTGCAAATATGTCTTATATCATAACTAACCTGATGATAAGGATTAAAGGATGAGCGATAGAATCCAGAAGTTGGTTGCCGACAGCATTCAAGGAGAAATGAGCATCAAGGAACAACCACAAAAAGGAAGTTATAACCACTCCAGGAAACATGACAATGAATAAGGAGGAGTTTTTATGAGCCATTACCTTCTCTACATTTACGTTGTAACAAGTGGATGCCGCGACTTCTTTGCTCCCTCCTCAATTCCATTATCCTTCCTTTCCGTTTTCAGTTGTTCTCCTATATTCTCTCCTGTGGACTTAACTTAGGATAGTTATTTTTCTGTTATGTAATAAAGAGTAGATTCCTTATATATGTCAAGATCGACTCCTATATGTGAAGTTTTTATTTTTTGGTTTTGATAAGTTTTATCGAGTAAGAGAGAACACTAATTCATAGTTTGTTGCAGTTGTGTTTTACAATTCTGAATTATGTAATGACTAATTAATGAAATGAATTAGTTCTCTTTAGTTTCTATCCTATGTTGGTAGATTAGAGAAGCCAACCAAGGGGGCCCACTTGGAAGGTGGATTAGATTAGGATAGAATAGATTCATTTTACTAAGCATTAGCAGTATTTTAAGTAAGACGTAGCTAGTTAATTCCTTCTTGTAGCATCACACTTCATGAACGTTCCTACAGCATCTGCGAGAACAGTCTCATGGATGAGTCAAGATGGAATCTCTATTATCTTTTCATTGTGTTTTCAACATTCATAGATTCAGTAGTTTCCTTTCCATAGTAGTAGTGTAGTTTCCTTCCTTTGCATTTTTACTTTCCTGTAGCACAAGCATAATGACTCATCAAGGTACCTAGTGCACATATTGTGCCAACCATTTCAAGTATACGTCCATGGGTTGACAATCTAAATGCACCTCATGGTAGGGGAAAAGTAGTCCTTAGCTTGAATATATTATTCCTAAGCTAGGCCTAGCGCATGACTATGGAACACCTATTGTGAGGCAGTTCATTTTTGGCACCATTGCCAAGGATGGTGTCAAGCTAGGAGCATTTTTGAGTCATAGTTTTTAGATTAAGTTCTTTTTACCAGTGTGAAAATTTTAGTTGCTTGCATCGAAGAGGAAGACGATGAGATGAATATGGAAGATTTCTTCCACATGGATCTATTAATTTGAATGAAGAAGTTGAAGAAAAAGTTGAGTTTCCCTTTGAAGACACAAGTCTTGTTTTCCCCACAGTATCATCATCAAGAGTTGAATCCCTAGATATATCTGGTCTCCAACCTTTCATTGAAATATTGACTAGTTTTCTTGATAACACTACCTTGAATCCACCAGTTGTTAATCACCCAGTGCCTAACATTCTTTTTCAGCAGCAACCTCATAATCCAGTCCCACCAGTCATGGCACAACCCACTTTTCCATTTCCACTTCCAAGTCTCATAACCAATGCCAATCTCAAGAATACACCTCCCATTGCTCTTTCAAAGTTCTATGGCCTTGCAACTGAAGACCTTGATACCTTCTTGTTTGAGTTTGACATCCTTTGTCATAGTTTCAACTACAACACTGATGCCCATAAGCTTAAATTATTTCTAGCCACATTGAAAGAATCAACTTTATGATGGTTCATGGGCTTAGGAGCCAATGTAGCTGTAAATTGGGATGAAATGCAAGCCTTGTTTTTGGAAAAATATAAAGAATATTGCAAAGCATCTGGCACAAGAGGAGATGATATCTTTAGGATATCACAGATGGAGGAAGAGACATTAGAAGACTATGTTTCTCAATTTTTATATACAATACAAAAGAATCCTCAGCACACATTTTCTGAAGATTCCCAAAAACTAGTCTTTCTAAGAGGAGTGAGTGAAGACTGTTTGGAAGCATTGGACCTGATGGCTGATGGAGATGTATATCATGCTCAATGGGATGACCTCAAAAAGATATGTCAGAACTAATCAAGTTCAACCATGAAGAAAGGTCGAGAACCCCATTCTACGATTACAAAAGGAATTAGTCAAGGCATTTCAAAACTTGAAATATCCAATTTTTTATCAGATTTCAAACAAGACATCAGTAATGATGTCACTACATAGTTGGATACAATGACTGCAAAGAAGAAGCAAACAGAGGCTGAGTTACAACTAGCTAAGTACTGTCCTCATTGCCGAAAGCAAAAGAAGGATTGCCACTATAAATTGGTTGCAAGCATGGAGAACCAACATCTTCCAACTGAATATGTAAAGATAGATGGGGATGATGAGCAAGTATTCTTTGTTGCTCAACGTCGACCATGGGCTCAACGTCAAGGTATGCCTCAAGACCCCTTGCAAAATTTAAATTCATATGGTAATCAATGGCAAAATTGCAATACCCAAGGTCCTCCACAAAACCAACCCAATTGGAATAATGCTAGGAAAAATAACCCACAACAGTCTCAATGGTCTCAAAATTTCCAACAACCTTGGCCTAACCAGCAGAATAACCAATGGCCCCAGAACCAACAGAACCAATGGCAACCACCCCAAGGGAATTGGCAATCTCCAAACCAAGGGAATTGGCAATCTCTAAACCAATGGAAGGGATCTCAACAATGGCCTAACCAAAATATTGGTGTTCCACAATTACCCCCTCCAGCTCAACAACCTGCTTTAATGCCACCACCTATAAATAGTGGACCTCAAAAGAAAACACAACTACCTATACAGCCTCAGCCAAATCCAAATAGAAAACCACAACAGCCCATGTATAGTACTGATACCCAACAGTACCCTGCTTATGCCCTAGATGTCACAAATATACATTTGAGATCTAGAACGACCTTACCAGCACCAAGGCCACCTCTTATAACTGAAGTATCAGACTCTCCTGCAGCATTAGAACCTTTGGTTGATGAACCTATTGACCCAACCAATGTTACCATACCAATACCAGATCAAACAATAGTAGAGCCTCCTTTTCCAAACCAACTAATACAAAAGGAACAAAGCAAGGAACAACCCTTTGACATTGTTAACCAATTGAAGAATATGCATGTCTGAATACCTTTGTTTCAAGCTATTAAGGACATTCCTGCTTATGGAAAAGCTATAAAGGAAGCTTTTCTAAAGAAACCTGGAAGGAAGAAGAAAATCCTACCACACTTCATGTTGTTGGACATTTAGCTGATATCATGTTAGGAAGAGAGATTTCACCAAAATATTCTAACCCAGGGAGTCCAGTAGTAAGTGTCAGCATCAATGGTCAATTTTTTAAAAATGCCTTAATAGATTTGGGAGCTGCCATAAATGTGATGACTAAAGAAACCATGAAGAAGTTACAAATAGAAGGATTAAGGCCCAAACCAACTATTCTGCAACTTGCAGATAGTTCCATTGTCACTCCTGATGGAATGATAGAAAATATTCTGTGACCTTAGATTCCCTAGAATATCCTGTGGACTTCATGATTTTGTCCCCTAAAGTAAACCTATTTGGTTATCCTATCATTCTAGGTAGACCATGGTTGGCCACAGCTGATGCAAACATAAAATGCAGATCAGGGAATATGACAATATCAAATGGCCAAGCAACCAAGCAATTTGATCTATATCCTCCTGCACAACCATTACCAGATTTGGGTACATCTTTTTGGCCAGATTTAGGAGATGAAGAAGAAGAGATAAATTCCATAGTACAACTTGTGATGTTACATAGGTAATCTTTTCTAAAGTTGCAAGAAGAAGATTCAGTAATCCAGAGCATCCTTACCAACACCTGTGTGGTAGGAAAAGATGTGTCTAAAAGCTTTGTATTAGAATTGATTACATATGAGGAGTGTGATACAAGTTGTACTTTACTTAAGGAACCTAAAAATCTTTGTTCACTACTTCCCTGTGAATTAGAAGGAAGCTCAATCTCTGAAATTGCTATGGTAGAATCCACTATTCCTATTGAACTGAGTAAAGGCCATAAACTGCATGTTAACCCCAAATTGACATCCGTACAGATGGAAAAATTAAAAGAATTGCTTCAGAAACATGAGAAGACTTTTTCTTGGGATTATGATGATATGAAAGGATTAAGCCCTACACTGTGTACCCATAGGATATACATTAATGAAGGTTGTCTACCACTTCGTCAACCACAAAGGAGGATAAATCCAAGCCTCAAAGAAATAGTCAAAACAAAATTGCAGAAACTGCTTGATGCTGGCTTTATCTATCCTATATCTGATAGTAAATGGGTATCACCGCTGGTTATAGTACCTAAGAAAGGAGGAAAATGGAGAATTTGTGTAGATTATAGGGAGTTGAATAAGGCTACTAAAAATGATCATTTTCCTTTACCCTTCATAGATCAAGTTTTGGATACACTAGCTGGAAAAAAGTACTTCTCCTTTTTAGATGGATACAGTGGCTATAATCAAATCAGTATTGCTCCTGAAGACCAAGACAAAACTACATTTACCTATCCATGGGGTACTTTTGCATACTCTGTTTTACCATTTGGTCTTTGTAACACTCCTACAACGTTTCAACAGGCTGTAATTAGTATTTTTGCTGATATATCACATGATTGTATGGAAATCTATATGGAAGACTTTACAACATTTGGAGTTACTTTTGAAGAAGCAATGATAAATCTTGAAAAAGTTTTGGTAAGATGTCAAGAACATAATTTGGCACTAAATAGTGAAAAGTGTTTCCTGATCATGCAAGAGGGTGTGGTACTCGGTCATTTCATATCTACTGCAGGTATACAAGTAGACCCAGCTAAAATTGAGGTAATTAAAACATTACCCATACCCACTAAATTAAAAGATATCATATCTTTTCTGGGACATGTTGGATATTACAGGTGTTTTATAAAAGACTTTAGTAAAATAGCCAGTCCCTTGTATAAATTGCTTACAAAAGAAGCTGAATTCAAATGGACACCTAAGTGTGATAAAGCTTTCCTGTAGCTTAAGCAACTTTTAACCATAGCCCCAATTTTACAAGGCCCTGATTGGAACCTACCTTTTCACATATATACAGATGCTTCTGATTATGCCATAGGAGCAGTTTTAGCACAGAAACACTCAAATCTTGAGAATGCCATTTATTATATTAGTAAGAGTCTTCATGGTCTAGAACTGAATTACACAGTGACTAAAAAAGAATTGTTAGCAATAGTCTATGCTCTAAATAAATTTTGCCATTACGTCACAGGTTATCCTATCTATGTTCATATTGATCATGCAGCAATCAAGTATCTCATGAACAAACCTACTATAACTGGTAGGTTAGCAAGATGGTTACTATTGTTACAAGAATTTGACATAACCATAGTAGATAAGCCTGGAAAAACAAATGTTGTAGCTGATTATTTTTCAAGAATCAATCATCATGATATTGACACTACTCTGGTAGATGATGCATTTCCAGATGAACATTTGTTTCATATTGCTATTAAAGTTCCATGGTATGCAGATATTGCTAACTACATTGCAACTAATAGGACACCAACACATTTTCCTTATAAGGAGAGAAAGTTGCTCATACAGAAAAGCTTCCATTTCTCATGGATAAACAATTTTTTGTTCTATATTGTACCTGATCAAGTTATGCATAGATGTGTAAGAGAAGATGAGACATATGATATTATGCATGCATGTCATAATGAGCCCTGCGGAGGACATTTTGCAGCCAAAAGAAGAGCTTTCAAAATCTTAGCCACTGGTTACGATTGGCCTACCCTTCATAAATATGCAATCAATTATACAAGGAAGTGTGACCAATGCCAAAGAATGGGTCGCCCAACCAAAACAAATGAAATGCCTTTGAACCCTCAAATGGTGTTAACACCATTTGACAAATGGGGAATGGACTTCATCGGTCCTATTGATCCTCCATCCAATGGAAAGTCTTATATTCTAGTTTGTACTAACTACCTAACCAAATGGGTTGAGGTTAAGGCTATGAAACATGCTCGTGATGAAAAAGTTGTCGAATTCTTGTATGAAGAGATTTTTAAACGTTATGGAGTTCCTAAAGAATTGGTTATTGATCAAGGCACACAGTTTACTTCTAACCTTATTTCAGAATTGATGAAATAGTATAACATCAGGCATCACAGATCCAGTCCTTACCATCCACAAGCCAATGGACAAGCAAAAGTTACCAACCATGAGCTGGAAAATATTCTAACTAAAATAGTCCATTTGCATCGTCGAGATTGGACCAGCCGGTTACAAGAAGTTGTTTGGGCTTATAAAATAATTTGAAAAACCACTACCGGATTCACACCATTTGAGCTTTTGTATGAGAAAGTGGCAATGCTTCCAATTGAATTTGAACACAAGACTTTAAGAATAGCCTTGACCTTAGATATTGATCTTCCTACAGCACAAAGAGAATGTCTCCTGAATCTTAATTCTTTGGATGAAATGTGCAAGACCGCTTTAGAACATACTGAACTGGTGCAAAAATAGAGAAAACATTGGCATGATTCTCATATCCTCAACAAACAGTTCAAAGCTGGTGACTAGGCATTATTGTATGATTCTCGCTTTAAGGATATGCTAGGGAAGCTGCAGACGTGATGGTTAGGACCATATCAAATCATCCATGTCTTTGACAATGGAACAGTTCAACTAACCACAATTGATGATATGCCTTTCAAAATGCTGATCAATGGTCATTGACTTAAACTTTACAAATAGCCTCAAATAAAAGTCGATTTCATGCAACAGTTTGAACAATCGGATCCAACAACAACTCAAGTATCTTTTCCTACAGCAGAAGGTGAAAACCTTCTACCTGCTCCTCTTCAAAATTAATTCTAATTTGCATGTCCATAATAATAACTTTATGTTCGCATAAAGTCCATTTTCTTTTCATGATATTTCTTTCCATTCATATCTTAATCTTCCATCCACCCACCTCACTCCATTTCTTAATCTTCCATCCACTCACTTTCTACATACTTACGTTTTTGTGTTTTCAATCAAATCTGCACATGCTAATGGATGCTGCCATTTACATTATTTATGCCACCTTTATTTTTTGGAGCATGTGACAATCCGCTTGGTAGGTATAAACATTTTCAAACTATTATTCATTTATAAGTTTGCAGATTTTGTTAATTATATCTAATACTGCATAGTCTTTATAATTACAGTGTATTCCAGTCCCTAACCCATACTAGTCTGACACGTGAGGACACTTGTCATAAAATTAGCAGGGGGGCAGGGGAGTGTCGCACTATCCAATGACATGCCTGATTAACTATGATGATTTTTGAAAATCTTGGCATTACCCTTTATTAATGAGAGTTTTTTTCCATAAGTATGCCATGTCAAGTGTTGTACTCTCACTTTCTAAATGAATTTTTCTTTGTTCGTGCCAAATTTTTCATGCTAAGCCATGATGTGACCTATTTTTTTAAAATTTTGGCATTTGAACCATGTTTTCGAACAATTTCTATGCAAATTCATGATTTACTTTTACCTAAAGTTTAATTATGGCACATAACAATTGGTTATGGCAATTAATGTTCCCAAAAAGAAGTGGTGAAGCATTTGAGAAATAACGCAAAGTTTTAAAGTTTGCATTCAGAAAGGGAGAGGGAAACAGAGTAGTAGAAGTATCAAGAAATGGGAGGAGGTTTACAAAGAAAAGAGTTGATCGAGCACATTTTGTTGCTCTCTGATGTAGAAGCAGTAAGAAGATTCAATGCATGCGGGTGGTTAGGTTATTGTTTGAATTCAACAACATATGATGAAGAAGCAGCTGTAGAATTCACTAGGACATTTGATGAAGGTGAAGCTTTTGTGTAGGGTTTGACAATAATTGCAACAAAAAAATGAATTGCAGAAGTAATAGGGTTACCTCCTGTTGGAGAGCATTATCCGAGCTCGCATGACGCTAGGTCAGCAAGGGGCCAATTCACTACCCCACATGACCCTCCATTGGATGTTATAAAGCATGGGTGCAAGAGATTGTCTTCGCCGCCTTCATACCCTAACCTAGCAATACATGTCATCAGGTATTTTACTTGTGAAGGCAGATTTTCTCACTTACATGCACACCATTTTAAGTTGCTTAGTTGTATAAGGCACAATATTGCCGTGAATCTTCCAAATTTTCTGTATAATATGCTCTGTATTAGTGTAGAAGAGACTCAAAAAGGGAAAGATAATTCTGTCACTCACCATGCTTTGATTAAATTGTTAATAGAAAGGTCTCTTAGGGACGTATCCCCTTTGACATGGGATGACTTTGTGAAATTTAAAACCCTACAATCCCAAGTTGACCCTAGTGAATGGCAGGGTGAGGAAACCGTAGTTCCCAGTAGTGAGCCTGCAGAACAAAATATTGAGGGAGCTGAAACAGAAAACGCACAAGGGATTGAACCAAAATTTGCTTCCACTCAAGCGAATGTGCCTCCACCTAAATAGGACATCCCTAGGTCCACTACTAGTCAAGCTAAAAGGAAATGAAAGTCACCAGAAGAAATCGTTGCTCAACAAAAACCTAGTCCTGCAATTAAGCAACAGAAGAAAACGAAGAAAGTTTCTGCAGCAACTAATCCTGCAACAGTGATACCGAAATAGAAAAGTAGACAAAAGACAATAGTACAAGAAGAGACTTCTTTGCAGAGAAGCCCTAGAATGAGAGGGCAAATTTTTAGAAATCCTATATTGTCTAAAGCACCTGCCTCAGAGTCTCTTGTGCAGATAATTTTTGACCATTCTCCCCTTCACACTGAGATGACAGAAGCTTCTGGTAGTCCTCCTACAGCATGTGAGCAAGAAATTAATGAAACCTTAATGGATTTACTAGGTGTTTCAAGCCATGAGAATGAAGTAGTTCCTAAAAGTCATGATTTGAATACTGCCTTAGTCCCCTATAAGTCAACATGGATCAATAGTTTGGCGGAACATCTATGGCAGGAATGGAAAAAGAAAAAGGATTATGAAGAGGATAACAGTGTCGTCACCTTGCAAAAACTCCTTTTCCAATTATATGGATAGCATTTATTTGTTGAAGCACTATGGAAAGAGGAGAAGAAGAGAATGAGCAAGATCATAACATCACAAAATGAGGAGATTGAAGAATTGAAAGAATAGCTAGAAAGACAGAAACAACGCATGGAACATGCACTTAAATTAGCTGATCAAGCTCTTGCTTGCAGCCACCTCCTCGAGTACATGCTTTTTTTTTGGAAGAACAATATCTTTTGTTTTAGTTAATATTAACCCTCAGAAATATAAATGCAAAATTAAAACTGCACAAGAGTTTTATGGGCTATATCAAACCTTACCACCATGGCAGCAAAATCTATTGTGTGAGTTGTATATTCATAATTTTGTCATTCTTGCAGAAACTGAGTGGAATCCTTTGCTCTATATAGGAGATGTGCATTTGAAAGCTTTAATGTCATGGATGTCTAATGAGGAAAATTATGACAGACAACTGGTTAATTACAGAGATGAGGAGAGAACAAAACCTTTACCCTTAAGGGTAGAAAGTTAACAACCAGAAGAAATGCTTCGAGACTGGTTTACATTAACTTATGGGAAGAGTAATCTAGACATTAGAAAGAAGGTATTTTCTGCTAGAGCCAAAGTATATGCTGAATACGAAAGCTTGCCCTACTTTGCATTCCAGAGAGCTATGAATGGAGTAAGAGGTAGATGGACATGGTTACCTGATTCTCTCAAGAAATCAGAGCCGCACAGTCCTATTAATTTGGAAGCAGCACTATATAGAGTTCCAAAATATTTAGAACTGGGAAAGCAACTAAGGCCAGAGCTATGGTGTCCTTTAACCATGCAACCCCCAATGCTTTTATGGCCCCTGTATGATATTGATGTTGAAAAACTTGATAAGTTGCAGGAAGACCACAAGCAAGAAGTATGGGAAAGGACTAGAGGATTCTATTACACCTTCAAGGGTAGCAAAAAGGGAAAGACAGAAGTTGGGGAGCTTAGATCTTTGACAAAGAAGTGTAATGCTTGAGGACAAGCATTAGTTTAGCAGGGGGCAGATGATGAGTCTAAAAAATGCCTTTATTTTGTTATGTTTAAGATACTTTATGATACTCTGTTTATCCTTGTTTTAACACTTATAAGCCTATGTTTGATAAACCTTTGATGATTTATGGGGTAGAAAAACTATGTCATCTTTTGCCTATATTATATCTAATATGCAGTATTTCATATAAATATCCAAATGTGCGTTCTTATGCTTGAATTTAGTTTGATGGATGTTTATTTGCAAATATGTCTTATATCATAACTAACCTGATGATAAGGATTAAAGGATGAGCGGAAGAATCTAGAAGTTGGTTGCCAACAGCATTCAAGGAGAAATGAGCATCAAGGAACAACCATGAAAAGGAAGTTATAACCACTCTAGGAAACATGGCAGTGAATAAGGAGGAGTTTTTACAACCCATTACCTTCTCTGCATTTATGTTGTAACAAGCGGATGTCGTGACTTCATTGCTCCCTCCTCAATTTCGTTATCCTTCCTTTCCACTTTTAGTTGTTCTCATATATTCTCTCCTGTGGACTTAACTTAGGATAGTTACTTTTTTGTTATGTAATAAAGAGTAGATACCCTATATATGTCGGGATCGACTCCTGTGTGTGAAGTTTTTAGTTTTTGGTTTTGATAATTTTTATCGAATAAAAGAGAACACTAATTCACAGTTTGTTGCAGTTGTGTTTTACAATTCTGAATTATGTAATGACTAATTAATTAAATGAATTAGTTCTCTTTAGTTTCTATCTTGCGTTGGTAGATTAGAGAAGCCAACCAAGGGGGCCCACTTGGAAGGTGGATTAGATTAGGATAGAATAGATTCATTTTACTAAGCATTAGCAGTATTTTAAGTAAGACGTAGCTAGTTAATTCCTTCCTGTAGCATCACACTTCATGAACATTCCTGTAGCATCTGCGAGAAAAATCTAATGGATGAGTCAAGATGGAATCTCTATTATCTTGTCATTGTATTTTCAACATTCATAGATTTAGTAGTTTCCTTTCCACAGCAGTAGTGTAGTTTCCTTCCTTTGCATTTTTACTTTCCTGCAGCACAAGCATAATGACTCATCAAGGTACCTAGTGCACATACTGTGCTGACCATTTCAAGTATACGTCCCTGGGTTGACAATCTAAATGCACCTCATGGTAGGGGAAAAGTAGTCCTTAGCTTGAATAGGTTATTCCTAAGCCAGGCCTAGCGCATGACTATGGAACACCTATTGCGAGGCGATTCAGGAACTACCACCTTTCCACTCAATCTTTTCTTTGTCATCATTATTCCATTCAGATTTTCCTTTGTCTTGCACAAAATTTTTAGATCTGCCACCTTCATCATAAGATCTACCTCTACCTCTCTAGAATCTACCACCTCTACCTATTTGTCTTTATTCATGCTTCCTTGTCAAGATCTCCTTAGCTTTCAAGGCATATTGATATGCAACTTCTACAATTTCTAATTTTACAAAACTTATTTAATCTTGAATTCTAGATCTCAATCCATTTATGTACCTTGCAATTTTCTCAACCTCATCATCCACATGTCCAGATCTGATGTCCCATCTATAGAATTCCTCAGTATACTCTTTCATAGTCATGTCCTTTTGTTTCAAATTTTGCATCTTTCTCAACAAGCTAACTTGGTAATTAGCAGGAAGCAATTTATTCTTTACCTTGTTCTCCTTTCCTCTCCCTTTTCTATCAGTTTTCAAATGCTCCCACCATAGTGATGCATGACCTTTCAACCTAGTGACTACAATCTTCACCTTTCTATTATCAGGAGTCTTTTCATACTCAAAGAACTTCTCCATGTCTAAGATCCAATTCAACACAACATTGGTGCCCAATTTTCCATCATAAGGAACAACTTCTACATCAGGCTTTGAATTTTCCCTAGACAACATTCTCAACAATCTTTCCTCATCTTGATCTTCTTCAAGTTCTGGATTATGGTTTAGTGTTGCCTCTTCATCATCACTCACATAATCAAGATGTGCTCCTCTCCTCTAGGCTATCTCCATAGCATCTAATTTGACTACAATTTGTCTCAATTGATCTAATATAGCATTATCAACATTTCCTCTACCATGAACCTTCTTTACAAAATAGGTTCTTGCAAGATCAAAACCCTCTACAAGTTATAGGTCAAATTCGTAGGTCTACCACCCTACAACCAAATATGAAATAGGGTTCTACATGATCCAATCTCCATAAGGATGAACCTCAATTTTTGATACCACCTGACGCAAGGGAGAATAGGGAAAACTAGGGCCAATGGCACACCTATCTCTCTGAACCACCCTGCAAGAGTTAACATAGCAAAAATATAACACATAGAATCAACAACCAAAGGAGGAAGAACAAACACTTTCATTGATTCTTCAACTATTCAACATACATGCCCATCTATAAGGCCTTCTAGGTTATGACCAAATACAAATACATTCAAATCCAAGATCCAACAGCAAATTCATACTTTCTAGTTCTGCTCTTAAATAATCTCTTCAAACTAACTGCCTAAAACTCCCTAGTTCTAACTCTAAACACACTATTTATACCAGCCAAAATGTCTTATAGATCATTATATAACATATAGAAGCCAAAATTTGTCTCTCATCAAATATTAAATGAAAATAAACCTATCATTAAATTCTTGAAGAGCCATAAGTCAGCCTACATCAACAATTAAATATCTAGAAATTTATGTCTGAGATAAATCATGATATCTCCTAGATATGATTGAATTAGTAAGCATGCTTTGAATTGTAGGTAGATATTTAGGTCCTCTACAACACCTTAAGTTTTCAAAGGCTGATTCCTTAAGGATAAGTGTGCATCCATACTAAAAGTCAAGCACATAAAACTATCACTCAAAACTGCCAGAAATTGATACTTGTGTCTTGGACCATAGATACTAATCTAGGCCCTCTTCAATCCCTAAAGTGTGAAGCCTCTCATTCATTATTAAAAATTAGTTACATGGTCTAAAATAGGCACCTAGAAACTAAAAAAACACAGTTTGAATAGAACACAATTTCAATAGCAAGATAAAAATTGAAAATATGCAGGATAGCAGTACAGCCCAGGATGCGTTTGCATCAAGATTCTACCAAAGGTGTTATTTTTTAATGATATTCATTTAATTATTTGATACAAGAGATTGGGACCCAAGAAATGGATGAGACTCTGGAAAAGTTATGTGTGAATGGTGCATTGAAACCTAAGCATCAACATTTGGAGACCAAGGGTTTAACACACATTTTGCATATGCCCCAAGACTTCCAAATAAAATGGATAAAGTTTAGTCTTATTCATGTAGACAACAAGTAGTTATGATTGGAACAACCCATTCAACTAATTAAGAAAATGATTCATCAAATCACAAGGCTCCCAATGTTGAACAAAGCAAAGACTACCAAAATCTGAAGTTGGATAGAACAGGAAAGTAAATCTCTTGTCGAGTGGGATGGAAGAGGTATGAAGATCAGCAGTGTGACTGACATGGAGCTAAATTTTGGAATTCATGTGATAGCTCATAATATCTATAGCTCCAGTCATCGCAACAACATGTCATGTGAGGCAATTGATTTGGCCCTTCAGGTAGTGAAGAACAACATGTCCTTCAACCTTGCCGAGATAATGCTAAATCAATTCAACAAGAACATGGAAAAAAATCTAGAATTCAAAGAACAATCCATGTAAATTTGGTTCACTCTTGACTTGTTTATTCTTCTTTGTGAAAATTTTTTTTTTCCCTTCAAAAGGTTCAGTCATATGGAGAAAAGATGTACCTCTACTATGTTAGATTAATGAATATATAGTAGAAAAAGGTGAGAACTTTGTCAGTATCATGGAAAACTACTTTGATTCATTCAAGGAAAAGATGAATAGTAGAAATAGAATTCCAAAGAAACTTGTAGAAAATTACAAGGATGATGTTTTTTTTTTATGGTAGACTGTGACAAAGTGTACATTCAAGTAGAGAAACCTAGAGTGGTGTGGGTTAAGCCTCTAAGCTATGAGGTTAACATTGATGACACCAAGGATATCATTTAGAAACTTTTTAATGAACCTATGGATCCCAAGGCACACATATTTTGGTACTTTTGATGAAGCCAAAGCTAGAATAGAACTTGAAATTAAGATTCCTAAAGCAGTTAGTAAAGGAAAGACGAGGATAGCAAGACTAAGGCAAGAAAGTTACTCTCCTATTGATAGAAGGAAAAGGAGATGATGTGGAAGGAGATGATGCAAAAGATGAAGTAGAAGAGATAAAATTTGAAGAAGAAGAACCAATTAGGAAGAAGGATAAGGTTATCATAACCAAACCCACCAAGTCATCTATATAGTATTCACAAGAAGAGCATCTAGATCAAGAAAGAAATCAAAATTAGGTGAGGAAGATGCTAAGGAAATTATTTTCAAAAGACCTCCACCTATATTTTAGGAAAAATTAAAATAAATTGATATAGGAGCTAGCATGGAAAACTTAAAATCTCTTAGATATGAGACTAGGAATGCATATGAGAAGTAGGTTGAAGACATGCTAATGTCAAAACTAGGTAAATAAAAATACTCACCTGATCAACTCGCACAACAAATTCCCAATGAGCTTATATAAGAAATCAAGCCAAAATAGGAAAAATGCTAAGAAAGCTACAAAAGATGTATTTGAATAGACTTGAGGCAGCTCATGGTGAGTCTTAGTGATAAAAAGGTGAAAGAATTCATGAAGAAAAATGAAGAAAAACTCACTCTGAAATTCAACACATGCATGACATTGAACATGTGGTGAAGACAACTACAACTACATGGAAGAATATTTACAAACTTCATCAATTGGATGATTTTGTTGTTCATGTTAGTGACATAGATGACAAAGATGAAAAGGAAGAAAATGATAATAATGATGATGAAATATAGAAATAAATTATGTAAATCTGGATGATGAGGAGCAAGAATAGGAAGCTATAGAGGAGAATCTCCCTGATATTTAGAGTATTGAGGAAACTCATCTAAAGAAGATTGCAGCAAAAGTGATGGCCTCATTTCCTCTCTCTGAGAAAAGCTTTAATTCTATCAAGCTTAGAAAAAGCTTCTGCCAAGTTGGTTGTGGTAACCACTACAACACCATGCCCCCATCCAATCTCTGCACCTATTCAGTTGAGTACCATATTGACTGAAGTGATTAAACTTCATACATTGAGCAGCTAATGCTTCCTCCATCATTAGATTTGGCTACAGAGCAACTAGGTATTTCTACTATTAGTGCAATATCTAATTTTGTTGGTAGCCCTTCTATTTCTACTATTGTTACAATTTCAAGTATGAAAATAGTAAGTGCAAAGACAGTTGAGAGCAAGCCTCAACCAAGTACTAAAGTTTCAAGTAAGGATAAGAGTAAAGAAGAAGACATTGATCTTGATGAGGATATAGTTATCCCAAATTGGGATATTTCTATATTTAATCCTTGATCAAATGAACATCATAGGTAAACGATTGTAAAATAAAGATAAGTAGGAGAAGCTTAGAGAAGAGAAAAGCAGAGAAAACCAAGTGCTTGAAGATGTGAAGAACATACTTGTAGAAGCACTAAGCACTAAGGTTGATAGTACACAACCTATTTTGGTTTAGTTAGCATAAGTTATCCAAAAATTCAATTAAGATTTGAATGGACAAAAAAAGTTTCTATAGAGAGTAGAGAGGAAATTTGAGAACAAAGTATTGGAGTAAGTGACTGTAAAAATTGCAATAAATCAAGTAGAACTATATACTATTCTCAGCTCATTAGAAACCTCTACAAATAATGTTACTTCATTATTTAGCAAGTTATGTAATACATTTATCTTCACCTAGGGAATCAAAGATAAACTATCTAAGATAGATAAATACTTGAACACACGTGCATACCAGTTGTCACTTGACCTGAGCTACACTTATGCTCACTACTAAAAGATCAAAATTTTGACTAATATGTAAATCAAAAAAATTAAGGGAAGAAGCCAAGATTAGGGCCACACTTGTAGACATCCAAGGCATGATTCTTCCAAACCATTGCAAAAATGCATTGCACATGCCAAAACTCTCATCCATGACAATAACTTCTCCATAGTTGATCGCATGATGGAGTTGTCAACAGAAGTACAAATTGCACTTCATGCAAGCAAGGTGTTACAGGAAAATTGGGATAAGACAATGGCATTAACTTTGAAGGTGCATTCTAACTTCTTGTCACATTTTGGCATCACCATGTAGCATACACCTTTGGTATTTATGTCAAAAAGGGGGAGAAGATGTGATATATTAAGGGGAGAAGATGAGATAAGATATGATATAAAAGAGGGAGAATATAAGATAGGAAATATATGTATATATTGAGAAAAGCATAATATGTGTATATATTTATGGGGGAGCATCATAATATTCCTTACAAAGGAAATTTTGAAAAATATCGAAAATAGAGTATAATATGGAGTTGAAGACACAGGATGGAGACAAAAGAATGTTTTGGACTTGAAATTTTTGAGAACTCAATTTTGATTGATAAGTGTTTTTTGTCACTAATGCCAAAGGGGGAGATTGTTGACATTATGGTCAAGTTTGTTTATTAGTGACTCACACTTAGTCAAATGGCTAGAAATTACCAAGGTTATCTTGCATTCTACAATGTTAATTGAGTAATCTAGGCTCTATCAAGTTCTACAATTGCTACCAAGTTCTAGAATTAGTATTTAGTTCACACCAAGTAGTATCTACCAAGTTGATAAGTAATAGTGTAATTAGTATTAATCGAGTTGCATAGTATCAATCATAGTCTCCAATATCTACCAAGTTCACAGTATTAGTGATGTGAATCTAGTGTTGACTAAGTCTTGCAGTGTCAACCAAGTGATTTAGTTTATATGTTGAGTTTCACAATGTTCACCGAGTCACCAGTGCTAACCAAGTTTAGTCTACTTGGAAGTGATTAGTATGAACCAAGATTCTTCATCTACCAAGAGTATCATGATGCCAAGTGTTGATAATGGTTGCTAAGTATCAGAACCTCATTGAGTTTGTCTTCAAAACCTAAGTGCTAGTAGTTGAGCCAAAATTGTGTATTTTGGTGAAACTTGTATTGTAGCCAACTTTTATGAATTGTAATTTGGATTGGTATATATAAAATGTATTGTATCACATCCAAAAGAAGAATATATATGTGAGATATAATAAGAGCAGAAGAGAAAATTGAGAAGGCTACAATTAGTATAAGGAGCAAAAAAGATTTATCTATTACAACAATGTGATCATTACACTTTAAAGGAATCTCAACCAGCAAATTAGAGTTGTAGATCAAAGATTAGCCACTGGTTCATCCTAAAGGGTGGAACAATTAAATCCTTTCACAAGGTAGACTTAACAGTCTTTTACAAATCTCTTTATTGAGTGCATACTTCATTGTATGTTTTTTAAATCTTTTAACAAGGTGGACCTAGCAGTCCTTATTGCTCCTAATAGGGTAGATCATTAGAAATGATCAATTGTAAGCCTTATATGGCCAACTTTATACTATTGTACTAAAGCTTGTGGGTATCATCCCCATCCTAGTTTTACTATCTATTTGGAAGGTTTCTGGGTCACCATATCCTATGTCAACATGTTATGAATGTTTATTACTTTCAATCTTTTATGCATGAAATCATATGAGTATATAAATGAAGGGTTATTTGGTATAATAAGATTAAGTTTTGTCGGTTTTTGATTCACCCATCCCCTCTTATTAACCTAGCCTATCCTATATTTCCAACACTTATTTCATACATTTTATTTTATTTTAACCATTACATATAGAGTACACTTACATTTTTTTAGGGCTAGTTACTCCCCATGTTCACACATTTTGGATTGGTTAACTAGCATAACACAATTTGCTAGACCATTTAACCTATCATTGCATGTATATATTCAGTCCTCATAGTGATAGAGTAGTTTTTCCATGAAACCTAGTCCATTCATGAGGTGCACACACATGCAAAGCTACCATAATGCATAAGGTTTTTATAGGATTGACTATAAGGCACATAAACCTACTGCACTATTCAAATAATATCTTTTGTGTGGTTCATAATAAGAGACATAAAAATTATTGGGCAAGTTAATCACAATGCCCTTTTCCCCTTTTGTCAGTGATATCTCTCTTGTCTCTTTGTTGGATTTGATGAGGACTTAATTTTGTTGAAGGCTTGTTATTTCCTTGTCTCCTTAGTCTTGCTAAGATCATCTTAAGAATTTGATCTACTTTATTGCGAGTTTGAGTTTGGCTCATACTCCCACTAAAGTGGGGCCTAAATCTACCATATTAAAAAGTATACACTTTCTTTGCAAGATTTTTTAGCCATCCTTTTAGTGATATCCTAGGTCCATTAGGCTTGAAACACTTATTTTCCTTAAGTTTCTGTCCATCCTTAACCATTTATTTTTCATCTATGGGATCTATGTGCACATTATAACCCTAAAAAACCCTTAGGTAAGGGTTTAGATCATCTCTTACCCTCAAGTAAGTGATGAGGTCATCCCTTAGCCCCAACAAGGGAGAGACCATCACTTACCTGAGGTGTTTTCTGAGGGATCTTATGCAAATTTTGGGTTCTTTAAAAAAAATTTCATCCAATGCAATTAACTATTGATTTTGGTTATAAAATTCCTATAAAAGTAGGATTATTCACTTCATTTGGACATCCATCATTATCTATGAGAATACATGTTATCAATTTCAAGAGAAAGATTTATTACACACATCATCCATTAGAGCAAGTTTCCAAGGTGCATTCAAAGAGTTCAAGCCAAGCAAGAAATGATTCTTCATAGGATACAATAGATTTTTCCATTACGGAAGGTGATCTACATTCATCAACATTGCAGAAGCATTCATCCTTCAATACTTCAAGCATTCAAGAACATATTTATATTCATATATCAATTATTTTTCACTTGTAGATATATTTAATTTGTGAAGACATCCTAAATTATCATTCCATATCACTCATTCATATACATAAAAGTATCTATGCATCTTTAAAGATAGCAGATCGAGATCCATCCATAGAGATTTGACAAGAAAGTTCTATATTTATATCCATATTACTTTCACATTATTTCTAATTTTAATATAAATTCCTAAATGGGAGATTGACTAATAAAATCACCCCTCTCTACACATAAAAATATCATTTTTATTGTGGGTATATGTAGATGTAGAGATTTTTCAAAGCACCAAATTTAGATCTTAGAACTAGGGTTTTAGGTTAGAGACAAAGTTTTAGATCTCAAAATTTGGAATAGGTAAATGATGATCTCTCCTTAACCTTGGTCATCCTTGAACCTTTAGGCCATCCTTGAATTCCTTAGGTGATCCCTATCTAGTGGTCCTCAATTTTTTATATTTGGTAGATATCTATTTGTAGGTCTTGAATCTGTATCAATTTTAGTTTTTGTAACTATGTATTGTCTGGTTTCTTGAATTGAAGTAGTGTATTATATTGACCCTAAAGGTAAGTATTTTTCTCATTTATTTTTTCATAGTTATTAATTTGATGTATTAGATCCAATCCTTTCAATTACTTTGTTTTCGTGTCTTCTTTTCATTAATTGCATCTCAATTTATCAATCTACTTACATTAAATAAACAAATATTCAATGTCATGCCCAAATCTTATGAAGCAAAACACAATTTTTTTAAATTTTTTTAATTATTGTTAAATCCATTATGACACTTAATTCTCCTTCTAACCTAACCCTATATCAACTATCAAGTTATCTATATTGCTTTAACCTATACCACCTTCTAATTTCATAGCTTAAATATGGTTCAATAACTCAAATGTAATTTTAATGATTTTATATATAATTTAATAACTTATTATGAACTAATTCTTATTTTCTTTGATTATTATATGAGTTAATAATTTCAACTAAATTATTACTTAATACTCACAATGGAAATGATTAGTCAATATCTAATTTTTAACTTCCTAGACCCTGGGCACATGTTTTAATTTTAAGTTTAAGTTAGTCAAAACTTAACAATCCTCAAATCTAACCTACCCCACTACCCTGCTAATCCTTGAAACATTTTAAAAATTCCTAACCACTGTACTCCTTAATATACTCTAGCTTACTCATATTGACTTCCTTTCTTTCCTAATCCTCTCCACTCTACTCCTTAACCCCTAACACACATGCCACATAACATTTCTGCCAAATGTAAAACAAAACTAAAACATATTTTTCCCTAAATCAGCACCCAACTGCCTATAACATATTAATCCTGCATCCTAACACGTGTCCCTAGGAGGCAATATCAACCCTTTAAATTTATCTCCTTTGAAAGAAGAGATATACAATATGAATAAATCTACTTCACTCAACATGTGACACTATGATATATGAATCCTTTAATTTAATCAATTTTCAAAAGAAAAGTAGTGGTCAACTTAAGTTGAAAGCTGGACCACAAAAGTGATAAATGAGTATTTTGTTTTATTAAAAATAAACCTATGAATTTAGGGTGAAGAATATATGATTGGCCATATCAATATGAATAAAGTAAGGAAAGCTAGGCATCCATAGCTCCTAGGAAGACGCATTTCCATGAACCAAGACTAGAGATGCCTAAGTAGGGTATACTGACCATGTCAGAATAATGTCTAGTCTTTTACAATATCTTTACATGCAACATAGTCCTTTTAATGGTGTAGCCACCTAGGAAAAAGTGGGTCTCACTTTGTGAGAATGTGACCAAGTTATGTCCCCAAGCCTATGCGCTCAAAACAAGATCCAAGGAATTCTAGGTACCTAGGGAATGGTCCCTGGCATGTGGCAGGGACATGGCCTTTGCCAAAACTAATATCTCTTCCAATATGGTACTTGTCCCATTTTACTTTTAGTTTTTAAATTGTTTCTTCTTCAAGTTGGTGCCTAGAACCCTAGGATGGCACACATTCCTTAGCTCAAGGTGGAGAAGCTTGAAAAAAAAAAGGGGTCTGACTTCATTGTCAGTTTTGTCACCTTCCTCAAGTCATAAGCAATAAGTCTTCCTAAGGAGAGGAAAGTGCTAGGTGGGTTTAAGTTTATATTATTTTTATGTTTGTGTTCATTTGTAATGTGGGGAAATGTCACATAGGGTACATCCTAGTTTCAACAATGTAGGTGTTTAGTCTTTCTAATAAACATAGTCTTATTTATTTATATTATTACTACATACTTTTGTGCTATTTTTTTTTTTAAACAAGATGATCTAAAGGTCACAAGATCCAAGAGGGTCTCTTCTCACAGATAATTTCAAGGACTAGATCATTATTATTATTTGGGTCTTACTCATTAGTACAAGTGTTATTTTATTAATACCCTTAGTAAAAAATTCTTAAAACATTCTCTTAAATAAAATATTGGTCTGTAATCTAGGGAAGGATTTATTTCCTTCCCCATACATTTTCCAGAGAGTAGAATGTGCACATACATGATTATACTTTTAGTGGTGAGTTCCTACCATAAAGTTATTATATTTAATTTCTCTATGAAAATCATAATTTTGATAATCAGTTTGATATCATTATCTACTATTCTAATGAGTATGTCAAAGTTGACAATGTTGTTAAGTTTTACTTGAAGGCTTTGGAATATAAAATTGCATCCTCAAGTTCATTCATACAAGTTACTTGCTAGGCTACATCATTTTCATCTATTATATTTGAATGATATCCATCTAAATATATCTACTAGAACACTCCTTATAATGAAACTTATAATGAATTTACTTAGCCAACCTACTTACACAATGGAACTCCTTTTTATGAACAATCCTTATAATGAAACTTTAAATGAATGCATTTTCCGTCTATGGCTCAAGAATGAACATTATTCAAAAATGTCTACCATTTTCTATGAGGGTTAAAACATTAAGCTATCTATTGAAATGGATTATCTTGTAATGCAATTATGTCACCAAGACATTTATCTCTTCATGTCATTACAAATGAATTCTCATCTCAACATAATGATCCAAGCTATACTTTCACAAGCCTTACATTTCTAATATGAAATATTACTTGAACAATACAATAAGATGTAGATTCTTCAATACAATGAAATGCACAAATGACAAGTTCTTCTTCATGTGACATCATCACAATGAGAAACTCCAACCTTTTCCCATCAAATCACTAAGCACAAAAATTTGCAAATACATCACAACAAAACAACAATGACCATGGGTGCTTTCCACCCAACCATAGGCCTCCAAAGAAACCACCCCCACACTAGGGGAACAAGGCTCAAACTAGGTTACACATACAATCATTCAAATGCATAGAATTACATTTCAAAAAAAAACTTGAACAATTCCCTCCCAAGGCTATTTCACAATGGTTCACAAATGGAACCATAAACATAGGGTGAAGGTGTGTTTTAAAATGGAGACTTGCCATATCAAACTATATCTACAAATAAACAACTTTCATGCCCTCTCGGGGCTATCATAAATCAACAAATTTCATGCCCTCTCAAGGCTATGATAAATCAACAAATTTCATTCCCTTTCGGCTTTCACAAATCATCCTCCAACACACTACCATCAGTTGTAGCCTCCTTGGAAACCCATACTCCATAAAACTTCCTCTCCACACCATACTTCCCTTATCACCCCCAGCAAGATATTATTGATTATTGCATACAATGGAGCCCATACTCCAAGGTTCTCAAATACATTTTTCAAGCCCAACTTATGCCCTTCACCCTGGACTTCTCTTCCCTTCCCAAAGGGTGAGTGAAGCCCTCACACCCATAACAACACTCATGCACAAATCATGGAAACATAAAAAGAAGAAACAAGAGAACAATGAAAACTCAAACTCCATGCTCATCACAACACAATACAACTCAACAAGATACAAGAAGATATCACATATACCTTCTCCCAATGACACCCTCCTTGCCTACATACTCATGAATGCATTACCAAGACTCAATTTAAATGGAATCAAACTAACTACATGGTAAGAACACTATTCAAACATTTACATGAATACTACATCACAACGCAATGCCACGAAAGCTACTCATAATATGAATTCACACCTCTGCATGCTCATGAATGCAATACCATTATGCAAGTTTTTTGAGAAAGATAATACATGGGAAAGAAGAACCAACCTTGAATCCTTTTGCAAAAATGGTAATGGATGGTTGTAGAAGAGCTCCTTCCCAAGCTTACAAACCCTAAGAGTCTCTAAAGTTAGAGAGTGGGTAGACAACCCACTACTTTTCTCCCAAGCCCTGTAAAAAGGCCTCCAATTTCTCACTCAGCTTGAAACTAGCCCAAACAAGAAGCCTCCCTTTTCTTACACCCTTGCCCCTTTCTAAAATTGTACCTTGACCAAGTGGAAGGGAACATGTGAACTCTTAAATTTCGAAATTCTAAGAAAGTGACATGTTTGGAGGGTTCCCAAGGTCACCCAGGCCTACTAAAGGTTAGGTTTAGACCCCCAACCCATACTAT
Source organism: Cupressus sempervirens (assembly GCA_028749045.1). Lineage (NCBI taxonomy): Eukaryota > Viridiplantae > Streptophyta > Pinopsida > Cupressales > Cupressaceae > Cupressus > Cupressus sempervirens. Next base: position 551,416,290 of record CM053786.1, read on the forward strand.
TATCATGTGGGCACTTATTTTTCACCATGGTAACCCTCTAGGACATCTTTTTGGTCCCCAAAAGTTAATGGAAAGTTGGAATTCGAAATTTGATGGATAGGTACTTGTCCTAACACTTTTCAATGTGAGGTTAACTTGGGTACAATGTTGGGGTTATGTTTAGGTTAGCTTACTTTCCCAAAACCCTAAATGCCAAGTCATTACCACGTGGAAAAAACAAGTGTTAAGTGACACAACACAACACAACATATTACTTTTAAAATGACATGTCTCCAATAATACATACATTCAACTATCACCCATATACCATTCACATTACGAAATAAAACACATTACAAAGAGGTATGAATCCTTCCACAGATCCAACCTTGGCCATGTCATGTTTCATATAGGTTTGAGCCTGGGTCCCCCATTAAATCCCATGGTCAAATTCCTGCACACTAAACTCAAGCATCAGTAATCCAAGAAAATCATATAAACAATATATATAACAAGTGTAATAAACCACTTTCACATTTAACGTTAGGCTTGCAAATTCATCATTTCCAATTAACTTTCCTTTTTCTAATCATTTTCTTAGAAAATAATCAAAACATTAAAATGCCAATCCCTACATAACAACATTGATTCTTATGTAACATGATCAGATTAACATTCTAAACAACCTCATAATCTATTTTCTATCATAGTGATGAAATACTGAATTCATGACTATTAAGTTACAAGGCATGTGAGTTGGGTTCGTTTGCATATCTAAATCTATCCTTTGGCACTAATTTTCATTTAAACATTACCATTTTACATTCAAGTATTTATGCAATTTAGTTTTCCATTAAAGAAATTGAAATAATTTAGAACATGAAAAGAAATCATTAAATATATCAATTAGGTTCCAATAAGTGCGAATCATCAAAATGTTGATATTACAATGACATAACCCTATAGTCTTGGAACTATATCAAAACATCAAATTAAAAGTACCACAATGCAATTATGTCATCTATACTATGACAGATTGGGTGAGGCCTCACATTCAAATCAATCATTAATGCAATAATAAGTGGAAAAAATATAAATATAAATATCTTGAGTATGCATCTTGGAAAAGGACTTAAATTCAACATTATTACCTCTTATATCTATTTCAGGTAGTGCTAATTTAATTTGGGCACTTTTGAAGGTTATGCTTGAAGGTCCCTCTTTCACTTTCCCTAATGTAATAAATAAAATAAGGGATAATAAATATACAAATCTTAATTCCTCATATATATTGATAAATTTTGATGAACCCTTATTTTTATGTTACACCTATGAAATAGTAAAACTTTTCTTTTCTTTAACACTAGTTTTTCTCTTGTAGGTTCCAAAGGGGAACCATCGAAAAATCTATACATTTAACAAAGGAGGAACTCTCCTCACCATCAAACACATGCACTACACCTAAAATAACCAAACCAAAAAAAAATTTCACCTATAATGAGGTAATATATAGGTTACAAGCATATGTAATATTCTTGAAAGACCCTAGTCACTTGTAAATTTGTTTACAGATGGGGATGTCATTCTTCCATTCTAAATTCTCTTCACTAGGAAATGACCCCATGAAATAGATTTCTAAGCATATCATTACGAAACCAAATAAAAATTCATAGCCATGTTCTACAATTACCTTCACATTCTCAAGAAAATTATCTAACAAATTTTTGCATAGATTAAATCAAACAATCTCCCTAACCATCTTATGAGAAATTAAAACTACCACAACCAAAGTGGCACCATCACAATTCTAATTTTTTTTTATGAAATTCCATAAATCCAATACCTCACAACAATATTACCAAGGGTATTAATTAGGAATGCATGTTGATGACATTCAATAAATGTCATCTCCTTTACCTCTTTGTGATTAGTCATATTCTTTCTTGACAAATCACCAATATTACTTCAGTTACTTCTTGCTTCACCTCACAGGACTTTTCCAATGCTAAGTTCCCATTATGAAACTAACTCAACAAGAAAATTATGAATTTTTTGTTGTCAAACCAAAGAAAATTCCCCCCAAATATCAATCAAATATTTCAAATTCCCTACAACTCATTTGATGATAATCTTGCTTCCAACTATTTAATCCTTTCATTATCAAATTTCATAATATTTTCCTTCTTCAATATTCTTAATATGACTGCATTGGTACTATGAACAACTTCTTGAGACACGATAATTGAACTTTGAGAATTCTTATTCAACCCTTCTTAATCTCATCTAGCAATTCTATAGATCCAAATGATTTAAAAAGATTCACAATTCTAATTATGAACCATCATAATTACTTTTTTATCATAAAAATTTAATTATTGATGATGTATCCCAACTATACTATGCACATCAATCAACTGAAAAATCTTCAATCATTATCTCTTCATCCAAAATACAAAGTCAAGCTAGTTGCAACCAATATTTCCTTAGACCATGAAAAGTGATTGATCTAACATTTGAATACTCTCCCTAAGCCATACCATTTAGATCAATTATCAGAGGAGATGGTATCATGATCTAGTACCACATGGATCTCTACACTAAAAATCTTATTATTCTTCCATATCATGTTAGTCTTCTGAGATTCCCTTGAAATCACAATATTACTACCATCTCCAATATTTTCCAGAGCACCACTAGATCTACATCTGTTAGCATAATGATAAATTTGACCATAATTGAAATAATTAACATTCCTCTATTTTGATCTTATTAACTAAATTCTATATTTATATTGATTAGCCTTGTGACCATAGTTGTGACACATTCAAATTGGAAACTTGACTTCTACAATGACTTCCTTTATGAATAACCCTTTTACTATTAAAGCATTGAAACTTTTCTTATTTCCCTATCTTACATTGAACACCATTATGACCAAAATTATTGCATATGTAACAAAAACCATTAAAATATAAGTATTTTTGAGCACTCAATTGTCTTACTGAAGGTCTTCTTATGGATGTATTTAGATTTCTAACCTTGTCAGTAGTCTCTGGTTTCTTTTCTTCTTTAATTACCTTTTCTTTTCCATTTTCCTTTAGATTTAAGTAGTCATTAATAAATCCTAATCCTTCTTTATCTTTGTGACTTCTCTATAAGGATAGTAATGGGGCCAAAATGGTACTTCTTTCACAAAATTTTGCTTCAAATATTAGCTTCTTCAATTTCGATTCTAATTTCACATTTTCATCTGACTTCATCTTGATGATATCCTTGAGATTCTCTTTAGATTCCTTCCATTGTAATCTCTAATTATGCTTTGGTTCTTCTAATTCCCTTTATTGTATGCTTTAATCCATCTTTGATAAATTACTTAGTTTATTTCTTGTTATTCACCTTCTCTTATAGCACAACCAATTTTTCTTTTGATTCCTTCAATTCCTAATTGATCTCCTTATATCTTGATTTGAACTTTTGGATATAATCCCTTGGCTTTGAGATGTATGCATTTTCTTCCTTGTAATTTCATTTAAACTTATTTCTCTCTAATTTAATGTTCTCAATGTTTCTCACCATGATCTTCCAATCCTCATCTGAATGGTACCTTCCTTCCATCTATTCAACTGACCAAGACCTCCCTCAAGTAGTTAAGCTTTATTTGCAAGGGACCAGACTTTGATACCAATTGTTGAACAAACCAAATAAATGTGAGGAGGGGTAAATTATTTATTCGTAAAAATTCTTAAACTTTCACTAAATCGGTAAATACTTAAAGAAGTAAAAAACTTATCACAGATACAAACATGAAAGCACAAAACCATCAACACAATAAATATTGAAATTTACATAGAAACCAAAACTAAGAAAAAATGTGGTGAAGCTAGTTCCCATAAAATGAACACTAGATAAAGTGACACTAATTAAGTTAATTTTTACAATGGCTCACTGTAGGTTAGCTCACTACAAGTTGGTTCATTGCCTGTCAGACTAACTATCCTAAAATATGAATGGGGATAATTGCAAAGAGATGTATTACAAAAAAGCTTTATTGAAAAAATGTGAACTAATATAATTCTTATGATTATGCATGAATAATTCTAATTGATAATGGATTGATCACTAACATCAGAGATCCAATATATACCCTCTTCCAAAATACAAAAAAACTTCTACAACACATTATATAAGGCACTCTTTAGGTGACACTAACCTTTTTTCACACTTCCCCCTAATATACTAAAATATACACATTTTATCACCTTTAGATCTTTGTTCTAGCTTACATGTATGCTTTCACATTTATTTTCTTGCTCTCTCTAACATCCCATTCCTTAGATACAAAATGCTTTCTTTATTTTATGAAAAGTATTTGATCATACATATTCCAACCACACCAAAAGAGTATGTCGACCTCAATTCAAAAAGATATAATTATTAAATTTAATGCACTATAGCCAATCAAAAATCTAGGACACACTTAATAAATATTTGCAATAAATTACTATTAAACCTAAATATAGCTCACACTTCCAATGTATACATTGCATATTATATCTATTGAAATGTAGACAAATTTTAGACTTATTAAAATGTCACAATCAAGATCATGTCTTGATCACTAAACTATCTGAGTCCACAAATAGATAAAACATGTCTAGGATGCGATAATAGAATCCATCCAATTAATTACAAGAATTTCTAGGTAATAAGAACACCTAGAAGGATATTGTAACCACAATAGTCAACTGATACCGATAAAAACTTCATGCAACTCCAATATTAAAAACATACAAGTATACCAAAAGTTGTAATGCATAAGTAGAATCTAGTACACCTGACACTATACACCAAAAGTACATGTATTGAACCTATTTTCTATATACCCAAAACCACTAATACTTTAGTGATAACCAATAGGTACCCAACTAATACTATCAATCAACCAACTGATACCATTTAGTAGTCATTAGGAATATTTTGCCATCAATGATTACAATGGTAATGACATCTCAATATGCCTAACAAGAATTACTTATAATTAATTCATCTTTTTGAAAATAATAATAATTGAAAATAAAATTTTCTTTTTCTTTTTTTTTTATAACTATCTTTTATTTTTTCTTCTTTTTTTCTTTTTTAAATTTTAGTTCTCTTTTTTAGTTTTTAGTTTTATTGCCTTTCTCTTTCTTCATATCTTATAACTATTATACAAGTATTATGAATTCCATATTTTTTAGAATCTTTTCTTTAATGATGATTGGAAATGTTGGGCAAAAACTCTTACATGACAAAATTTGATGTAGAAGAAATATTTGATATATTAAATTAAAAGTATACAATGTATTATTAACAAAATAAACTAAATATATAACAATCCAATTCCAATTATAATTAATTACAAAACCCTTGCACTTATTTTTATCATTAAAATAGCTTAAAATTGTGATATTGTTATCAAGATTCATTGTGTAATTTTTGAGTCAAACTCACTAACCTATGTTTCATAAGCAGCGGTTCACAAGACTCATTGATTGATGTTTCATGAGACGTGGTTCACAAGAAGATGTCTCTCAAGAGAATGAGTGGAAAACTTAAAACTTATTGCATCTAGATGATGCTTATGGAAGTGAAGCATTGAGACTTTGAGGTCTCTCGTCCCAATACTACTCAAGATCAAGTGTACTTAAAAGTTTCTTCTAAGATTAAACCAACTTTATTTGCAACCCCATTTCAAAAACCTTAAAAAGAATTATAGCTTATCTATTTAATCAATTTCTCAATGTTTTATTTTATTTTTGTCCAATGACTATTACTAGCACTTGCAGAAAAAGGAGGTGCAATAGTTAAGGTGACAACATAATATATGTTTAGTAATGTATTGCAGGATACAAATAAAAGATTATGAAATTAAAAATTAAAAGTGATAATAATTTAAAATATACCCCAATAAACACATATAACCAAATAATTTATTCTACATTATTTTTCTTGGTTTTTATTATTGATATGTGTTCTTTATTGTCATTCACCTTTTGAAGATGATTTGTTGATGATTTGCTCTACCACTGAGCAACTTTCCTTTTTCATGAGGTCAAATAGGCACTTCCTTTGGATGCATTACTTGAAACAAATATTTAAAGATAACCCAACTTTTAGATTCAATACAAGGGTGCACAATTTTTTGTAAAATAGTTCTACCAAAAAAGATTTATAGTTTCACATTTTCTCTGTAATGTGGAACAACTTATTGTAAGTGTTACCAATGCCCTATATAAGTTAAATAGTTACTTAACATATTGGCCATTAGTTAGAATATTCATAAGGTTATACTATGATATATTTCTTGTGTGAAGGCTTAAAAATAACTCACTAAAACTGGATTCCTAGACTAAATGTGTTAAAGAGTCAAAGTTGACTTACGTTTTCCAAGCTTAATTATTTGCATAGTGTCTATTATTTTATAATGGAATCAATGACTTGTAGCAATGTAAAGCCCAGGGGTTTATTCTAGTGGATAGGATGTTATGTGAAAAAGCATCACTATTTGTAATATTTTGAACCATCTTAGGGATACTGAGGAAAACAAATTCCAAGGGATACATAATTACTCACTTTGTAGATGCTCTTGAGCCCTTCTCACCTAAAGTAAAATCTAATACCCATAGGAGGAAGATAATTGATGATCATCCATGCATTATGGTATGTACATGTTTTTGGCTTGCTTTACTAGAGGTGAAGAGAAGAGGAGCTCTAAGGAATGGTTTTTCTTTGACATTCTAGATCAAAGAACAAGAAGCAATGTAATAATATTGTGCACAAACATTTTGTGAAGTTTACTTTGACATTCTTGATTTTCAAATAAACACCGTGTTTGGGAAAAATAATTTTGAATAAAAAATGTGCATATATTTTCAAATGGAACACCTCAGTTCGACTTGTGTAGATAAAAGACAATGATAAAAATTAAATGGGTTTTACAGATGCCTTCCAATTGGGATTGCCAATTATTGTTGGTCATCTTATTTAGTTTTATATGAACATGTCACATCAATAGGAATGGTTCAAATGTACAAGGATAGTATTATAATTAGGAAAAAACTTTCAACATGAAAGTTAAAACACAATCACAATATAGATAAAGAAATAGTGGGATAAAGAAAATGGTATACATGGAAGAAGAAATATAAATAAAGAGATATAGAGATGTAAATATATATGTATACAAGTCGAGGAGGGAGAGAGAAGGGGGTAGAGTAAAGATAAATAAATATAGAGATTGAAAAAGAGGGATGGTAGAGTAAGAATAAGAGGAAGCAATAAAGATGATGAGATAGAGTCAATTTTGAATTATTGATCTAAAATAGCTAAGTTGTTGATTTCACATAGAAAATGATAGTTAGAGGGTTAGGGTGACATAAGGGGGGAATGGATGAGAGAGTGACTAAGGTGAATAATATAAAGAGAAGAGAAAAAGAGAGGTGAATTAAAATAGGGAGAGTATGAGCGTAAATATATGGATCAGAATTAGATATCAATGTAAAGGATAGTTATGAAGGGAGAGATAAAAGAACACATATAATAATTAACATCATGATCATGCTTAACCCTTGCACTCTTCAAAAGTGCAAGCACACATAGATAAAAGCCGAAAAACTATCAAATCCAATTTCTTATAACCACAACCATAAGTAATAACAAAGATTTATTTTACAATCATTTAAAATAATTATATTTACAACAAATAACATAATTTGTCTAGTTAATAAAATTGGCTCAAATAATGGCAAAAACATTTTAAAATGGCAATCTTATTCCATAACATGTAACTACTCTTAGTCATTGACAATGAAGAAAAATAATTACTTTTATAATTTATGAAGTTAAAAACTTTACACTTAATTCAAAATAATGATGTATAATTGGTGGAGTTCATTAGTAATTGGGGTACCTAATTTTTATATATAAATCTAAATTATAGATTACTGTAATAACTATAATAGTAAAAAATATTAGTCTTCTCATGTTAAAAGATAAATTAAAGAGACATAGATGAACAAAATGGTGACATTGATAAATATGTAAATTACATCTTTTATTTCCTCAATGAATAACATTTTGGGTTTGCATTTTCATTTTATTCTATTTTTTAGAACTTGATTTGTTTTGTCACAAATAGACTTGTAATACCCTATCATGGAACCCAAGAGAAATTAACCTATAATGTCATTAAGTTTGCGAACCATTTTTTAAAGATTAAAACTATCATGAGATAACATAGTGGAAGTAATAACTAATATACATACATAAACAATTCAATAATAGTTACATCTCTTGAGGGTTCCATAATGTTGAATCACACACAAGTTTTTCTTATGATTAGATCAGATAAATAAACAAAGTTCATGTTATAAAATAACCACACATACCAAAAACACATGAAAGAATATATAAGTACATAAGATACCACATGGCATAACCAGGATGCATACTCATCCTCTACACACGTCACAGGGTATAAAATGCTAAAATAATATACATCATGATAAGATACAACATCCCATAGGACTTCAAATAATCAGAGTACAATATACTAGAATATGAACATAGAACAAAATCACAAGACCAAAAGAATAGAACAACTGCACAAGGTACATCCAGCATCGACATCTAGCTATCGAATCTCAATGGTATAAGAAACTCTACCACCTGACCTCATGGAACCTAAATGGCCCACTCCCACTATGCTAAGGAGATAATCTCAAGTACCATACAAATCACAATCCAAAAGTCATAGCAAGAATCTAGGTCAAGGAGTCTTGATAGCAATCTATCTCAAAGGTACCAAACACACAAATAACATCTAATCCCAAAGGCAACAGAGACAAGTAGGAAACCTAATATACATGTGGACAAGTATCATCACATGAGTCAACTCTAAGGTTACCCTAGCAGTCTCTCTAGACTTTTCCCCTCTAGTGACTCTATGTGCCATCAATATCCTTTCTTATATAAATGCATACTAATGAGGCAAGGTCATAACCAAGAATCCTCTCTACTCCCATCCTAGTTTGTACTAGCACTCAAGGCACAGGCAAGGTAATAAATTTACTCTTGTTAATTCATTTTAACCCCATTAATAAAATGCTATCACTTATTAATACAACTTAAAATGGGTTACCCAGAAAACCTTTTTAGGGCTTTGACCTCCATTGCAAGCCACTTCCTAGCATATACAAAGATAACCTACCCTAAGCTCATAAAAGAATATCTCATAAAATTACAATAAACACATCAATCCTCTATGAGCAACTAGAAAACACCATAGATAAATGACCAACCCTCAAAGGTTATATCACAAAAATCACAACAACATGAACTTACATAACATAATTGGTTCTCACCATAGTAATATGTGAATGCATCACAATGGTTGGGAATGAAACAATTGGAACTAAAGAACATCATTAATCAATCACTTCCCAAGCCTCTAGTAAACATGACTAACTGGTCAAATTACTAGGTTCCCCGGAACCCATCACAAGATAAAACACAAAACCTCAACAAGTATATAAAACAAGTGTAACTAATCAACTATTTTAGTTTTCGCTATAATTTCATAAAAAATGAGTCACAATAAAGTTTCTTGTTTTCATTTTTGAAGTTATCCCAATTGATAAAGGTTTCAAGATCAGATCAGTAAAAAAATGCAAGTTTCAAGTTTATATCTTAATTGTCTATGCCTTCCCAAATAAACTGTGTTTATTAAAGTCCAATGATAATCCACATGAAAAAAAATAGTTTATTTAACACTACACATAAGATTTCTAATTAATATTTTTTTAAAAATCCAATTACAAAGAAAAAAAAATTACCTTTTAATAAATATCAATTTCAATCTTTAAAAGAATTATAATTTAATACTATTAAATTGTAATTATAGTTTAATTAAACTAAACTAACTAAATATATGTATATAACTAAATTAAATTTTAAACAATTAACTATTTAAATATATATTAATTTTAAATAATATAATTTTAAACTATTTTTAAAAATAACATTTTTAATAAATTTATAATATTAATAAAAATTTATAAAAAAAAGACTCACTAAAGTATAACCTCTTATAAGGGTCTCAGTTTAAAATATGTTTTCCATTGAAAAATTCATATAACAGACACACAAGAGCCTGAGATATATCAAGAGATTTACTACAATGAATTCTACAGAATTCCTAGCTCGATCTGATATTACAATTTGATAAAAGCTCAATGATTACAAAAAATCCCATCTCCCAAATCCTTCACAAATATCTCATCTTTCAATCTTTGAAAATTACTCCAAAAACCTGTGTGTGTAGAAATGAGCTCTAATCTCTTAATAAAGAGTTTAACTCTTCCTAGGATTTCTAGTTTTCAAACATGTAGAGGTTTCATCTTTTATTATTTTAATTTATTTAATTCCCTTGTGCATTCTTTTAATTAGAAAAAACTTTATTTAAATTATTCTCACTTCATTTTTTATGGAGGAATAAGGCATTTTATTATACTGTGAATTTTCCCTATGTGTGTTTTGTCTTTTTTTATATGCGTAGGTTACCGAATGGGATTTCTTTAGGATTTGGATATGGTCGATGATGAAGGGTAAGCATTATTTTTGTAGCAATATGTTTTGGGGGGAAAAGTATGGGCAAATGTGATTATTGGGATACTTGTATATAGCATTCAGATGGTAGTGTTAGGTTTCTTCTCATCTTTCTTCTATCAATTGTAAATGGGAGGAACCAATCTTGGGATTTTTTATAACTCGGTTTAGTAGTCCTCCATTTTTTTCCTTCTTTTTCTTGAGGGGGTTATGAATGGATTTTTTCTTCCTGGTTCTTTTCTTCAGGAGCTCCTTATGTTAGAATCAATATTTTCATTAAAAATTTGCTTATATATATATATATATATATATATATATATATATATATATTAAATCTTTAAATTTATTTATTTGATTTTATTAATTACTCAATTAATTAAATATAATTTAAAATTGATTTTTATTTATAAAATTTGTATTTAATTAAATCATTTAATAATATCCTTGGTAGAATTAATTATATTTGAAAATCACAACAGACCCACAAACTCAATAAGAAAACTCATCTAAATGACAAAGTACGAAATGAAATGATAAAGTACAAAAATCTCAAATTCATGTCACTTTGACAAATTTTAAAAGGTAAATAAATCAAATACTTATCTTGTATTTTAGAACAATTGGCTCAAGTTTAGGATTTGAACTGAAGAACTATCTCCCCTCTTTTACCATTAAGATATTGCGATAATATTGTGATAGGGTACACTCATCCTAGCAATTCGGGGAAGTCAATGCCCGCTACCTGTAATCTACATAAAAACTATACATATATATATATATATATATATATATATATATATATATGTATGTATGTATGTATGTATGTATGTATGTATGTATAAACTAAACAGATAGTAGGGGGGAGTGGTACATCATGTAGATCCTAACTAGCAAGTGATTAAGACTCCCTCCTTCAACCACATCATATACGTCAAACATAAAGTAAAACATACACGTGCAAGTATGGGGTAAGTAACCATAAAACCACATATAAATCATCCATATAATTATCATTATGAAAGCAACTGAAATCACTATATGAAGTATACAAATCATCATCATCAAATGAACCACCATGAACACATAACCTATCCGAGTATAAAGTAGCTCATCAAATATGTAATTTTAACATGTAAATAATAGCAACCAAATCAGGTAGCCATGTACCACTAAATCACATCGCATAACCATGAAAGTTGGTCTTAAAAGTTTAGCAATATAGCATAAAAGCAAACTAGGGGTAGGCACTACAAGACCTTTAGTGCCAGCCTTCCATTTTACAAGTTTTTTCCTTATTTTTAAATTTCAAAGCCCAGTAATTGAATTCAATCAATAATTTACATAACATCTACGCATAGTTTAAAAATTAGTCCCACGAGATTCAAATTTTGTTCTAGTTAAGATTATCTGAAAGAAAAAATTAATTTCAATTATAATACTCACTAATATCGAAGATTATAATATAATCACATCATCTAAGGTTTGATATAAATATCTCACTAATTCAATGAGTATTTTATTATTATAGTTCATAGTCATACTATTGCATAAACTCAAGCATTGTATCAAATTAGATATTGTGATGTGGATCTCCAACCATAAGCCACTAGAAAATTCGTTAATTTATGAAAGTGGAATAGGATTTTTGTAGATGGAATCATTGCATATTTTTAGTGGGAGGCATATAAACATTTAAAAATGGAGAAAAATCATCTCCAAACATAACCCATTCACAAACTAATAAACTGAAAATAGTGTATAAGGATTCCCTACAAACACTTGTTTTTTAATCAATATATATAAAAAATGGATTCATTCTTGTCAAATAGTCTCTTAGATCTACTAATAATATTGAATGGCTCTTAGACAACCTTCCAAAAATTAAGTTTTTGATGTGTAAAAAAATGAGGTTAGATTGTATACCTGCTTCCGAAGGGATGACAAAATGTATATGGCAAGTTTATTATTTCTCAAAGAAGGGGACTCCTAAAGACCAAAAGAAAAAGAAAATCATTCTATCCTATTTTCATAAAGGATGAAAAACATGCATTGAGGTTGAGTGTTTATTAAGAAACACAAAGTAACCCTACAAATAGAACTATCTAGACACATTTGTTTTCTTAAATTATGATAATTCACCCTCTTTATAAGGTTTTAAAAAATATTGGATGTTTATGATCACTAAAATCACTTTATAATATTTTTATGCTAAATAGATTTTTTAAATATACTTATTTATATATTTATAAAAATCAACCTTATATTTATATATCAATCTTAAAACTAAATTTGTTTATCCTTTATATTTAAGATTTATTATTCTTTATATGATATCAAATAACCAAAGAAACACTATATTTTTATATCAGTCCTAAAACTAAGGTATATATTATTAACATTTAAATTTTAAAAATTGTTATAAGTATGCATATGAGACTCTAAATAAATATATTTATTATTTTTCTTTGTATAATATAATTTTTTTTTGGTAAAACATTGAAAATTGAGATCTACCTTTGAAGTTTGAAGGATAAGTTAAGTTAGTCCTATTTCTAGTGAAATATAGAAAAATGTGGATTTGTCTCATAAATTGTTCTTATTTTGTTGTTAAGATGGGTTTCTACATATTGCTTTGTCTAGGAATTTTGACAAAGAGTAAAAAGCCGTAGGTGAAACCCACAAAAACCCTTACCATATTATAATTTGAAGTTACCTTTTGAAATAACTTAATGAAGAGTTTTCACATTATTGAAATGGGACCTTTTGAATTTTAATGTTTTAACTTGATGTTCCTACCCCATCATCTTAGTATCCCAAGGTACTACTTTCATATCATGAAAGGATGGTTTGTTTATTGTGTGGCAGGTCTCCTTTTGTTTTCCTAGCAAATCACAACTTTTAATGTTTTAAATCTTGTCCTGGTTGTCATTTTTAAAAAAGTCCCTAAGTCATTTTTCAAATGTGCAAATTTTTTTGGGGGTTTATAAAAATCTAGCTCAAATGGCATTTTTTCTTTTATTCCATGTGGCAGTCTCTCATTCGTTAATGCATGTTCCAAAAATAGTAAACCCATTGGTTCTATGTCTTAATATATTATCATTTGATCAAATCTAATGGTGATTGTGAACCTACAAAAAAAAGATGCACAATGTTTATTCATTGTGGCTTTATGATAAATTGCCACGTGTTTGAAGAAGCTCTTTTTTTTGTTAGTTAGATTTGGTTCAATACAAAAAGAATCTCATGGGTTTCATGAACCCATGATTAAAAGTTGCAAGTTTATTTAGTCATTGCACATTAGTGAATGAATGCCACATGTCCTTGGAAACTTATCATGATAGTATAATAGTGGTCGTGAACCCATAATGGAAAATTGCATATTGATTTAGTCTTTGTAGCTTCACAACTCAGCGACATATGTTTGAAGGACGGGATGAAATCTGGTCAAGATAGGAAATATCAGAGGATGGTTATGAATTTGCAATGGGAAGTTGCATGTTGATTTAGTCTTTGCGGCTTCATGACTAAGAAACACATGTCTAGAAAGACAAAAGTATATCTAATTAAAGATAGACATGATCAAATGTTGGTCATGAACCCACAATAGGAAGATGTAAGGTGTTTACTCATCATGGCTTCATGGCTGACTGATACGTGTATGCGATGAATGGAAAGCTAGGTGGTGGGATTTGCTTACCAAGTGGTATCCAGTTATTAGTCCCCGCCTATATATAGGTAGGGCACTAATGTTTTCATTAGACCTTCTCCAATTAATTTGCATGACAAACAGATTCTTAAAAACTAAAGTTTTGACAAGATTATTTTTAAAATCTCTTTTTGATGCATAATTCCTTAATTCTTATTGGGTAGATCAAAATTTATTGGGGTTATTTTTCCTTTTTTATACAGAAAATAGTACATAAATTTTGGAAAGGATAAATATTTATTTATTAGATTGTCAGACTAGGATCACTGGCAATGACATCTGTAAGCTGCATTAATTTGTTTTTTTTAAAAAAAGGAAGAGGCATTTAATGTTGGTCAGAATCTTCATGAACTATCATGTTATTGAAGAATATTTATACATCATATTGGAAACAGCGGAATCACAAAGCAAAGTATCCACCACATGGCATTTACTTACAGCTACATTGAATCATGAGTAGGAAAGGAAGTTGAAGATAATGTGGAAACTCACGCTTTGCCTCTCACTACAATCACATTTTACCTGACACTCCTTGGTTTGACTCCACTCAACATTACTTTTTTGTTTTTTTTTTTTTAACTTAGGCCATAGATATTGACTAAAGAAAAAAAAAACAGTAAATATTTAACTTTATTCTAATGTTCAAAAAAGTAAATTGTTTATTGGAATCAAGTTTTCAAGGCAATATAATTGTAAATTAATTTGTCACTAAACACAAGAAATCATATTATATTTCAATAAATAATAATGGATTTCTAATATTTAGAGATTTTTATTTTAAAAATATAATAAATTTATGTTTCAAATAGTTGTGAATTATAACAAATTAGAGATAATAGAAAGTAGTCAAATAATTAAAATGTATTATAGTATAATAATTAGAATGTCAAGGCATTAATTTTTTTATTACATTATCATTGATAATAATAATAATTGTTTGGGGATAGTTATGTTGTAATAATAAAGAAGTCATTAACATATAATTACCGGCATTCAATTTTTTATTTAAAGTTGGTTGTTTGAAAATATTATGATGGTATAGTTGAAATTGCAATCCACCAAGGTTCAAACCCCTAGAGACACGTTTGGGCCAGGTTCGACCCCTGGGTGACTTTGACGGACTGGATCCCCCTGCACGTGGCGGCTTAGCCGAAGGACGGCTTCTGGTTTAGATATATGCTACCTCATAATGTTGTAATCAGCTTGTAAAGGAAGAGATGCCGATATCTATGTTATCTGGTTGTTTCCATCAAAAAAATTATATCTATATATATATATATATATATATGAATAATAAAGGTTCATAAAAACAAATCTAATCAATGAAAATAAATGGAGCAGTGTGAACTATCCCTTCTTTACCAAGGTCTCTCATCCCAATATTTCTCCAACTCAAGCACACTTAATAATAAAGTTTCCTTCAACATTAAATTATACATTGTACCACAAAAAAGCTCAGAAACACAACACGTGAAAGTATAAATAAGTGTACAATTAATTGATGCTTGTTAAATAATATTTTGTAATATTATTTTACTGGTATAGTGCATATTCATAAGTATATTTTATAAAATGATTATTTATGTAAATACTTGTATTATTTTAGCTATGTTTCTACCCTACCTTTTCTTGTTTAGTCTCTACACTTAAATTATAGTCTACTCTTCCTTTATGACAAAAGGTAGGGACTCTAGCTCTTTCAGAGCTCTTGTTTTATTTTCATTTTCCAATTCTCCAGTTAGCATAAAAGGGTAGACCTAGTGCTTTTGAAGAAAAATCTAACAAGACAAGAGCTCTTAGAGAGCTTGAGTCCCCCTTTTGGGGCTAAAAGGCATGAACATTTGACTCTTTTGAGATCATTGACTAAAATTAGCTCAATAACAAAGTCACTCTACATTAAAGGTTGTAAGTAACAAAATCGAGTAAGTCATAGGCCTAAAACTTGGATATGTAAGAGGCCTCTATTTTGAAATAGATCCTAGTACATTTTTATCATTATGTCATTTTACTCATTGAACTAACTTACATAAAATCATAGATATGACTAAACTTTTAAGTATAAATAAAGATTTTTGTGCATAGAATTCATGTGATTGAATTTGGTTTTTTTTTTTTTTTTTGAGTTTTATCAATGATTGGTTACATGAAACTCAATGCAAAATCAAATATTGTATATTCACATATTATATCTCTTGAATAATAAATAGAAAATTAAATTAGATTATATATTTATATACTATTTATAATATATGGATTATATACTAATATTCGCTCTAATTTTCTAGTGTAATATTTTAAATCTTAATGATTATACATGTAATTGTATATATAATTTAAATTGTGAATGCATTAATTTAGAGCTAACACCTAATACTATTGATTGACTATGCGTTACTATTTTTATTATTTTTTTGTAAATGAAAAGTTCATTGAAATCCAACACCATTAAATTCATGTATGAAGATAATTTAGGTTAGAGGTAGAGTAGATTTGTCTTATGATCATAAAGATTCAAAAAAAAGAAATTTACTTATACATTTTATAATTCAATATATCTAACTTGAATATATTTAACATTTTTTTAAAAATAAATATTTTACAAAATTATAAATATTAATTAAACTAAAAATGCGTATTCCATTAAAATCTTATATTTAAAAATAATAATAAACTTTCATATAAATATGTTATATTGTATTTTATATACCTTATAAACTATAATTACATATATAAAAAATAATATATTATTAGTTCAAATATTTATTTTATACTAAATTTATTTATATTAATTTAATATTTAAATTGAAATCCCCAAAATAAATATAGAAATCTATGATATAGAGTGAAAATAATTCTCTTTTTAATATTATATCTCTAAGTAATACTTGTTGGACCGACGGGGCAAGTAAAAGTCATGCGGCCATCAGTGGTACCTAGTAAATTGTAGTTTGAGATAGCCAACGTTGTATTTTAATTTCCCCAATGCAAAGAAAATGCACATGGCATACATTCACCCAACTTCCATGATGCTCAATGCTTTGAAAACATGTTCACATGTTCAAATCTTATCCTTATCGTTGGGCAGTCTTTTCAATTAGATAATACACGAGTTCATAATAACACTGTCAGATTTTTCTGTCTAATATTAATTTTGAAAAAATGCCTAAAACCCCAGCTAAATAATCTTAGCCAATGAAAAAATCAAAATTGGCATATGATAATTAGATTTTTAAAATCTAGTCTCTCAAACTTTAGAAAATGATCAATGCTCTAGACAGAAAAATAAATCGAGTGGGGCTAAAAAAAAACATTAGTTCCCTCCCTAAAAGGCAGGGACTAACAACTCAAATTCAAACTTGTTCTATGGTGAATTTTTCACCTATTAGTTACATCATTCAATTTTTGTGGAAATTAATGTCGAGTGTGCCACTATTGATGTTGCAGAATAATAAATCCTTCTATGGTGATTGTCATTTCCAAAAATTTTCAAGATACTTAGAGTGAAATTAAACTTTGAGAAGATGTTAAAATAATTGTAGAGCTAGGGTTTTTATCACTGACATAACAGGTTCCCATGTTCAAATAGTAAGTTATTTTCTATGAACCCGCTAAATTTGCATTTGATATAAAGGGAATTGTTAAGTATTGTGTTCAATTGTATATTGTAAACCCTAGATTATAAAATGGAACCACATAGGGATTCCATCAAGAAAATAAACTACCAAGATAGGGTTGTTTATGATGATTTCTTGAAATAATTATACTATTCCACAAATGATTTTGCAAAAGGGAAAAAAAATTGTTCCCAGTTCACCCTCATGTGAAGGTTGACAAAGGTTTCTATGACAAGGGAAACTAGTTGAGGGATGTATAAACAACACTTACTAGTATGAAGTTGTTCAAGGTTTTGTTTCCACAAAGAAATTATTATGCCCTGCATAGCAATGTACGAGTGTTTGACATGGGAAAATTGGGAGTTCCTGAAGTATTCATGGATGTCAACTTATTAATAAAAGTCACAAGGAATTATAATACAATGGCTAGGGTTGTGAGGGACAAGAATGGAGCCCACTTGTTAAGCATCACTACAAATGAAATTCTTGAAGTTCTTAGGTGGATGATAGCTAGACAAAATACCACAGAGCCAATTTTGAAGAAATATTTTAATCCTCGTGTCCTAGGTGTTTATATGTCCCTGTGTTAGATATGTGTTGAAGATAAGGGTGATTCTCTGCCAATTCACCTAATGTTCATTATGGTTTATATCCTTCATCCTATTGTGGGTGTCATTTTTTATTTTGCCACTTTTGTTGTTGAGTTAATACACAATGGTCTAACAAGTATTGAAAAGGCCAAAGTCAACCAATCATTTGAATGGTATTATATTCCATGCATATGTTTTTGTTCAAAGGTGCCTCTTATTTTGAAAAGGAGATGGAATTGATAAAAGAGAAGGACGGAGAGGAGTTGTTTGTATAGTTGTGGAGTGCAGATATGTCTTAGAATAGGAAAAATGCTAGTTTTCTTAGACTTCATAAGTATTTTGATTCTAGGTTAAGAGAATTATAATTTCATAAAAATCCTAGAATCCTAAAGGCTCTTCTTGAATTTATCAGACCCAAGGAGTTTTATATAGATTTGAAGATTGTACACAATTGAGATGATATCATTTGTATCATGTTTCCATTATTTTTAGAGTGTATAGATTCAAGGGAAATCTTCATGTGTTGCCTTATAAAGTTCCTCTTAAGTTGTACTTCACAAAAAAATTGTGGAAGATTGGTTGTCTGCATGAGAGGGACTTGGCAAGGAGAGGAAGAGGAAGTATCTTCCAAGCTTTCATCATGGCATATCAGGTTGTCATCACCAAGGATGGTTGGAAGAACTTGGACAAAATTTTGGAACCTTATAGGATGAAAAAATTGTGGCAAGATTTCCTAATCCTAAGGGAATTTTTAAGATGTCAAGGTTAAGGGTTAACGTTAGAGCTATGACTCATTAGTTCCATTTTCTAGAGAACATCATTAGAAATAAATTCTCCCTATAGAAACAAGAGGTGAAAAAGGAAAATTGGTTCTTTTACAAGAAGACCATGTATTTTGTAAACTCTTTTGATAAAAGGTACAATCCTTTGGAGGATTTTGAAGCCTTTTGGTGAGAAAATAAATAAATTGATAACACGTTTTGAAAAAATTATGAGTTCCTTAAATGAGAAGAAGGCCATGATTATAAATAAAAATCGTGACCATGCCAAAGTTATAATGAAAAAAATTGCACCTACTCATACCATTGCCCCTAGTCAGTACACTTCATAAAAGAAGATTGAGTACAATGTGATGAAACCCAAGGATGGTACTAGCCAAAAAGGTAAAGGGTGGGAGGAAAGACCCTGACCACCATATGTAGCAAGTGTGCCTCCAACACCAATGTACAATAGGCCTATGTTTGAAAATTCCCTAATAGGATCTTCTCATAAGAGGTAAAGGATGGAGGAATCAATTTTTCCAAGTGATGAAATATATACACCCTCCCAATCCCTAATACATTTTGAAAATAAAAAATCAATAGCATAACAATTGATACAACTGGGTAGCCCGGGGCATATTGTTATTACACATGCTCAATTAGAGGAAGGAGTGCCTTAGAAGCCTATTGTACCCACCATGGACCTCACTAAGGAGGATTTTAGAGGTAAAGTGTTGGATCCTATTATAATATGGGCTTGTGATAAGTTTCTGGCAGATGATATTTTGTAAAGTCTAGGGCTTTTATCCAATTTGCATGGAGGGTCAACATTTCAGAGAAAATATGAGAAAAGGAATACAAAGAAACTTGATAAGGAAGAATTTTTTATTAGGGAAGAAATAAAGAGAGAAATGTTAGAATAATTCAATAGGATTACCCCTGAGGAGCGAAGAAAGATGATATAGGAGGTAGGGGTCATAATTTTCCTTGAATGGGATATTGTTGATGCAATGGTTTTTTATGCAATTAGGAAAGAAACTAAAACTATATATGAGATAGAGGAGGAGGCCCAATTAGCTTCAAGGGGAATAATATACAATGATGATCATGTTTCCCTTGTGATGTGGTCTATTCAAAAGAAGGATAGGTCTATAGAATTGAAGATTCTAGCATTGGCCTCACTGGAAGCTTAATGGTGAGGTGGGTAGGTGAAACTTCAGGGGTTGAGGTTGCAAATATGACTTTTCAATCTACAATTTTTTCTAAGGCTACAACCCTAAAGGAAAGAAAAATAATGGATGAGCTTAGGGTCAAGTATGAAAGGCTTATGGAAGTATATGATGTAGAGAATAAAAGAGGTAGTGAACTATTGGGGAGGCTTGCCCAATTCAAAAGTTAGTCAACTCAACACATACAAATTAGTGAGTTTTCTCAAGGATTAATTCCATCATCTCCTGGACCACCACCCCCTTCAAACCCTATTTTTTAAATGCCTCTATCCCCAATTATCCTTCAAATTAAATTTGGTGAAGGATTGCAGGAAGAAAAGGTCAAGCTCAAGGCCCTAGGAATTAATATTGTCCAAAAATATGAGGAGAAAATTCAAGAAACAATTTTGCACCGCATTAGTACTTTAAATACAAGAATTTTGTATTATTAGGTATTAAAACTTGTTGATATCTCAAATTATTTCAAAGAGGATAAGACTCTAGAGGACAAGAGTCTTTGTAGAGGAAACAAAAGTTTTTTTTCTTTCTGAGTATATCAATAAGAGTTTTGATCTTTTTCCTTATATTGTAAAAAGTGCAAACATAGTAAAGAAATGTGAAGAATGGGTGGAAGAATTCAATGCCACCCTCAGCTCTAGAATCAACAATATCTTAAGTAATGATGATAATTATTTGTTTACAATGGTTTTTTTGGAGATTATGAAGGTTAAAATATACTTTGATTATTTTGGGGTTGAGGTCAAACAATTGAAGCCAAGGTGGAAAGGCATAATTTTAAAGGAATAGGAGGCTTAGCTTCAATGGCTTGATGATATTGTTTTCAATGAGTGGGAAAAAAATATATTTCTAATGAGGTAGATACACAAGTAGTGTCTAATTTGAAGAGGAAGATAAAGTTGAAGCTTCTACATAACCACCTAAGGATGGTTAAGGACAAAGCTAGATGATCATTATGACAAGCCAATAGAGGAAGGATGGGTCACCTGAATAGGATGGTTTACCTTTATAATTTACTTTCTATGAGAACGCCTACATAACAAACAAAAATATTGATCCTAAAGAATTTGGGTTGCTAGCTATCTATTTTGGAAATTGTTTCCATTTGCATTTCTCTTTTTTTCTATTTGTAAAGTTTTGATGTTGACACTTTGTCTCTTTTGTAAAAACTTATGTATCCATTCAAAAAGTGACATGTGTCATCCTCCCATGTCTAAAGCTTGTTGCAATCCTTCTCTTTAAAGGATTACCAATATTGGGATAAGGGGTCTCAATTCTTAGTTTGTGAATATTATTCCATGTTTTTTATTGGTCCATGTACTATGTTAGAAGTTGACATCATGCTTGTACTAAAAATGATAGATGAATGCAAAGAAAAATGATATATTAATCTATTGTTTCTATTCTAAATTTTGGTCATTATATCATATTATTACATTCAAAGAAAATAATACAAAGAAAGGATTGCAAAGAGTTTCATTATTTGAGTTTTGTCTCCCTATTGTTATTCTCATTTTTGTGTGTTAATGACAAAATAACATAAACTAGAATGGTAACTTGTTTAAAATTGTATGTCATATTTTTCTATGTTGTTGATCTAAAAGATCAAGTAAATATTATGTATGATTTGGAAAAATTGAAGGATTTCAAGAGAGGATTTCCCTAAGAAGAAGATTCACAATGATTTATTGATTTTCACTTGCAAAGTGAATGAATAGATCATTTAACTATGATGTATGAGTATTTTGGAGTAACCCAATGGATAAGGCATTGATTATGAAGTTACAATGAAGAAAAATCTAAGTCATTCTCACAATCTTAAATCAAATTAAAATCATATTTTTCCCTTTTATATTTGTAGATTTGGAACGTCAATCCTCACTTTTCTTGTGGGTAGATAGCATTTGTGTAATTAGCTCTTATATTGTCTATTATCCCACATATGTACAAGATTCTAATAGAATTATTATCTACTTGATTAAGGAATAGAAGGGAGAGGTTAACACAAGAAAGAATTGATCTAATCCTAGGTATACCCACCTTGAATTTTGCAAAGTTTAAAAGAGTTCAAAGTCGTGTTGCTTTGTTAGTTGGTCCTTGTACTTGTTTAGATATGTTGAATATGGAAATTAGCTTCTTCCCAAATATATTTTACAACTTATAAGGCATTTCAAAAATTTGTCAAATCAGAAGCCAACAAATTATAAGTTTCTTAAATTTTATACGTCTTTTGTTAATTTGCATTTATTTTAAAACTTATAAGACTATTTAAATTTAAAAAATGGTAGGGATAAGAACATGAATAAAATCCTTTGAATTCACTTCCATTTCATCAAATTATTAACATGTATAAATTTTTAAAAATTAATAAAAGGTTTGCTATATTTTAATTTTGTTACTATAATTGCGTGAATTGGATTAGTATTCTTTAATATAATTTACATAAGCATCATAAATTGCTTATATTTTTGTTTCAATAATGTAAAAGATCAAGTTTTAATCTTAATATTGAATTTAAAAGATATTGTGTTTTTTTATGAATATTTAAATCACACTTTGTCATCCATTATCACCTCAATAAGAGACTAAGAAAGAAATTAAAATTTTAACACTTTATATTCAATAATTTTGAAAATATTTATTCAAAGATATTTTTTTTATCGATAAGAGGTTGAAGCCCTCCATTATATTAAATAATAAAGTTACAAATAATCTTACTCAAAGAGAATAGTAAATTCAGTTATGATTACAGACCAATGTCTTTGTCTTCTAGCATTTTAAATTTGCTTCCTTGAACTTTCTCCTTTAATTGAAGATCTTGTTACAAGCTTTTGAATGTTAGTTAATTACTTTCCATTCCTCGATGCTAGTTAGAAGTATAAATGTATTGAGTGAAGACCTTGGAAGAATATAAATACTTGGCCAAGATCCTTATTAGAGAAAAAATGCAAATAAATCCATTGTCTTCCTTGAACCATTATTATTTCATTTCTTTTTCAAGGCAAATTGCCTTGTGGATCACTTCTTTTTATTTAATCAATACTAAAATCATAAGTAATTCTTTCTAATGTGTATCATTAAATTATTTTGGATACAATTGTTAATTGAATGTTGTCTTTGATGTTACACAAATGTCATATCAGTCATCAGTTAGCTTCTACCGAGCTCACAAGGCTAGCAAAGGAAAGTTAGCTCCTACCAAGCTCACTTGGTTAGCAAAGGAAAGCTAGCTTCTACTAAGTTCACTTGGTCAGCAAAGGAAAGCTAGTGTCTACTGAGCTCACTCTGTCATCGAAGGAAATATGGTAAGAAGTTAACTTCCACCGAGTTCACTAGGATAGCAAAGGAAAGTTAGTGCTCATCGAGTTCACTCGATCTCCAAAGGACTTTTGCAAGATTTTGTAGTGTTTACTGAGCTTCACTTTGTTAACACTAGAAAAAATTCTGAAGCAGTGTTTACCGAGCTTCACTTGGTTAACACTAGATTACCGAGTTAAGTCGGCCAGCGAAGGACTTTATTATTTTGATTGTTTCATGGAATCAATGTAGCCAATTGATATTTTTTTTAGTTATTGTAACTTATATTTGAGCCAACTTGATAAATTTGAAAGGTATATATATAGATATTCAAGTTGTGGAATAGTGTGTGAGTGTGAAAAAGTGAATGGAAGAGCGAATTCAGATGAAGGATTAGATATCCTAGAGGTGTTGCAAAGTCATATTCGATCAGTAAGGATTTAGAAGAGTAGAACATAGATCTGTAATTAGTAAGAGATAAGTTTCATATCATTCAGGTCATTTCATTGTTGCTTTCTTATCATTGTAACAGTGAATTCAGAATCTCTTTACAGAGTTGGTTTAACAACCATTTTGTAAATCCTCTAACAAGGTGACAGTTCAATTGAATTTTTTTAAAGACCTCTAACCAGGCCACTCCTAATAGGGTGATTAAATCCTCTAACAAGGTCACACCTAACAGTGTGTATTGTAACCTTTAACAGGGTTGGCTCCTAACAGGGCTCACTTCAAAAGAGTGAAAATTAGTGACTAGTTACTTGGTGGTTTTTTCCATATTGGGTTTCCACGTTAAATTTTGTGTCTCTTGTGTTCATTTAGTTAACCTTTGCATGCATATTAATAACTTTGAATGCTAGATGAACAGTAACTAGTTAACTTACCAAGTAAAAGTATTTCTACACTATTTATTGAGTATCAGCAGTAAATAAGCATCTGAGACATCTAAGGGATTTTTTTTTTTTGGACTTGTTTTGTGGTAATTGATTCACCCCTCCCCTCTCAATTACTTCATCTATATTTCCAACAATTGGTATCAGAGCTTTTGGTGCTTTCAGGAAAAGATTTCAAAGATCTAAGCCAAAGATCAGGATGTCTTATAAGAGAGAAATTCCAAGACTTAATAGGGACAACTTCTTAGCATGGCAAGGGTTGATGAGACTTCATCTAGCTTCTATTGGAGATATAGGACTAAAATACCTTGATGAAAAATATGCAGAACCATCTGGTACATTATCTGTCAATGATATTGCTAAAAAGAAGACCCACAACATTATGATGATCGATATAGCATCTGCTCTGAGTTATGAAGAATTTGATGACATTAAAGACTGCAAATCTGCCTTTGAAATGTGGGAAAAGCTAAAAGAAATCTATGGAGGAGATGATAATGTAAGAAGAGTCAAAGCAAAAAGTTTGAGAGGACAGTTTGATCAAATGAGGATGAGAGAGGATGAAAACATTGCAAAATATGTTGAAAGAGTCAAAGCATGTGTCAGTGCAATCAAAGCATCTGGAGGAGATATCAAGGAAGAGACAGTAATAAGTAAGGTTCTTAGAACTCTACTTCCCATTTATGCAATTAGATTTTCTGCAATTCAAGAAAGAAGATGTGAAGAAAATCACAAGATAAATCTAGAGGCCATAATTGGAAGATTGACTACATTTGAACTAGACAACTTTGACAACTATGTTCCAACTTCCAAGAACATTGAATCAGCATTTGAAGCCAAGCTTTCACTTAAGGAGAAAAGCAAAAAGAAAAAGGAATCTCAGTCAGGAAGTGAAGATGAATCAGACCAAAGTTTAGACAGTGATCTTGAAGTGATTGAAGCTCTACTAGCAAAGAAATATTCTAGAGGCAGAGATAAATTTAAAGGTAAAGTTCCTCTAATCTTCTTTTCATATGAAGAATTTGGTCACATTGTTGCTAGGTGCCCAAACAAGCAGAACAAAGATGACAAGAAAGGTTACAAGTACAATGGCAAGAAAGACTTCAAATCATTCAAAGATAAAGGTAAGAAAACATGTTTTATGGCTAAAGATTCTAATGATTCCAATGAAGAAGAAGAAGATGAAATTGTCTACATTGTTGTGAAAGATGAATCTGATAATGATGAGGAAATGGAACTCATTTCTCATATGAGTAAAAATGATACATGGATCATAGATAGTGTTTTTTCTCATCACATGACTGGTGATAAAACTAAGTTTGAATACTTTGAAAACTATGATGGTGGCAGTATAAGATTTGGTAATAATGAACCTTGTTGTATAAAAGGAAGAGGAAGAATCTCTCTAACCAAAGAACTTATATGTGATAATGCCTATTGGGTAGAAGGACTAAAGCATAACTTGTTGAGTGTGGCACAGCTACTCAATAATGGATTAAAAGTAGAATTCATACATGGAAAAGCAAGACTACTGGATGGAAAAGGAAAACTGATTGGATCAGGCACTCAAACAAAAGGTAACTTATTTTATCTTGAACTTGGTGAATGGTCATGTTTTATTGCTCAATTTGAAGAAATTTGGTTATGGCATAAAAGGTTGTGTCATGTCAATTTTGATAACTTGGTAAAGATAAGAAAATTCAAGAAAGTAAGAGGCATTCTTAACATAAAGAAACCTGAGGTTGGTCTATGCAAGAATTGTTAGATTGGTAAAATGGGAAAGACTAGTTTTAAAAGTAAAAACTATCAGTCTGAAGATATATTATAAATTATGCATACTGGTTTATGTGGACCCATTGGAATTGAAAGCTATACTGGAGAAAAGTTCTTCACTCTTTTTTTTGATGATTACTCAAGAATGATGATTGTCATGTATCTAAGGAACAAATTAGAAGCATTTGAGAAATTCAAATGGTACTTGGCCAGAGTAGAAAAGGAAATAGGAAAAAGATTGAAATGCTTGAGGTCAGACAAAGGAGGAGAATTCATTTCACACGAGTTCAATAACTTTTTCATTGAAAGAGGAATCAAAAGATAGGTATCAGCCCCTAGAACTCCTAAACAAAATGGAATGGCTGAAAGGAGGAACAAATCTATCATGGATTGTGCAAGAACCCTAATGATTGAAAAGAACGTTGCTATCAAATACTGGAAGGAAGCCATCAGCACTGCAGTTCATACCTTGAATCGGGTATAGCTTAAGAAGGACTCATTCAAAACTTCCTATGAGCTATGGTATGGCTACAAACCTAATGTAAGTTATCTAAAAGTATTTGGAAGTAAATGTTACATTTTGAAAGAATCTAGAAAAGGAAAATTTGATGTAAAAGGTGATGAAAGAATATTTTTGGGATACTCTTGCAAAAGTAAAGCATATAGATGTTTGAACCTGTCTACTTACAAAGTCATAGAAAGTGCACATTTGAAAGTTGATGAGTTTGCAGAAAGGATTGAAGAAGAAAGGAAAAGGGAACCTGAAAACTATAGAAGGTTTGTTTTTACTAAACCTAATATAGTACCAGTCAATTAGGAATCTTCTACTCCTGAGTCATCAGTAACTGAGTTACAGGTAGTTCAAACTGAGCCACAACAACATGAGTTACACTCAGATGCTACTGAGCAAGTGTCTATCGAGTCTAAAGGACCTGAGCCAATATCTACTGAGCCAGAACAGCCAGAACCTGAAGTTGAAATGCAAAAGGATAACAATGAAATTCATTCAAAAGGCAAAGAACCTGTTTTAGCAAAATATTTTAGGAGACATCATTCAGCAGATTAGATCATTGGAGACAAATCTGAAGGAACCATGACAAGAAATAAGTTGAAAGGTACTTGTTTACTTGCTGATTTTGAACGTAGAAATATCAAAGATGCTTTAGAAAATGATAGTTGGATTGAGGCTATGAAAGAAGAAATAGAGCAAATAGAGAAAAATAAGACATGGACTCTTGTACCCAAGCCTAAAGACAAAAATGTGATTGGAACTAAATGGGTATTCAAAAACAAGTTGACTGAAGATGGTAAGGTATCAAGAAACAAAGCTAGATTAGTATGCAAAAGATATGCTCAAGAAGAAGGAATAGACTATGGAGAAACTTTTGCTCCTGTTGCAAGACTGGAAGGAGTCAGAACCTTGCATATGCTACTCACAAAGGATTCAAATTTTATTAGATGGATGTCAAGTCAACATTCCTTAATGGTATACTGTATGAAGAGGTTTACATTGAACAACTTGAAGGTTTTGTTGATCTAGATAAAAGAAACATGGTCTACAAATTACACAAGGCACTATATGGTCTGAAATAAGCCCCTAGAGCATGGTATGAAAGATTACATAACTATCTTATTCAAATTGATTTTCAAAGAACTAATGATAATAGTAGCTTGTATATAAAGGATGGACTAGATGATAAAATTGTCTTGGCAGAAATATTTGTAGACGATACTATTTTCACAAGAAATGATGATCTTTGCAAAGAATTTTCAGAACAAATGAACAAGGAATTTGAAATGTCTATGTTTGGTGAGATAAAATTCTTTATTGGTCTTCAAATTCAATAGAATAAAAATGGTATCTACATCACTCAATCAAAATACATCAAGAAGATATTGAAAAAGTTTGGTATGGAAGATTGTAAACCAGTTGGAACTCCTATGTGTACTGGATTAAAACTTACCAAGGAAGATGAATCAAAAGAAGTAGATCAAACCTTGTATAGATCTATGATTGGAAAGTTGCAGTATGTAGTTCATACCAGGCTAGATATTGCCCTTGCAGTTGGGATTGTAGCGATATTTTCAGCAAAACCAAGAGAAAATCACATGATGGCAATCAAAAGAATAATGAGATATTTGAAAGGAACTGAAAATTATGGTTTATGGTACAAATTTGGAGGTAATCTAGATTTAAAAGTGTTTACTGATGCTGACTGGGCAGGAAACCTTGATGATAGAAAAAGTACAAGTGGAGGAGCATTCTTTCTAGGAAAGAGGTTGGTTTCTTGGACAAGCAAAAAGCAAAATTGTACGTCCCAATCTACAGCAGAGGTAGAGTATGTTGCTGCAGTAGTAAACTATACTAATATTGTTTGGTTTAAATAGTTTTTGGAAGGCATGAAGGTGGAAATCAAAGAACCAATTGTTATGTTCTGTGATAACACAAGTGCAGTCAACATATCTAAGAATCCAGTAATGCATTCCAAAACCAAGCACATTGCAATAAAATATCATTTTGTTAGAGAATTGGTGCAAGATAAGGAGATCAGATTGGAATATGTCCATACAAAGGACCAAATTGCTGACATATTCACAAAGCCATTACCTAAGGATGCATTCTTGTATCTAAGAGGTAAGTTAGGGGTCACTCCCCTATCTGAAGTTTGTTAAAATGAAGTTTTAGTGATGCATCAACACATACCAAGTTGAAGATCTATCAGTTGATGTAGCACGGATAGGAAACAATTGCATATGAATTAGTACTAAAGGTACATTAGAATTCATTTGAGTTATGTTGTCTTTGGCATGTGTTGTCAAAGAGGGAGAGTTTTACTGTCATATATTTCTGAAATTTGTTTGAAAGAAGGGTTTGCTAAGTAATTCCTTCACAGCGGGAGATTACTGAAAGAGTGAGTTTGCTAAAGAAAAGACTTGCTAGAATTTTTTTCAAATTTCATTCTGCTATGACATGTTGTGTTGTCATCAATGCCAAAGAGGGAGATTGTTGGATACAATTGTTAATTGAATGTTGTCTTTGATGTTACAAAAATGTCATATCAGTCATCAGTTAGCTTCTACCGAGCTCACAAGGCTAGCAAAGGAAAGTTAGCTCCTACCGAGCTCACTCGGTCAGCAAAGGAAAGCTAGCTTCTACCGAGTTCACTCGGTCAGCAAAGGAAAGCTAGTGTCTACTGAGCTCACTCAGTCATCGAAGGAAATATGATAGGAAGTTAACTTCCACCGAGTTCACTAGGACAGTAAAGGAAAGTCAGTGCTCACTGAGTTCACTCAGTCTCCAAAGGACTTTTGCAAGATTTTGCAGTGTTTACTGAGATTCACTTGGTTAACACTAGAAAACATTCTGAAGCAGTGTTTACCGAGCTTCACTTGGTTAACACTAGATTACCGAGCTAAGTCAGCCAGTGAAGGACTTTATTATTTTGATTGTTTCATGGAATCAATGTAGCCAACTGATATTTTTTTTAGTTATTGTAACTTATATTTGAGCCGACTTGATAAATATGAAAGGTATATATATAGATATTCAAGTTGTGGAATAGTGTGTGAGTGTGAAAAAGTGAATGGAAGAGTGAATTCTGATGAAGGATTAGATATCCTGGAGGTGCTGCAAAGTCGTATTTGATCAGTAAGGATTCAGAAGAGTAGAACATAGATCTATAATCAGCAAGAGATAAGTTGTATATCATTTAGGTCATTTCATTGTTGCTTTCTTATCATTGTAACAATGAATTCAGAATCTCTTTACAGAGTTGGTTTAACAGCCATTTTGTAAATCCTCTAACAAGGTGACAGTTCAATTGAATTGTTTTAAAGACCTCTAACCAGGCCATTCCTAATAGGGTGATTAAATCCTCTAACAAGGTCACACCTAACAATGTATATTGTAACCTTTAATAGGGTTGGCTCCTAATAGGGCTCACTTTAGAAGAGTGAAAATTGGTGACTAGTTACTTGGTGGTTTTTTCCATATTGGGTTTCCACGTTAAATCCGGTGTTTCTTGTGTTCATTTAGTTAATCTTTGCATGCATATTAATAACTTTGAATGCTAGATGAACAGTAACTAGTTAACTTACCCAATAAAAGTATTTCTGCACTATTTATCGAGTATCAGCAGTAAATAAGCATTTGAGACGTCTAAGGGATTTTTTAAAAAAAAATTGGACTTGTTTTGTGGTAACTGATTCACCCCTCCCCTCTCAGTTACTTCATCTATATTTCCAACAAAATTGATGATAAATCATACTTCCTTTGATTTAATATTTTATTTTATTTGTATCATTAATACTTCCTTTAATTCTAAGATTTTCGTAAGTGTGTTTTCTTATTAATTAATTAGGATTACTTAGCTCTTTTTTAATGAATATTTCCTCTCCATCATCCCCTGCATTTGCTAGAGATTCAACTTCTTTATTCCCATTCCATATATGTGTTGAATTTAGATGTCCTCTAATTTATCTATTAATTCTAAATCATGTTCTAATTTGGAGTTGAGCTACAAATTAGGGGTTCCTCATTTTTGGATTGCATTAAGAGTGATTTGAGAATCCCCCACAGTGATTAATTTCTTGATTTGCAAATCCATGCTCAATTGGAGACCTTCAGTTAAAGCCTCCATCTCTACAACGTTATCTATAAACTTCCCTATGAATTTAGCTTGTTTGGCTAACCATCCTTGATTAGAAGTATGAATGATGCATCTTAAGCCTGCATTACTAGGATTACCTCTTGATGCACCATCAAAATTCAACTTAATCCATCCACTAGGTGGAGGACTCAATTTATGATTAGCTCTAACTAGCTTATTATCTTTAGAGTAGAACATGGGAGAGTTGATAATATTTCTCCTATTTATCTTCATTTCTAATCCCCCTCAATGATTAATTTCTTAATTCCCAAATCGATGCTCTATTGGAGACCTTCAATTAAAGCCTCCATCTCTGCAACATTATTTGTAACCTTCCCTATGAATTTAGCTCATTTGGCTAACCATTCTTGATTAGTAGTATGAATGATGCATCCTAAGCATGTATTAACAAGATTACCTCTTGATGCACCATCAAAGTTCAACTCAATCCATCCACTAGGTGGAGGAATCCATTTACAATTAGCTCTAACCATCTTATTAGCTTTAAAGTAGATCGTGGGAGGGTTGATAAGATTAATCCAATTTTTCTTCATTTATGCATCTCATTTAGAGAAAGAACCTTCTTCTTTGACCAAGTTTCTAAGATTGTTATTGATGTTTTCTATGATACTAGCCTCTACTTTATTCAAAAAATAAGGAATAGATAGTTCCTTGTTTATGAAGATTCTACAGTTTCTTTCCTTCCAAATTTTTCAAAATAATATAGAAGGGGTTATCCTCCAAAGGTTGCTATAAATTCTTTATTGTCCTGACTTAGGCCAAATTTTGAGATTTTCCTAAAGATTTGTATGGAGTGTTTATTGCCAATTTAATTTGTTACATAGCCAAAACCAGCATGTTTTAGCAAAGGGACAAGTAAATAACACATAATTTGTTGTTTTAGAATTGCTTCGCAAAGAGAACATCTTGATGGCCCTTCTAATCCTATTTTCATAAATCTATCTATTGTTAAGATCCTATTTTGGAGTGATTCCCATAGAAAGATACCTATTTTTGGTAAACAAGTTGAATCCCAACATAGTTACTAAGGAATTTCAATTGCTTCCCATATATGAGATTTAATGATAACTTCGTAGCCTGATTTAACTTTATATTTCCCATCTTTAGATGCAGCCCAAATTAGTTTATCATTTCTATTTTTTTGATTATCTATTCTTTTTTTTATGAATTGGTTATATTGCAATTTTTCATCTTCCATGAGACTTGTATGAGCTATTGATTTTCATTCACATTTGACTGAATGTTCTAGAGTAGTGATAATCTGGTAGTTGACAACTTATTTACCCCAAAGGTTAGATGAGGTATTTTTGATAGTTGGGGACATAGTCAGGTTTTCTAGGGCTAGAAGACAATCCCATGAGTCTTCCCAAAATAGGGCACTTATCCCATCACCTATATCCCAAGTTAAGTTTTTCTTAATGAGGGTCAACATTGCACCATAAAGTTCCAAGTTATAGATCCCTTGGGAGGATTAATGGTGTGAAATATAGATAACATATCCAAAGATGAAAGATATTTTTGATATAATATTTTAGCCCAATTACTATCCCTTTCTTGGAGCATTCTCCAAACTAGTTTAGCTCCCAAAGCTTCATTTTGCCAACTTAAATTTTTAATTCCTAAGCCTCCTACTTTTTAGGTCTTCAAATGTTATCCCATTTTATAAGAGCTTGCTTTTTATTTTCTTCTAATCTATTCCAAAAGAAGTTTATCATTTTATTTTTTATCTAAGTTATTTTTAACCCCTTTAGGTAGAGGTGGACACAATATTTGATAAGTTGATATTGTAGAAAGAACTTATTTTATTTTAGTTGCTTGTCATGCCTTAGTTAACCATTTTCCTTTCCAATTTCCCATTTTTATCTAGTTTGTCTTCTATAGGGAGCCAATATTTAGTTTCCCTTAAAAAAAATTTCAACTGTATTTCTAGGCATTTACAAGGGAGAGACCCTTTCTTAAATCCCATAATTTGGCATATAACATTTTCAAGATTTGTTAAGGTATTTAAGAAAAAATTCAAATTTGTGCTCATTAAATTTTTGACCAGATGCTTCCATATATGTTATGATTATATTCTTGAATTTGCGAGCTTATTTCTCCTGGGAGGATAGTGTCATTTGCAAATTCTTAACGCATAATTATGGGCATACCTTATGGTGTTATGGTTCCTTTGATAAGAGACTCTTCTTGAGCTTTCATAATACTTCTACCAAAAGCTTATGCCATAATAATGAATAGGAATGGAGACATCATATATCCTTGCCCTATTCCTCTTGAGATATTAAAAAATCCTTTTGGAGTTCCATTGATGAGAAGTGATATTTTTAGAGTAGCTATGCAGTTGAAAATAAGATTAATCCATTGATGTGAGAAACTGAATGCTTGAAGGAATTTACAAAAGAATCTCCAATCTACTTTACCATATGCTTTCTATATGTCTAATATCATGAGTGCACATGCTCCCTTATTGGATTGAGAGGAGAGGATTACTTCTTAGATAATGAAAATTATGTCTAAAATTTATCTATTACGCATAAACCTTGTTTCCTCTTCATAATTAGTTTAGGTAAGACAAATTTAAGTCTATTAATTAGGGCCCTAGTTAAAACATTATATATTGTGTTGCAAAGCACAATAGGGTGATAATATCCCAGTTTGGCATGATTTACTTTCTTAGAAACAACAGCTAAGAAAGTATTGTTAATCTCAGCTAACAATGACCCTAAATTTCTAGTAGCTTCTATAGCTTGCCATAATTTGTCTCATAATATATCCCAACATTTCTAGAAGAAGAATGCTTGGAATCCATCTGGTCTTGGGGACTTATCCCAATTGAGGTTTAAAAGTGTTATTTTAATTTCTTCCTTTGAAAAGGCCTTATTTAAGAGTTTATTGACTTCATTTGATATTAGTCTTGGATGGCATTTAACATAGATATTTGTGCTTTTAAATTAGAATTTCCATAATTATGTAGAATGTTTTTGAAATATAAAGTGACCAAAACAAGGGGGTCGGCCCTTATAGACAAAAAGTTGGTAACCAGCACACCACTAGCAAAAACTAGCAGAAGACATCATAGCATCAAAGAACAAAACTAACAACCAAATACACCATATAGTAACTTAACAGCTATAGTTCTAGCCATACTATGAATGTTCAAAGTATTAACTAACTTCTAACATAACAAAACCAACCCAACCTAGAAACAACACACTACCATATGCAGTAACATCTATTCTATAGTTGAGATCTATAGCACTAATCATACTACTTAAGTTCAAAATATAAAACTGTTGGCACAAATAGGCCACCTAAGTCTGAGTAACAATTGTAGACCAGCAAACCAAGTAGCAGCAAAGAAACAAAATACAACCAAGATCAAAAGATCCCCCAAAACTACCATCTTATTTCTCTTTCTTTTCCTTTTCTTTCCCAGCTAGTAGAACTCGAGCCCAATCATCAGCTAGAAACTTATAGAGGAGCTTGTTATCCTCCATGTTCATTTTCATTTCTTCCTTCTCCTATGCTAGCAATTGGAGAGTGGTACCAACAATATGAGTGACCTTTAGTGAAAATTTAGAGGAGTAGAACCCCTCTAAGAATTTGACCCTTTGATCCAGTTGAGCAATTACTATTGGAAATTTGATTGAAAAGCTCATTGTTGTTGAAGATCAAAGAGGGATATTGTTGTAAAAGATTGTTTTCAATCATTGTTTTGCCATTGATGTCAAACCTACTATTTGTAGGGATGATATTTTCTTAAAAGATTCATGCACTATCACTTAGTTGATTGATGAAGAGGATTTGATCAATAAGATGCAACAAGAGCACCTAAAGGAAGGGTTGAGTTATGATATTGTAATGAAGTGCAAGAATTAGTTAAGACAATAGTCAAGTAATGTATTGATGAAAAACTCAAAGATATAAAGGTTGGTCACACTTAGATAAATTCGAGGAAGAAGTTGTAACAAGGTTAATTGCAAAGCTTTAACCAAGATCATTAGTGGGTGCCGAAAAAGTTAGTTGAAGCCGAGAAAATTCTTAGTTGATGTCGAGTGATCTTCAAGTGCCAAGTAAAAGATCAGGTTCTGAGCATCAGGAAAATTTTCAGTATGTGTCGAGTAATCTTCACGTGCCAAGCATCAGGAAAACATAGTTAATGTCGAGTAACATAGTATGTGTTGAGCACTAGTATTTCAATAGTGTTGAGTTGCTGCATTATTTCAAATGATGAAAATTCACCAAATCTAAGCCGACATAGTGGCTACATTGAATTTTTTGAACAAGTTGGAAGATAAGGATGATGAGTTGTTGGCACAGAATCTTATGTAGACCATTTTTGGGAGAATTCTAAAGGATTATTCAAGAAGTTTCTAGAGGAAACAAAATATGGAATAGATACAATGTATCCTACCTAATCCATGCAAATTGAAATTGAAAAATAGAAGAATTGAGCAGGAAAAAGGAACTCCAAGATTTATATTTAAGAAGTCACAGACCAAAGAAAAAAGTTGTTGATCCTGTTGCTACAGAAGTGTCAAAATCTGTGAAGTAATTGAAAGGGTGTCAAGAAGGAGACATCTAGGAGAAGGAAGAGCATAGATGCTCTACTTCTACAAGTGGTCATGAAGAGATGATTGCACTGGTACATTGAGTATGGAGACTCAAAAAAAAGACAAAGCTTGAAAGAAAAGGCAAGCAGTTAAGAGCTGCAAAGATAGAAGGCCAGGCAAGGATATGAGCTAAGAAGTGATTTGAAATCTGCAAGATAAGTTGTATGTTGTAGTCAGGTCAAGATTTTCTAATACTCTCTAGCAATTGTATTAGATTTGAAAATCCTATGGACTTAGGTTGGCCTAACAGCCATTTGTAAATCCTTTAACATGGTGGCATTCCAAGTGAATGTTCTAAAGTCCTTTTACCAGGCTCACTTCTAACAGGGTGGTTAAATCCTCTAACAAGGTCACATTTAACTATGTTTTGTAAGCCTTTAACAAGGCAAGCCTTTCACAGGGCATCACTTCAAAAGGGTGAGAATTGAGTAGCATGTTACTGGTGGTTTTTCCCAAATTGGGTTTCCACGTAAATCATTGTGTTATGTGTTGATTTCTTGTGTGTCATACTTGCATGTTAATTTATACTAACTTGCTAATTAGAGAAGTTAAAGTTTGGAAGAGTGAATTCTTGGATTAGTTCACTGTATTAAGAGAAAAGTTTGAATGGGACATCTGGACCTTGAATAACTAATTC
This sequence comes from Cupressus sempervirens, assembly GCA_028749045.1. Taxonomy (NCBI): domain Eukaryota; kingdom Viridiplantae; phylum Streptophyta; class Pinopsida; order Cupressales; family Cupressaceae; genus Cupressus; species Cupressus sempervirens. The sequence continues at coordinate 551,452,690 of CM053786.1, forward strand.
ACCTCTGCCCCTCTCAGTTATTCTAAAGCAATTCTAATAGTCACATCCTTTCATTCCTTCTCCTTCTCCTTGTTTTATATTTCCACCTTCTTATGCCCCTCATTAGTTTTTACCATGTGGTTGTCATCTTGCAAAACCTACAGGTTAGTAAGAACCTTTGATTTTTCCTTAATCAAAGAAGAAATGGTGATAGGGAAGGTATCCACTTTGCTACTATTCTTTCAAAAGGTAATAGGTTGTAGGGTAAAGCTGGCCGACACATGAGTAGTTTTAGTTGTGATGGCATTACGAGTAGACACTTGGGTGTTGTCAGCAAACATTTGGGTATTATCAATAGAAATTTCACTTTTTCCTTTATCCTTTTTCCCTTTTTCTCTGTTGGTGTTAGAATTTTTCTCCTATGCTAGCTCTCTTTTATTGTTCTCAAAGCTCTCCTCTTTCACGTCTTCAACCCTAAATCTATTAGACTTTAGCTTATACCTTGCCTGGGTGTTTGCAAGCCTTGTTGACCTTCTCCTACCCTTTCCTCCTCCCTCCTCTTCTAAATCCTACACTTCCACCTCCATCAATTTTTCAACCTTGATCTTTTTACAACCCTCTTTTCCAATAAGCAATTCTAGGTTTTTCTTTTTCTTATTATCTCTTCTAGGGGAAGGGCACATGGTGTGGATTCTGGTTCCAATGCTGGTACTTGGAGGGGAATTTTGATGGTGGCACTAGTTGTGAACCACAACAACCCTAGGGGTGCAGAGGGCAAGATGAAACTGGTAAAGTCTAAAGATTAGGCCCTAGTGGATAATGGTGAAAGTATGCCCCTTACTCCTCTTCTCCCTAACATCACTAACCATATCTTCTAGAGAATGTAGTAGAAAAAATAGAATAGAAATGAAATCTCTATTTCTAAAATGATTGAAGAGGGGAAAGTGATAGTAATAATAAACTCCAAACTTGCCTTTGAGCCTAAGGTATTTCATAAGCACCAAACAGACATCATCCCAAGGAGTTGATAACTTATCCCTCCTGAATCCTCCCCTATAGCGCATAGGTTCTTAATCTTCAACAAAAGAAAAAATCATACTGGCCTCATCCACCATTTTTGTGACCTTCTTCCATTTTTTTCCCTTTCATGGACAGCCCAGTGGTCATTGCAATTACATCCTCATTAACTTGAAATGTAATGTCATTTATGTTTACCTTACGATCATTCCACCCATTCACAAACTGGATAGCACAATTTTCATCATACCCCACCCTTGCCTACATATAAGGAAGAAATCCCCCCTCCTTTAACAGGAACTAGGTGGTCATCCTGTCTTTAAAATTTTCAATCTTTATGGGCTCTAGTCTATTCAAATCTCCACTTATTTCTTCCCCGCTAATTTCTGAATCTCCCATCTCATTAATTTTCATCTAAACCTCCTTGCTATCAAGATTTCTATAAATAATGTTAACCCCTAGCAATGTAGCAATGAACCAAATAACTTTACAAGCATATTTTTGAGACGCTTCAAAATCCCTTTCAATTTCAATATGGGATTTGTTTGTACTTAGCATCATTATTTTAAAATCCCTAAAATCTTTGACTACATCACTAATGATTTTTTCATACTTACAAAAAGGAATTTTTTAAAATTTTGCATTATGTTACCAAAATGGTGAAATAACTCACACCTTAATTTACATCCATTCATTATCCAATTTGTACGACAATGCCTCCTCATCTTTCCCTTATATTTTTTATTATATTTAGAAAATTTCACTTTCCTAGATATGATATTGCCAAAATTGGCACTAACCTTTATTTGCGTCGTCATATTTAACTTTTGCTTCCCCCCTTTTTCCTTGCATATCAAGGCCTTAATTTCCTCCTTTAGGCTTTCCGTGCTTCTCCAACACATCATTGCCTTTAATTCAAACCCCATGGCGGCAACAACATCCGCCACCATATTTCCTTCTTTGTCTATGTCTTGCAACTGGACTTTCTCCATCACTTCTAATATGTGTCCATTTTTAGAAGGCTAGTATAATAGTCTACAAATATTTTTTTTATATGCTTAGGATCTTCTATATCATTTCCTAGTCCATCTTATTTTTTTAAATTATGTTGACATTTCAATTATTGATAGTACTATTATGAAAGAATTTTGTATTCCAGTCCCTGTCTAATAACCTATTTTCTCAAGTCCCCATCTAATAACTTATTTTCCCTTGATTTATGTTTCCAAAATATTTCTTCTTTTGCTAATATAGATTCTTGTTTTGATAGGTTTTTTTTTCTTTTAAATATTAATTATTATCTAGTCCTTCTTTTATGATCTTTTCACTAAGTTTTTTTAGTTCTTCTTATGTTGCTAGCTTCTCTTTGAATATGTTATTAAATTGCTATCATTCCACCTTAATATGTTTTCCTTTAACATATTTAAGTTAAGTTGGATATAAAATAGAGCATTTTGGATCCTTCAAAGTTCCCTACTAACCACCATTGTTTTATAAGTGTCATAAACTTCTCATCTTGGAACCACATCTTTTCACATTTGAATGGGTTTTTGGATAGTTTATGTTGTTTTGTTATTTCTAGTCTGTTTGGATAGTGATTTGATCCCACACTTGGGAGGATAAATGATTGAATAGAATTATCAAAATTTCTAAGATCTCCCCTAAAAATAAATATACCAAGTCTCTTTATTATTTGACATAAATCTTTTGTTTTGTTATGCCAAGTATAGAGACCATTAGTTGGGATGAAGTCAATTAGATTGTCTTTGGTAATCCAACTTCTAAAATTTGTCATGGCTTGGGAGGTTATTTGAGAACCTCCTTGTTTTTCTTGTAAACTTAAAATAGCATTAAAGTCCCAATCTATCTAGAATAACTTTAAAGGATAATTGTTTATATAGGTACTAGTTTCTTGCTATAGAGCTTACTTATTGGCTATTAGAGTTCGACCATATATATTGATTAGAACAAAATTGAAATACTCTTTATAACTTCTAATTATTCTGCTCATCCAATTATTGTTTTTTGTCCATCTTTTTCATTCAATTTTCCTAGGATACCAAATAATACTAATGCCTCCCGAGGCACCCTCATATTCTATCAGATCAATTTTCCAAATTCTAAGTTTTCTACTTAATGTTTCTCCTTTTGACTTGCTTAGTTTCGTTTCTTGAATTAGAATAATTTTTTATTCAAATAAGGTTAGATTTCACTTTTATAAGCGTTGTTTGTTAGGGGTGTTTATTCCCCCAAAATTCCAAGTAGTTAAATTCATTGCCCCTGGGGAAGGTACTTCCTCCTCACTACTTTAAGAATTCCATGGATCCTTTTCTGATTTTTTGCTTTTCCAATTGTTGATCTTAACTCCTCAAGCATTTTCCTACCTCTTTTCTTGTTTTGTTTCCCACAATGAACCACTTTTGTACCTTCCATATTGCATGTCAATCTAAGAGAGTTGATATTATCCTTCACATTGCTTATGTTATTTCTAATTAGATCATCTTCTTTTTCTTTCTCTTCTTTTCTTATTTCTTTGAAAAATTTACTACTTAAATTATATTTTTCCTATTGAATCATTTCCTTTATTATTCCTAATTTTTTTCTATGCATCTTTAATTCATGTTGATTATAATCCAAATTTTCTTGCACTCCAAATTCTTCCCAAGATTCTTTAGTGTTTTCCTTATTACTTTCTTTCCTATGAGGGACATTTCAAGAGTCTGTTTCTAACCAATTTATTGATATATATTATTCTACTTCTAGTGGAATGCTATTCCACTCCTATTCTTCCTTTTCCCCTTGACTATTACCTAAGTTTCTAAATTCAAAGGGTCCTTCCCATTTTTAGGAGTTTGCCAAAATTTGTAAGACTTCTTCTTGGTTTATTTCTCTCTTTTCCTATAAGTTATATGTCATGTTTGTGTGAGTTGCTTTGTATGCCATGTAATATTTGTTAGCATGAATGCCGATGGTATTCCTTTGGGGGAGTATCCTAAGAATTGGAGAGATTGATTATGATTAACATATTGCATTCATGACTATGTTTGTCATTGATGTCAACATAGCATTATTTTTTTGAAGACTAGCAAAGTACCAAATAAATAACGAGGTTGTATAAACTATGTATTGATGATTAGGTCAAGTGGATTTAAGGATGTGTTCTACACTATATCTTGATGATGTAGATAAGTGTGCATATAGAGAGTCAAAGATATGCTCAATTTGCAGAAGAGAGTAAATAGACAAAGTGCCTGCTAAATGGTTTTTGATGATTGATTTGTATCTCTTTATTAGGAAAGAGTCATGATGAGTGTAGTTAGATTGTGATAGAAGAAAACCTAATGATGACATCAACAAGTGTACAAGGTCTGTGGTCGCATGTGTGGAAAGTTGTAAATACTTGAGCCGAAAGTGATTTGTAATTGAGAAAAGACGTAAATTTTGTAATATCTTAATGAGGTCCTTTTATAATTAATTAGGAAAGCCTCAAGACTGACTCGTGGAACTATTTTGAGGATATGGTATAAAGGAATGTTATTTTCCTTTTGGTGAAGTATTTGATTGATGTATCAAGTGTGAATTGTGCAAGTGATACGTGAAGTTGGTAAATGTGTCTACGCAATCCAAGAGATTATTTGGATGTGAGATTTGTGATTTGGTATTGAGATCATAAGAGGATAAGTCCAGTCAAGAGGATAGAGGAGTTAAAATTATTTCATTTCTATTATTCGGCAAGGAATAATATAGAGATTAGTTGGACAGTGAATTTAATAGTCTTTAACCTGAAGCTATTTGGATAGTGGATCCATTTGCCTTCTACAACTCCTAACAGGGTTGGCACAACTCTTAATAGGGTTGGAATCTCCTAATAGGGATTCAAAGTCTCCTAATAGGGACTGATATGTACTGAATGTATTTGATTGGCCCCTAACAAAGTCCATCCTCTAACAAGGAACTTTTATATTAGTACATCATTTTGTGGGTACCAACCCCACCAAGGTTTTCCCTCTGATCAAGGGTTTCCCTAGTTAACATATCTAATGTTATCATGTATGAGTATCTTCTTATGGTTGTTGATTATATTGTTCATGTGCTTAAGGAATAATAAGATTGATAAATATTTTATTAGTTGGATAAATGATTTACACCCCCCCTCTTAGTTATCTTGGTGGACTTTACTTTCTAAAAATTGGTATCAGATCATTATGTCCTTGAAGAAAAAGCTTAACAACTTTGGGAGATCAATGATGGGTCAATTTAGAAAAGAAAGTTTAAAGTCTGATGGAGTTAATTTTGATATTCATAAAATGGAGTTCCTTGGTGAGATATCAAAATTATGTACAAAATAGAACATTGAGTTTCCAAATCCATAATCTTTTTGTTCCATACAAAAGAATAAACCTACTAATTCAAGCACAAGTAAAATAGATCCAAATTCAAAGAAGACAAGAAGATCAAAGAAGGAATTTCTCTACTTATATAAAGAGAGTCAGAAGATATCAAAATTTTTGTTTGTTGGAAATGTAAAGAATTTGATCATTTTTCATCTAGCTGTCCTAAGAGAGTAAGGAAAACTAGAAATAATTCACTTTCTGATGATGATGAAGAATTTAAAGCAAGTATGAAAAGATTGTTGAATGATAGCAATAATAAAGTTGATGAACTTGAATTGGTTAAGGAAGATGTAGTAATAGAACACATAGATTTAGTGACTATTGTTGATCCAGAGGCTAACCATGAGAATATTGAAGTTTTCTTTCAGACTAACAATGACTTGCAAAATGATGTTCAAATTATTGAACAAAGAGAAGAACATAGATCTAAACCAAGAGAAGAAGTAAGAGTTGAAATAACAACTCCCAAACCAACAGGAATTTGACAAATAATCATCCTAAGAATAAGATTATTGGAAGTAAAGACAAAGGAGTGATGACAAGAAATAGAGTACATGAGGAATTATGTTTGGTTTCTCAAGTTGAACCAAAGAGTATAGATGAGGCATGCAAGGATGATCATTAGATTCAAGAGATGAAGGAAGAATTAGATAAGATTGTGAAGAATGAGACATGGGAATTAGTTCCTAGACCTAAAGACAAGAATGTTATAGGAACTAAATGGGTATTCAAAAATAAGATGAATGAGCAAGGTGATGTTATGAAGAATAAAGCAAGATTGGTATGCAAATGGTATTCACAACAAGAAGGCATAGATTATGAAGAGAGATTTTTCCCTATTGCTAGACTTGAAGTAGTAAGAATGTTCTTGGCTTATGCAACAAGATGTTTAAAGTGTACTAGATTGATGTAAAGTCAACATTTATGAATGGAGAACTTAAAGAAGAAATCTACATTGAGCAGCCAGAAGGATTTCCTTTGACAAAAGCAAAAGACATGGTATGTAGATTGAAGAAAGCATTGTATGGTCTAAAGCAAGCACCTAAAACCTGGTATACAAGAGTGGAAAAATATTTGGTGAAATTGGGATTCTCTAAAGGTATGACATATAGTAACTTATTTTTGAGAGAAATTGAGGATGGATTTTTTATCATTGTAGTATTTGTTGATGACATAATCTTTAGAGGTAATGATGAAGCAAGTGACAAATTTTTTGATGAAATGAAGAATGAATTTGAGATGAGTATGATTGGTGAGATGAAATTTTTCTTAAGTCTATAGATTGTACAGAATAGTGATAGTATTTTCTTATCACAAGCAAAGTATTTGAAAGACTTGTTGAACATATTTGGCATCAAAATTTGTAAGCTTGTTGGTACACCTATGATAACTGGTCATAAGTTATCTAACAAAGATGAGACATCTACAGTTTAGAAAAAGAACTATAGATCTATGATTGGAGGTTTGAAATATCTGACTCACACTAGACTAGATATAGAAAATGCAATTGGGATAGTAGCAAAATTTCAAGTTGATCCTAAAGAAAAACATTATGTAGTAGTAAAAAGAATGTTTAGATATTTAAAGGGTGCGCCTAATTTTGGACTATGGTATGATAGATCAAGTGATTTTACTTTATGTTCTTATACTGATCTGGATGGGTGGGTCGTATGGATGAAGATTGGTTTCTTGGCTGAGCAAGAAACAAGATTGTATTTCACATAGCACAACAAAAGAAATGTATGTAGCACCAACAAACAATTATAATCAAATCATGTGGATGAAGCAGATACTGAAGGATATTGGGATAAATTTTTTAGGGCCTATTATCATACATTGTGATAACACAAGTATAGTGAGTATGTCTAAGAATCATGTGTTGCATTCTAAGACTAAGCATATATCTATTAAGTATCATGTTTTGAAAGAAAAAGTTGCAGAGAAAGAGATCATATTAGAGTGTGCAACTAAAAAAGAGAAGATTCTAGATATCTTTATGAAGCCCTTGCCTAAAGATACATTTAAGTATCTGTGAGGTATGCTTGGGGTTATGCCCCTGCCTATTTTTGAGTAGATGATGTAGATAGTGCAGCAGTCTAGTGGTATAGAGAACTATTTTTTATCTAGATTGAATGTTGATGCTTCTTGTATGGGGGAGTATCTATGATTAGAAGAGTCATCAAGGACTCTTGGTAGTTGATATTGAACAATGTCTTTGGACACTCAAGATGATTGAAGATTTTGAGCAAATGATTGACATAATGAAGCCTTTTTTATTGATGTTAATGGGGGAGAAGTATACATGAAAAATATCTCCTATGAATGGGGAGAAGTATTATAATCAGGGAGAGTGATTGCAACAATGGGAGAGATGCACAAATGAGAGTGATTGATGTCAATGAGAAGAAACATTGAGCTACATCAATAGGGAAGAAGTTGTGAACAATTCATGTCCATCCATGAAAGCATGAGGAAATTCACTGGATATGGATTTTTAGATTTGATTAATGAAGAGGATTTTTAAATAAGAAAATAGCAGCAGAGTTTGATTTAGCATTTTTGGGACTTAGATCTTTTTCATCTATATTGCTATCAATGCCAAAGGGGGAGATTATTAGCATGAATGCTAATGGTATTCCTTTGAGGGAGTATCCTAAGCATTGGAGATATTGTTTATGATTAGCATGCTACATTAATGTCTATGTTTGTCATTGATGTCAACATAGCATTGTTTCTATGAATATTGGTAGAGTAGAAAAAAAAAGAATAAGGTTGTATGGATTGCGTAGTAATGATCAATTCAAGTGCAGTTAAGGATGTGTTCTATACTATATCTTGATGACATGGATAAGTGTACATACAAAGAGTCAAAGACATGTATAAGATATTCTTGATTTATAGAAGACAGTTTGTAGACAAAGTGTCTGATAAGTGGTTTCATTGATTTGTATCTCTTTATTGAGAAAGAATTGTGGTGAGTGTGGTTAGACTGTAACAATAGACAACCTGATGATGATGTTAATAAGTGTGCAAGGTCTAAGGTTGTACATGTGAAATTTTGAAAAGACTATGAGCCGACAGTGGTTTGTAATTGAGAAAAGATGTAAAGTTTTGTAGTACATTAATGAGGTCCTATTATAATTAATTGGGAAAGCCTTAAAAAATTATTTTGAAGATATGGTATAAAGGAAGGTTATTTTCATTGTGGTGAAGTATGTGATTGATGTGTGGAGTATAGATTGTGCAAGTGATATCCAAAGTTGAAAAATGTGTGTAAGAGATCCAAGGGATTATTTGGATACAATATTTGTGATTCGGTATTGAGATCAGAAGAGGATATGTCTATTCAAGAGAATAGAGGATTTGAAGCTATTTCATTTCTATTATTCTACAAGGAATAATATAGAGAATAGTTGGACAGTGAGTTTAGTGGTCTTACCCCTGAAGCTCTTTGGATAATGGAACTACAACATTTGGGGTCAAATTGTAAAGATGATGTAATTTGTGGTGATTTTCATGTTTGTTTTTGCAATTATCCCTGACACTGTTGTAATGCCAAATTTTCATAATTGTGAAACCTATGTGAGTATAAACAAAAAAGAAGAAGAAAAAAATTACATAAATCATTCTCCATTTGTTTCATTGTGGAGAGCTACACACAAAAGAGGGTTGAGAGCTCCAAATGAGGGTAGAGAGCTTTGAACATTACCATGCCCTTATAATCGATGCATTTCATTATTGTGATCTCTGCATTTCATTGTCATGCCCTTGCTCTATGATTTTGTTGTTGTGATCTCTACATTTTGTTTTCATCCCCTTGCTCTGTGATTTTATTGTCATACCCTTGTAATCTCTGCATTTTGTTACCATGCCCTTACTCTACGATTTCAATATCATTCCCTTGCTATGTGATTTTGTTGCCATGTCATGACCTTGTGATCTGCATGCCCTTACTCTATAATTTTGTTGTTGTGCCCTAGCTCTACAATTTTCTTCAAGGGCTATGTAAATATTCATTTCTTTTCCTTCTAAACAAGTATCTCTTTATATTTTTTTCTAAACATGTATATTTAGAGATATTTTTAAGGTGTTTATTACATCTTAGCACAATAGAAAAATTGATCCAGGTGCATAGATATTACAAAATCCAAATAATAAAATAATAAAACTCACTCAAACCATACTAAGTGACTTACCTCAAGATCCTTGACAAAAATAATGTACACCAGGAAAAATGGGTAGAGTTCATAAGAAATTTTACAAAAACATATCATAACAGATATTTTTAGAAAGAAGCTAGCCATAACCCAGTTAAATGGGTCTAGTTACTAATTAGTTGGGTTGATTACAAATTCTTATAGAACTACCATCAAATTAGGTACAATAAAATGAATAATCAGTTGTCCCCAACTAGTAGGATCAAATATAGTTTTCCAAGGTGATAAAATTGCATATGCACAGAATTGAAGAATAACTTTAGTGAAGAGTTGAGTGTAAGGAGATGAAGAAGAAATTTCTATGTCTATGTAAATGCCATAATCATGAGGCTCATTCCCTTGTAGAAGCCTCTACCATAATGGCATTACCTCTTAGAAACCATGTAAAGGATGTTGAAGTGGTTCCCAACCTTGAAACACTCTTATAAGCATTTGATATTTGGATTGTAAATTCTCAAAGACACTTGTAAGTGATTCTAGTGTCATAGTACCTACCACAACACTTTCCTAGATTCTACCCAATGGCTCCCATAATATCCTGTATGTTGTCTAGCTATTATTTTTGTTGTGTTTTCCCTTTCTAAAGCGTTGCTTCTCCTTCACTCTCATTCTTTAAATTTTGATTATCAAACTTCTTAATATCTACCTCTACCTTATCTAAAATCAACTTCACATTGTGTTGTAACTATTGCATAGGTGTTTGATCATTGATAGCTTTCATTTCAGCATTCAATTTTTCAAGATTGGTCAACACCCTCACTTGTAGACCTCTCATGTAAAGCAATTTCTATACTGTTTCAACACCATGTTCTTGCTTTTGAGCTAACAATTCTTTAGGTGCATTTTCTTGTAAAACATCAATTTTGTTGAACAATTGTAAACTCATAGAAAGTACATTGTTATTTTCATGTATGTATGTATATGTATGTATGTATTTATGTATATATATGTATGTATCTATGTATCTATGTATATATGCATGTATGTATATATATATGTATGTATGTATATATATACATATGTATACATATGTATATGTATACATATGTATATGTTTATATATACATACATAAATACATACACAAACATATATGTGTGTCTATGTATGTATGTATATAGAGAGAGATCTTGTGGATTATGGATTATTAAAAAAAAGTAAAGAAAACATGACATTAATCACTCCCCATTTGTTTTGATTGATTGTGGAGATTTATGTGTGCAAGAGGGCGAAGAGCTCCGAATGAGAGTGGTGAGCTTTGAATGTTGGTAAAGATTAGTTGAGATCTAGGATTTTGTTGCCACTCCCTTGTGATCATTGTATTTTTTTGTCATGTCATGCCCTTGTGATCTTCATACTCTTGCTCTATGATTTTTTTCAAGGGGGGAAGAGATACCTACTTAAATGTTTTTTTTACCTTCTAAACATGTATCTCTTCTTCATATATAATAGCTTTGGTGAGATTCAAGGATAACTGATTATGATGATTAGATGCATATGTGTATGTATGTATGTATACCAGTTCACTATGTGAACTTCTTTACATGCATACATACACACTTGCATAGTACTTGTGCTAAATTAAATTAATCATTCATGTCTTGAATTCACACAAGAAATTATCCTTGCATTCAATTGAAACTATTCATACCAAACTAAGTATGCATAAATTTGTACTTACAAATTATATTATCTCTTAGTGATGAGTAAAGGTCTCGTGCATAACATTGTCCAATGAATGCATTCACATTAAGCCATAATAGGATCAAGTAGATGATCCATTCATGTTACTTCATACTTGTTTTATTGAACATTTTGTTTAACATAATCAGTAATACTAGAATTGGACAACTACAACTAGTACTCTTATTTATTTTATTTAATCATATACATTTAAGACTATTATTTTTCTTAAAATTAGACTGTATATTTGTTATCACTAAAACACAAATATAGATCTCTAATAGTTATCTTTTTTAATTTCAAGATCTTCATATTTAAGGTGAAGAGTTTCCACTACTAGGCAGTGGAATAGCCACAATGTGGAGCCACATAGCTCATGGCTTTTCCATCAAATTATATTTTTATTATATTTTTTCCTTCAAAAATAATATAGGCAATTTTTCTTCTAATTTTCCATCCATTTAATAATTTGTCACTTTTCAATAGAGGTAAATTTCTATTTTGAGATAGAGACATCTATCATAAGGATGGATTGTTGGAATTACAATAGGAAAGGTAAACTTTTTGGGACCGGGGGGGTGAAACAGTAGTTTAAACTTCTACTCATAAAAACCTTCACCACACATCCATCTCACACTTTTACTAAGTAAACTGAAATATCATGTAAAGCATTTACATGAAAGCAAGTAAACATTTAGACATGAATGACACTAGATATGATTACCCAAAAACCCTCGAGTGAGAAGGTACAAATGGGGTGGCGATAACACCCACAAATCTTCACTACAGTAGTAATAAAGTGTATCCAATGAAGGTTACAATTTTTTGATCATGAGACATGATCTACCCTGTGAAAGGTATACCCTGTTAAAGGCTTGCAAAGACTATTAGACCTCACCTTGTTAAAGGATTTCAACACCCTTTTAGAAGTGTGCCTTGTTAAAGGACTTCAACTCATAATTAAGTAATTATTCTACTAAAGTATTTCAATATAGTCTATTAGGACTACTCTGTTAAGAGATTTAATTGATTCACCTACTAGAATGACTCAACATTGATCTTGCGATTAGCATTCAATTGCCTAAAGATAAATCACTTCTATACTGATGTACTCTTGATCCTTTTGATTGGATGTCTCACTATTGTATACTATTTCTTTCCTCCGTTCTCCTTTAATTGGTTTTGTAATGTAATCTCAGTTCTTAAATCCTTAGCCACCATGAATGCTTTGTTTTCTCATGCAAACTTCTCTCTTTTGCTCCCTTCACTCCCTCTTTGCAACATAGATAGTTTAGGGTTTATCCTCCTTAAGAAAACTTTGGTGACTTAGGGTTAGGTATGAATCAACGGCTGTGATTCATCCATTTTATCACTTAAACCTTCTTTTTTTCTAATTTGCTGCATGTAATGCATTGGGAATCCAAATTAGGATTCATCCTTATCTCCAAATATTGTAATTCAATCTTTAAGTCTACTAAAAAATGGTTTACATAGTTGTTTGTGCCATTAGAAACAACTATAACAAAATTTTCTTACTCACCATCTAAAGTCTCTAATGCTCAGTATATAATGTTCTCTATACTCTGACTCAGCATCTGTATCACTCAACATGCATTGCTCACTCGGCTCTAGAATTACTCAGCATATATTGTTTGCTCAATACTTGAGTGACTTGGCACATGATTGGCTCGGCACTCACTATGGACATGGCATGCTCTATTAGATACATGTTGTGCTTGACATGTACTACTTATTCAGCATGAACTAAGAAAATGACTTAAGTGTGTGGACACTCATTAGTCAAAACCGATCTGAGATCAACAATCTCCCCCTTTGACATGAGTGTCAAAAACACTTGGTCATGTATTAATATCCTTATTCTTACAAGCATAACATATCTCTTATTTGACTTATATACAAAACTTCAAAATTTCAAAATTTTGTAACAACTTGTACCTCAAAATCTGATAATTCCCCCTGAGTTGATAGGTATGTTATGTATTCAAAATTATGTACTCTTTTTGAGTAAATGTGCCTCAACTGATACTCTTTGACTTCATATTGTTTTTTCTTGCTCCCCCATAGCTTATTCTATCTTTGTAACAACTTGTACCTTTTTCTTACTCTCCCCCTTTTCTCATCTCCCCCTTTGCTCTCTATCTCCCTCTTTTTATTTCTCCCCCTTTTATTTCTCCCCCTTTTTGACACTTGTGTCAAATGGGCAATAGACTAATAGTGTGTTTTTTTGAAAAGGATTTATGGACATCTAGGATAATTTTGAGATTTGCATCCCAATTTTCACATTCTACATCCAAATACTTAATTTGGATAGCTAGCTCAGTAGTAAGGTGGACTAGGCCATCTAATGTTGAAAGATTTGGGTCTTTCTTCATAAGTGTTTCAACATAGCCTAATTCCTTGTGAAAAACTCTCAATGAGTGAGGTCAATGTTGTTTGGATGCTAATTATTTTAGCCCTTATATTGGCTTCATTTGCTAATAATGCAGCTAACTAACTCTGGGTTTGTAACAAAGTTATGAAGTGCTTCTCACTTTGAGCTGGTGTCATAGGAAATTTTGCACCTAATGCATTGATCTAACTTTCCAAACATAAAATGTGACCTCTTGTCTCTTGTGTGAAGAGTGTTGGATTACATAATTTAGTGTATAGTGAGAATATATTTGCAAGTACCTTCTTCACACTTTCTACCTTTGTTGCCAATGCAACTTGTGTGAGTGCTATGTCACCTGATATTTTCTCATTTACTTTGCTTTGGAATTTATTTTCTAACCATTCTAATAATTTATCATTTGTATCTAGGTCTGCATTGCTAACCTTCTCCAGTATATTTATCAACTATTCAATGAGTGGCTTAGTTTCATCTAGATTAGGCAAGCTAAATGCATCTAAAAAGATGTCTTTGTTATCCTACAATGCTTGCTTCTACCTAAGCTCCTTTCTAAGTAGTTCTTATCTTCTTTTTCTTACTAAAGCTTCTTGAAATATACCCATCTACTCAATTTCCATTGTGTCAAATTCAAACTTTGGCAACACAATCTCTTCATCAAGATTTACATCTCCATATTGTATTACTTCTTTAGCCTTTGATGAGCTTGGACTTGGCACTAAGATTTGCAATGGCATTGTATCTGTGCTCAACTTCTGAAGAGTGTGACTGGAAGGAGTGTCAAATTCTAGTAAAGTTACCAAGGCTTGAATTACTACTTACTCCTTCACCTTTGGTTTCAACTCAGTATCTCCAAGCTTGTCCTTTGCTTCCACAATGCCTTGTAATGCACCTTGTACTTATGCTGGAGGTGCAAATAAGTCTATCTGGCCTATTTTTCTGTAGTGGCTTGATTTTCCACTTTGTCCTTTGCAATTATATCAACTTTTTTAGATGTAGCTTTAGGTAATTTATCCAAAGGTTTTTCATTGGGTACTTGAGGGGTGATAGTAGGTGGTTCTTGTGTATTCACCTCTTCCCTTATAGTGTCAGTCATTGCTTTCTGTATCTCATCTACACTCCTCAAAATAATATTATACGTAACTTTTCCTATAGTGTAGACTGATCAACTATCTCCTTCAGATCTTCCTCTTTTAGGGGATTGATGTTCTAAGCTGTGACCTCAGATACATCCTTAACTATTATTGTTTCATTATTTGTACTTGTTACATGTTGAGGTTGACATTAAGTTGTTGTGTATCTTGTACACTCTATTCCTCAAGATTATTGTTCTGCCTCAGTTGTTACCTTGTCATCTATTTTCATTTTTGTATCTCCCTCAATAGTGTCTTCATTTTTTTTATCTTCTTCATCATCCTTCACCTCAATAGGCTCTTGTTCACCTGCCTTTACTGTTGCTAAACCATATGTCACTTTCCACATTTGTGTGAACTTCTTAACTACATCTTCAAAATAATTCTGCAATATACTAAAGGTTCTATATTTAGGTACAAAACTAACTGCATATTTCTTCATAGCCTTAGCAATTTGTGCCTTACTAAGTTTAGGCATGACTTGTACAAGTGAAGTCTCCCTTATTTGTCTTTCTAGGTTCAAGCAATAGTGGCATTTTAGCTCACCTCTTTCCTATAGGCTCTTAGGCATTGAGTTAGCAATTTATAGTGGGGCTTTCTTAAAATTTTCCATCATGGCATATATAGCTTCCTCCACTTGATTTTTCTCAACTGTACCAAGATTATCAAAATCAACATGAGCAAATCCTATCAAATCTACATTATTCTTGACATTTTCACATAGATTTTCTAAATTAGATAGAGGATTGTGACTTGCCACTTTGAATTGATTATTTTCATCTAATTTTGTTTTCTCTTCATTAGATTTAGCTTGTGCAATGTACTTTCTCCTTGATCTTTTCTGCACTTCACCTCCCTATTACGTAAATTTTTTCTTTTATTTTTTCTTTAGTGTAGTGACACCTACACTAGCCCTTGTAGTAGGTGTTGTAGATTTGGGCTAACTCAGCTTCGCAACCTTCTTGGCTTTTGTCACTGGTCATCCCTTAGCCTTCCTCTTCTTTTGATCTATGGGAGTAGGTGCTTCCTCGAATTCTTCTCCCTCGAAACCTTTAGCAACTTTTGTCTCTTCTTTTGGCTAATATTCTCCCATTCCTTGTGTTAGTGCAAGTGGTGCTTGTGCTTGCATGTCTTCTTCTTCTTCATCATCATCATATTCTTCTTTCTCTTCCTACTTGGCACCTTCACCAAATTTAGCTTTTAATTTCTTCACCAAATTCTCTTTTTTCTTAATAACAGAGGCAGTTTTCAGTTCCATAGTGATTTTGGATTTAGCCATATCATAGTTTCCAAATGCTTTTTCTTCTTTATCAACATCTTCTACCAGTAAAGTTGTTATAGCTACAAAGGCCTCATCTACATTGATTTCATATCCAAGTGGCCTTAGCCATCTCACCCTTGGTGTTGCTACTTGAACAAAAGTGCAATCATTATCCACTAGAAAGTAAACATCATCATAATGTTTCTCCACTAAGGATACTAGTGTTCTCAATCTTTTCTTCATTGATTGCTTAAAGTCCTCAAAATAATTGATCATAACTGAATCAAAGTTCTCACCCAATTTTTCAATGAATTCACCAATCTATACTTCCATTGACCTATTGGTTTTCTATGCAACTATGCCAAATGTGGGAAAAGTATTTTGAACATAAAAGAAAATGCATATTAGAATAGAACCAAATTTATATTGTGCACTCATTGTCTTCCTTATTGCTCCTAGGTTTTCAATTAGTTGTTGTAGTTGTAACTCTGCAAGATCATGTGTGATCTTTCTTGACAAATTTATAACCAACAACTACTACAATACAGGGCACACTATTCAATCTGTTGGATCGGTAAAACTTGTGTGAAATAACCCTTACTAAAAAGTCTATCAAAGGGTATGTAATGATATCAATTTTCATTCCTCTCTTATTCCATACAGCTCTGGTGTTTTACTCAATAACCTCCTTTGAGTCACTTCTTAGGGTCTTAGGCTGATCTAGGGTTGGATACTGTATTACCCTATGGATTATCTTGATTGGTCCATTATTTAACCAAAGTGAATTGTCATGAATTCTATTTAACACAATCCTAATCCATTCAATTTTGAACACATTCAAGAAATCTAGAGCACAAGTTAACCCTTTCTTTTCTATAATTTTGTATTGTTCACTTAACACACTATTCTCACAAAGTTTTTCATATGCTTGCCTGATCTCCATATCACCTATACTGTTGGATACAATTGATAATTGCATGATTGTCTTTGATGTTACACAAATGTCATATCAGTCATCAGACAGAGTCTACCGAGCTCAGAAGGTAAGTACAGCTGTTGACAGAGTTTACCGAGCTTGCAAGGTAAACAAAGGAAGTTCAGTGTTTACTGAGCTCACTCGGTAATCAAAGGATTTGTTGCCGAAAGACAGTGTTTACCGAACTCACTCGGTAAATAAAGGATATGAGATAGGTTGTCAGTATTTACCGAGTTGACTCGGTCATCGAAGAAAAGATGCAGACAGTGTTAATCGAGCTCACTCGGTCATCAAATGAAAGTTGGAGAAATCAGTGTTTACCGAGTTCACTTGGCGACTGAAGGATTTCATGAAATTCTCTGTATTAACCGAGCTCAGTCAGTTAACACAGGAATTATTTTCTGTGCAGTATTTATCGAGTTAAGTCGGTCAGTGAAGGATTTCACAAAATTCTCTGTATTAACCGAGCTCAGTCGGTTAACACAGGAATTATTTTCTATGCAGTATTTACCGAGTTAAGTCAGCCAGCGAAGGATTTCTTGAAGGTTAAGTAATTAAAGATTAATTACTTTATGTAATGTATAAAGCCGACTTATAGCACAATTATTTATAATTGTAACTTTTATTTGAGCCGACTTGATAATCTGAAAGGTATATATGAAGGATCAAGTTGCGAATTCAAGTATGAAGTATGAATGTGAAAAAGCGAGCAGATATGATTGAATATCTAATATGCAAATTATAAGGAAGGTCAGAGCAAGTTTTTGAAGGATCAGAGATGTAGAGTTGCATTTGATCAGAGAGGAACAGAACAGAGATCTGTATCAGCAAAAGATAAGTTGTATTTATTTCAGATCACTCATTGTTACTTTCTAACAATTGTAACAGTGTTTTCAAATCTCTTAACAGAGTGGGTTTAACAGCCTTTTGTAAAATCCTCTAACAAGGTGGCAATTCAGTTGAATTGATCTAAAGACCTCTAGCAAGGCCACTCCTAGCAGGGTGATTAAATCCTCTAACAAGGTCGCACCTAACAGTGTGTTTTGTAACCTTTAACAAGGTTGGCTCCTAACAGGGCTCACTTCAGAAGAGTGAAAAACAGTAACTAGTTACATTGGTGGTTTTTCCCATATTGGGTTACCACGTTAAATCTGGTGTCTCTTGTTTCTTGTGTTTTCAGTTTGATTATATGAGTATCAGCAATGAGTATTTCCTTTGACATCTTAAGGGACTTGTGGGAAAAGTTTTGTAGTAACTGATTCACCCCTCCCCTCTCAGTTACTCCATTCTCATTTCCAACAATTGGTATCAGAGCTTATTGGTGCTTGCAAGAAAAGATTTCAAGGATCTAAGCCAAAGATCAAGATGTCTTACAAAAGAGAAATTCCAAGACTCAACAAAAATAACTTCTCTGCATGGCAAGGATTGATGAAACTTCATTTGGCTACTATTGGTGATACAGGACTGAAATATCTTGATGAAAAATACAAAGAACCTTTCGGCACATTATCTGTCAATGATATTGCTGAAAAGAAGACTCATAACAATATGATGATAGACATTGCATCTACACTAAGCTATGAAGAATTTGATGATATCAAGGATTGCCAAACCGCTTTTGACATGTGGAACAAGCTGAAAGAAATCTATGGAGGAGATGACAATGTGAAAAGAGCAAAAGCAGAAAGTCTAAGAGGACAATTTGACCAAATGAGAATGAGAGAGGATGAAAACATTGCAAAATATGTTGATAGAATCAAAGCATGTGTCAGTGCAATCAGGGCATCTGGAGGTGATATCAAAGAAGAGACGGTTATAAGCAAAGTTCTCAGAACCTTGCTTCCCATCTATGTAATTAGAGTTTCTGCAATTCAAGAAAGAAGGTGTGAAGCAAATCACAATATCAATTTGGAGGCTATAGTTGGAAGACTAACCGCATTTGAACTAGACAATTTTGACAACTATGTTCCAGCTTCCAAAAACACTGAATCAGCATTTGAGGCCAAACTTTCACTCAAAGATAGAGGCAAAAAGAAATCAGAGTCAGAAAGTGATGATGAATCAGACCAAAGTTCAGACAGTGATCTTGAAGTAATTGAAGCTCTACTGGCAAAGAAATACTCCAGAGGCAGAGGAAAATATAAAGGTAAAGTTCCTCTAATCTATTTTTCATGTGAAGAAATTGGTCATATTGCAGCTAGGTGCCCAAACAAGCAGAACAATGATGAAAAGAAGGTTCATAAATGGAATAGAAAGAAAGATTACAAATCATTCAAGAACAAAGGTAAGAAATCATGTTTTATGGCTGAAAATTCTAAGGATTCTGATAACAGCGAAGATGAAATTGTTTATATTGCTGTGAAAGATGATTCTGATAATGATGAGAAAGATAAAATAGCTCTTATCTCTCATATAAGTATGAATGATACATGGATTATAGACAGTGGTTGCTCTCATCATATGACTGGTGATAAAACTAAGTTTGATCAGTTTGAGGATTATGATGGTGGCAGTGTAAGGTTTGGTAATAATGAACCTCGTTTCATAAAAGGAAGAGGAAGAATCTCTCTAACCAAAGAACTTATATGCAACAATGCCTATTGGGTAGAAGGTCTTAAATATAACTTGCTAAGTGTGGCACAGTTACTCAATACTGGATTTAAGGTGGAATTCATGCATGGAAAGACAAGACTGTTGAATGAGCAAGGAAAGCTGATAGGGTCTGGCACACAAACTAAAGGTAACTTGTTCTACCTAGAACTTGGTGAATGCTCATGTTTTATTGCTCAAATTGAAGAAAGTTGGTTATGGCATAAGAGGTTGTGTCATGTCAATTTTGATAATCTGGTGAAGATAAGCAAATTCAAAAAGGTAAGAGGCATTCCTAATATAAAGAAACCTGAGGTCGGTTTATGCAAGAATTGTCAGATTGGAAAAATGGGAAAGACTAGTTTTAAAAGTAAAAGCCATCAGTCTGAAGATATATTAGAAATTGTGCATACTGATTTATGTGGACCCATTGGAATTGAAAGTTATACTGGAGAAAAGTTCTTCATTCTTTTTGTTGATGATTACTCAAGAATGATGACTGTTATGTATCTAAGGAATAAATCAGAAGCTTTTGAGAAATTCAAATGGTACTTGGAAAGAGTAGAAAAAGAAACAGGGAAAAGATTGAAATGCTTAAGGTCAGACAGAGGTGGTGAATTCATTTCACATGAGTTCAATAACTTCTGCATTGAAAGAGGAATTAAAAGACAAGTTTCAGCACCAGGAACTCTAGAACAAAATGGGATAGCTGAAAGAAGAAATAGATCCATTATGGATTGTGCAAGGACCCTAATGATTGAAAAGAACATTGCTATCAAATACTGGAAGGAAGCTATTAGCATTGCATTTCATACCTTGAACCGAGTACAACTGAAAAATGACTCCTTCAAAACTCCCTATGAATTATGGTATGGCTACAAACCCAATGTAAGTTATCTGAAAGTATTTGGAAGCAAATGTTATATTCTGAAAGAATCTAGAAAAGGTAAATTTGATGTAAAAGGAGATGAAGGAATATTTCTAGGTCACTCTTGTAAAAGAAAAGCATATAGATGTTTAAATCTATCTACTCACAAGGTCATAGAAAGTGCACATGTGAAAGTTGATGAGTTTGCAGAGAAATCAGAAGAAGAAAGCAAGAAGGTTCCTGAAGACTACAGAAGATTTATTTACATTGAACCTGATACTATACCAAGTACTCCAGTTAATCAGGAATCCTCAACTCCCGAGTCATCAATGACCGAGTTGCAGGAAGTTCAAACCGAGACACAGGAAGTTTTTACCGAGCTAAAAGAATCCGAGTCACTTTCAGACTCTACCAAGCAAGTATCTACCGAGTCTGAATCTACCGAGCTAGAACAGCAAGAATATGAAGTACAAAGGGACAACAATGAAACTCATTCAAGAAGTAAAGAACCTGTGTTAGCTAAATATGTCAGAAGGCATCATACTCCAGATTAGATCATTGGAGACAAATCTGAAGGAACTCTGACAGGAAGTAAGTTAAAAGGCACTTGTTTACTTGCTGATTTTGAACCCAGAAATATCAAAGATGCATTGGCAAATGATAGTTGGATTGAGGCTATGAATGAAGAAATAGAACAGATAGAGAAAAACAAAACATGGACTCTTGTATCTAGACCCAAAGATAAGAATGTGATTGGAACAAAATGGGTATTCAGAAATAAACTAAATGAAGATGGCAAGGTATCAAGAAACAAAGCTAGACTAGTATGCAAAGGATATGCTCAAGAAGAAGGTATAGACTATGGAGAAACCTTTGCTCCTGTTGCAAGATTGGAAGGTGTAAGAACCTTACTTGCATATGCTGCTCACAAAGGATTCAAAGTTTATCAGATGGATGTCAAGTCAGCATTTCTCAATGGAATACTGGATGAAGAAGTTTACATTGAACAACCTGAAGGTTTTGTTGATCCAGATAAGAAGAACATGGTCTGCAAATTACACAAGGCGTTGTATGGTCTAAAACAAGCTCCTAGAGCATGGTATGAAAGATTGCATAACTATCTTATTCAGATTGGTTTTCAAAGGACTAATGATAACAGTAACTTGTATATAAAAGAAGGTCCAGATAATAAGATTGTTTTGGCAGAAATATTTGTAGATGACACTGTTTTCACAGGCAATGATGATCTATGCAAAGAATTTTCAGAACAAATGAACAAGGAGTTTGAGATGTCTATGTTTGGTGAGATTAAATTCTTTGTAGGTCTTCAAATCCAACAAAGTAAGAATGGCATCTTCATCACACAGTCAAAATACATCAAGGAGATATTAAAAAAATTTGGTATGGAAGATTGTAAACCAGTTGGAACCCCTATGTGTACTGGATTAAAACTTACCAAGGAAGATGAATCCAAAGAAGTGGATCAAACACTGTATAGATCTATGATTGGAAAGTTGCAGTATGTAGTACATACTAGGCTAGATATTGCCCTTGCAGTCGGTATTGTAGCAAGATTTTCAGCAAAACCAAGAGAAACTCATATAATGGCAATCAAAAGAATAATGAGATATTTGAAAGGAACTGAAGATTATGGGTTATGGTATAAATTTGGAGGTAATTTGGATTTGAAAGTATTTACTGATGCTGATTGGGCAGGAAACCTTGATGACAGGAAAAGCACAAGTGGAGGAGCATTCTTTCTTGGAAAGAGATTGGTTTCTTGGACAAGCAAAAAGCAGAATTGTATATCCCAATCTACAGCAGAGGCAGAGTATGTTGCTGCAGCAGTAAATTGTTCAAATATTGTTTGGTTTAAGCAGTTATTGCAAAGAATGAGGATGGAAATCAAAGAACCAGTTGTTATGTTCTGTGACAATACTAGTGCAATCAATATATCAAAGAATCCAGTGATGCACTCTAAGACCAAGCATATTGCAATCAAATATCATTTTGTCAGAGAATTAGTACAAGACAAGGAGATCAGATTGGAATATGTCAATTCAAAGGAACAAATTGCTGACATATTCACAAAGCCACTACCTAAGGATGCATTCTTGTATCTCAGAGGTAAGTTAGGGGTTACACCCCTATCCGAAATTCACTAAAAATAAGTTTTAGTGATGCATCAACACATACCAAAATGACAATCTATCTGTTGATGCAGTCAAATCTGGAAGCTTTGCATATGAATCAGTACTAAAGGTACATTACAATTCATTTTAGTTCTATTGTCTTTGGCATTTGTTGTCAAAGAGGGAGAGATTTACTTTACTGTCATATCTTTCTGAAATTTGTGTGAAAAAGAAAGTTCTTATGTAGAGGGAGATTACTGAAAGAGGGAGAGTCTATCATCTTAGAGGGAGAATTGTTTTGATAACAGTTCTATTGTCTTTGGCATTTCTTGTCAAAGAGGGAGAGATTTACTTTACTGTCATATCTTTCTAAAATTTGTGCGAAAAAGAAAGTTCTTATGTAGAGGGAGATTACTGAAAGAGGGAGAGTCTATCATCTTAGAGGGAGAATTGTTTTGATAACACATTATGCTGATAAGGACTTGTTTTCAAATTTCATTCTGTTATGACATGTTGTGTTGCCATCAATGCCAAAGAGGGAGATTGTTGGATACAATTGATAATTGCATGATTGTCTTTGATGTTACAAAAATGTCATATCAGTCATCAGACAGAGTCTACCGAGCTCAGAAGGTAAGTACAGCTGTTGACAGAGTTTACCGAGCTTGCAAGGTAAACAAAAGAAGTTCAGTGTTTACTGAGCTCACTCGGTAATCAAAGGATTTGTTGCCGAAAGACAGTGTTTACCGAACTCACTCGGTAAACAAAGGATATGAGATAGGTTGTCAGTATTTACCGAGTTGACTCGGTCATCGAAGAAAAGATGCAGACAGTGTTAACCGAGCTCACTCGGTCATCAAATGAAAGTTGGAGAAATCAGTGTTTACCGAGTTCACTTGGCGACTGAAGGATTTCACGAAATTCTTTGTATTAACCGAGCTCAGTCGGTTAACACAGGAATTATTTTCTGTGCAGTATTTACCGAGTTAAGTCGGTCAGTGAAAGATTTCACGAAATTCTCTGTATTAACCGAGCTCAGTCGGTTAACACAGGAATTATTTTCTGTGCAGTATTTACCGAGTTAAGTCGGCCAGCGAAGGATTTCTCGAAGGTTAAGTAATTAAAGATTAATTACTTTATGTAATGTATAAAGCCGACTTATAGCACAATTATTTATAATTGTAACTTGTATTTGAGCCGACTTGATAATCTGAAAGGTATATATGAAGGATCAAGTTGCGAATTCAAGTATGAAGTATGAATGTGAAAAAGCGAGCAGATATGATTGAATATCTAATATGCGAATTATAAGGAAGGTCAGAGCAAGTTTTTGAAGGATCAGAGATGCAGAGTTGCATTTGATCAGAGAGGAATAGAACAGAGATCTGTATCAGCAAAAGATAAGTTATATTTATTTCAGATCACTCATTGTTACTTTCTAACAATTGTAACAGTGTTTTCAAATCTCTTAACAGAGTGGGTTTAACAGCCTTTTGTAAAATCCTCTAACAAGGTGGCAATTCAGTTGAATTGATCTAAAGACCTCTAGCAAGGCCACTCCTAGCAAGGTGATTAAATCCTCTAACAAGGTCGCACCTAACAGTGTGTTTTGTAACCTTTAACAAGGTTGGCTCCTAACAGGGCTCACTTCAGAAGAGTGAAAAACAGTAACTAGTTACATTGGTGGTTTTTCCCATATTGGGTTTCCACGTTAAATCTGGTGTCTCTTGTTTCTTGTGTTTTCAGTTTGATTATATGAGTATCAGCAATGAGTATTTCCTTTGACATCTTAAGGGACTTGTGGGAAAAGTTTTGTAGTAACTGATTCACCCCTCTCCTCTCAGTTACTCCATTCTCATTTCCAACATATACTTCCAATTTTATAGTTGTAGCATTTCCTAACATTTTGCACCATTAAAACATTAGGTAGTATTATGGATAACGCATTGGAGGGGTCTTGTTTATAAGCAATGTCTGGTATTGCTTTGAATATTGGTTACTTGACCTCATTACTAACCTGTTGAACATTTAAAACTTACTTTCCCTCTACATTCTTTGAACTAGATGCCATTGTGCGAAACTAGGGTTTATGAGAATATAAACAACATAACTTGACACTTGATAAATACTTTATAATATCTGATGAAATGATGTAGAATCACTACTAAAATCTTCTACAATCACTTTGGATGAGTTTTCTGACTGCCTTCTACTCTCCTTGCTCTTTCTTGATTTTGAAATGATGGAAAATGAGTTAAAATCGATCAAATACCCTTTTGAAACCATGCAATAAATGTTGAGTGCTTACATAGTTGTAAGCTTGACATAAACCAATTTCACATTCACTCAACATCCATTATCATTCCACTTGTTTGGCAACCATTATGAGCTTGGCATCAACTAGCTAGTCTATTAGCTTGGCATCTTCTAGCATTCCACTCAACAGTCATAGGAAACATTTCATGCTCGGCAATAACATGAAAAACTTAAAGATTTTTCTTGGATTGCTAATAACATCTTGCATATTTATTCATGATTATATAGACTTTTCAATACTAAGTCCTTTTGGAACTGATGTATAATATAACCTTAAATATCAGTCCCACATACCTCTTGATTTCTTAGTTTGATGAGGTGTGATCACTTGACCCATTGGGTAAAGTGATCCTTTCTCCATTTGATGTGCTGCAACCATCCTTTTTCTTCCATGCCTTGTTCATCTCATCTCTGACATTTTCAACATCTACCTTGCCTTTGCCTTTATCAAATTCACAACCTGGTGCCTTTGACCTTGTTGGACAGTAGTGACTACTATGACCAATCTTCAAACAGCTAAAACATGTGGTTTAACTCAACCACCTTTTGTAGTCACCTCTAAAGTGTGTCCTAATACAATTTTTAGGAACATGTCCATATTCTTGCCAATAATGACATCTATGTATTGTATTATAATCCTAATTGTAAGAGTTTCCATTGTTTCTTACCTTTTTTTGTCTATTTGATGACCACATGGGTTTGGATCTACACTTAAAAGCTCTATGTCCATACTTCTAACAATTATAACAATATCCTTCAAATCTTTGTGTGTGCATAATCTTGGTTCTGCCTTCATTTTCTTGATGTCCTTGTTTGTTGCACTTATGGAAATGAACCATACTCTTATGCTTGACATTCTAATTTATAGTCTTGCTCTTGCATACATTAGTACTATGCCCTTTCTTACCACAATTATGATAAGTAGGTTTAAAGTTCTTACCTTTGGTGTTCCTTTCTTTAGCACTTTTGGATGATTCTCCTTCTTCATTACTTGTGTATCCTAGTCTAGATGTATCATTATTGGATGTGGGGGATCTCAATGATTGCTCAAAGTATTTGATGGCTTCATTTGGTTTGTTGAAACTTTTATCAAATTCCTTTTCGCTTTTTAGGTCGCTCTTCAATTGCTCATTCTATAGTTTCAATGTTGTTATTTCAATGTCCTTGACATTGAATTCATAGTTGGCATTCATCACTTGACTTAGAATATCCAAATGCATGTTGAAACTTTTGGTAAGCTCTGATGACTTCTCTATTAGAGTAAATAATTAATTTATTAATTATTTATTCTATTTACTTAAGCTTACATAGGTAAATGCATTCATTAATTAGTTGTAGTCTAGGATTTTTTTATAAGTTGTTGACAATACGAGAGTTTGTTCTCTCCTAAGTCATACTTATCCTCTCACATTGTTTGAGGACTTTCCACCTACTGTGGATGTATGCTTAGTTGTCACACTTATCTCCTAGTGTCTTCTAGATTGTTTTAGGAGATTCTTTGAGGCCTTTATAAGCAGTCTCTCCCTCATTGTATTTTCACATATCACTTCTTGCATATTGTAAATACATATTTTCTTGTGTTTGCATATTCTCTCTGATACCATGTTGGAGTTGATGAAATCCAACTCTGAAGATGCCCAAGATCACCTACATGCAAAAACCTATCAAAGGGAAGCCAAGGAGATAAGATCGTGAAGTAACAAAAAATTCCTAAACGGCCACTGCGGGCTATGCTCAGGTGGTGCTGCGATGGCCTGGTCGTTCCTCATCCTCCACTCTCCGCAAGCGGTGCCATCACTTCCTCCACCGATGGTGACACCTTTTCTTGCCACTCCTCTGGTGTTCTCTACCTTTTATGTCACTCTGATAGCATAGCTCTGCCTACCAAGTTAGCACCTGCATCACAGTTCGTGTGGACTTCTTTAGCCACTCAGCGTGTGACACATGGCAGGACCATCACATGGCACTTTTCCACGTGGCCCCTACCACGTAACTTCTCTGACATGTGGCTACCATGTGGTACCTTCTTTTTTGCACTGACAGGCCCCAAGCCGTCAAGTTTAATCG
This sequence comes from Cupressus sempervirens, assembly GCA_028749045.1. NCBI lineage: Eukaryota > Viridiplantae > Streptophyta > Pinopsida > Cupressales > Cupressaceae > Cupressus > Cupressus sempervirens. The sequence goes on from CM053786.1 coordinate 551,479,727, forward strand.
AGTGGATTGTTGATGTTAGCATGATGTCAACACTACATCATCCACTTCATGCACCTCTCCTTCAAGGTCTTTTTTGACCTACCTTCAATTTTTTGGCCATAACTTGAGCATATGGAGGTATTTTTCCAATCTAGAAGAAGCACAAAAAATTTGGTTCCGAGACGGAGACATTCGTGCAGGTATTTTTAGGTTTTGATGCTTTTTTATTGCTCATTTTTGCAATTAAAGTCCAAAGTTGTGTTTTTGACTCTAGCATGCATATCTTTTGCATCCCATGTCAGTTTTTTGAAAACTTTATATTTTTATAAAGCTGGTTTTCTCACCTTTTCAAAAATGTAGTCATTTTTCTTAGTTTCTAGCCCATGCTCTTTCTATCATTATTTTGGCATTTTTGTTATATGGTGGATATCTTGAGTGTTGTAGGCCCAAGGATCATTTTCTTGGCATGGTTTCCTTTATTTTAGGCTATACTTTATTTTGCATCAGCTTGCTTTTAGTTTTGATCATTGTAGCTATCATTTTGGAGTGCTTTTATGTATCACACTGAGATAAAGTGCCACTTTTGCATTTCGGGTTCTTGAACTTTTTTTTAGACAAATGTACTTGCACTATTTTTATAAAGCACCATGGGGGGGATAGTTGTTTGTTGTTTTAGGCATTCTCCCTTTATCAAGTGAGTGTCCCTTCCATGACATTAGCCCCATGTAGCATCAGTGTGACCGTGTCTTTATAGGTGTTTGTACCTCTTCCTCTCTCATCATTCTTGGTTCGTTTGTAGGAGACTTTGGCCCACCTTCTTAGTTGCATGTCATCTCACCCCGTCTGCATTAAGGGGGGGTTATGCTATTGTTCTAATACATCCATGGTTCAATGGTTTGTTAGTGTGAGCTATGTATTCATTGGTTGATCCTATATACAAGGCGATTACAGTGGCTGGCTACCTATGCATTTCGGTGAGATGGATCATCTACCATATAGACACGCTTGGTTTGTGCCTTCTTCTTCCATGGAGGTTCTTCAGATCAGCAATTTTTCTTTCAGATGGAAGATTTGTAGCTTCTTCATGCTTCATGATGCTCTTCATGATCACTCATTGTTCCTATTTTAGGGGACATTTCCCTAGTTGGAGGCTTCTTCAATTCTTCACTAGGTTCTTACCTCTTTTTGGGGGAGGTTTTTTCCCATGTGGTTTTCTCTTTTTCCCCATTTTTAGAGGTTGCATCTTTTGCATTTGTATATGGGTACCTAACATGGCTTCATTGTCAGGACCCATTATGCATTCTGCATTTCTTAGTTTTGTGAGCTTAAGGCATTTCCCTAAGTTGCACTTAAGGGGGGGTGTTAGAGTAAATAATTAATTTATTAATTATTTATTCTATTTACTTAAGCTTACTTAGGTAAATGCATTCATTAATTAGTTTTAGTCTAGGAGTTTGTTATAAGTTGTTGACAATACGAGAGTTTATTCTCTCCTAAGTCATACTTATCCTCTCACATTGTTCGAGGACTTTCCACCTATTATGGATGTATGCTTAGTTGTCACACTTACCTCCTAGCATCTTCTAGCTTTTTCTAGGAGATTCTTTGAGGCCTTTATAAGTGGTCTCTCCCTCATTTTATTTTCACATATCACTTCTTGCATATTGTAAATACATATTTTCTTGTGTTTGCATATTCTCTCTCTCTCTCTCTCATGTCCATTTAGGGTTTTTCCCTTGCTCCATGCTCTTCTTTCCTTGGCTTCCCTTTGATAGGTTTTTGCATGTAGGTGATCTTGGGCATCTTCGAAGTTAGATTTCATCAACTCCAACATTCTCTTCTAGTTTTCTTGTCAAAACTCTTTTCTCATCTTCAATCATTGCTTTGTCTTCCGTGGCTTTCCTTTTTTGTTCAATTACCTCACATACTAGTATGTCTTGTGATTCTTGCTCTAACTTGAGATTTCTGATTTCCTCAGCTTGGGCTCTATTCTTTTCCATTAGATCTACAACTACTACATCAAATTCATTTGAGTCTCCATTAGAAAATAGCTTAGTAGTGTCTATCTCTCTATATTGTGTGTCATTCTCTTCAATGGTAATTTCCTTCCTTCTCTTCAAATATTTCATTAGTTCTTCTCTTGCTTCATCCAATTGATGTAGAATGAGTTGTATTTCAATTCCTTGATTCTCAATGATCTTTCCCAACTTTTAGACTTCCATTTTCAAGATCTTTCCTCAAAGTTTCAAAGCTTCTCTTTCAAAGAACTAGGCTCTAATACCAATTGTTGGAATTACAATAGGAAAGGTAAACTTCTAAGAAGGGGGCAAGTGGTAAATTAGTAGTTTAAACTTCTACCCATAAAAACTTTCACCACACATCCATCTCGCATGTTTACTAAGTTATCGAAAATATCATGTAAAGCATGTACATGAAAGCAAGTAAACATTCACACATGTATGACACCGGATATGATTACCCAAAGACCCTCCAATGAGAAGTTAAAATTGGGGTGGGGATTACACCCACAAATCTTCACTACTGTAGTAATAAAGTGTGTCCAATGAAGGTTACAATGTTTTGATCATGAGAAATGATCTACCTTGTGAAAGGTCTACCCTATTAGGCTTACAAAGACTATTGGATCTCACCGTGTTAAAGGATTTCAACACCCTATTAGAAGTGTTCCTTGTTAAAGGACTTCAACTCACAATTAAATAAGTACCTTGCTAAAGGATTTCAATATAGCTTGTTAGGACTACTCTATTAAGAGATTTAACTTATTCATCTACTAGAATGGCTCAGCATTGATCATGTGATTAGAACTTGATTGACTAATGATAGATCACCTCTATGCTCATGTAATCTTGATCCTTTTGATTAGATGTCTCACTACTGTATACTATTTCTTTCCTCTGTTCTCCTTTAATTGGTTCTGCAATGTAATCTTAGCTCATAACTCCTTAGCCACCATGAATGCTCTATTTTCTCATACAAAATTCTCTCTTTTGCTCCCTTCACTCCTTCACAATATATATTGTTTAGGGTTTGTCCTCCTTAAGAATATTTTAGTGACTTAGGGTTAGGTATGAATCAGCAGTTGTGATTCATCCATTTTGCCACTTAAACCTTCCCTTTTTTTGATTGGCTACATGTAATGCATTGGGAATCTAAAATAGGATTCATCCTTATCTCCAAATATCATAATTCAATCTTTAAGTCAACTCAAAAATGGTTTATATAGTTCTTTGTGTTATTATAAACAACTATAACAAAACTGTCTTACTTGGCATCTGAAGTCTCTAATGCTTGGCATATATTGTTCTCTATACTCTAATTCAACATCTATATTAGTCGACATGCACTATTTACTTAGCTCTTGAATTACTCAGCATATATTATCTACTTGGTACTTGAGTGACTTGGCATATGAGTGGCTCGACACTCACTGTGGATTTAGCATGCTCTATTATATACATGTTGTGCTTAGCATGTATGGCTTATTCGGCGTGAACTAAGTAATTGACTTAAGTGTGTGGACACTCATTAGTCAAAACCAATCTAAAATCAACAAATGGACATGCCAATTTTGATCATCCCTCTTTTAAATTTGATTCCCTTATTAAATAAATGGAACTATTTGCAACTGACACCTTGATTTTTTCCAACTTGCCTCATCAGCCATTCACACAACCATCTTCCTCCTACCCCACCATAACATGCAACCATTTTTTGAGGTTTATTTATTAGTCACTCTTGGGTTTTTAACCTCAGTGAACCTATTTCAAAATGGTTCCATCGGTTCAAAGAGGTTCATATGTTCAATAAGTTCAGTGTCCTAGGAAGTTTAGTGCTTCTAATGTTTAAAAGGCTCTTCGCTTGGATCAAAGTACTTAGATTCAAAGACTATAATTTAGATTGAATGGTTCATATTAATTTCTACAGATTCTTTTAGATGTCTCCAAGAAAATTTATGTGTATTTTGGTTCATAACAGTCCATGCACCACAAATCAAAATCAAAGTTTCACATTTCAAAGGCCAAAGGCTCTGAACATGAAACTAGTGATTCAAAGTGTTGGTTCATCAATCTAAATGTACAGTTCAATGATTCAAGTTTGACAATTCCAAGTAGCCCTTACCATTTCAAAATACCAAGTCTAGTGATTTGTATCTCGAATCATCCCAAATCCAACATAAAAAAATGACTTCATATGGTCATCCACCCTTCTAAGATACACATCCATTGATATATATGCAATGTCTATAATGATCAAGTTTTTAGGATTGACTTTTTAGTGTAGATGGGTGGATCCATTCAATGGGATGTTGATGAAACACACATTCAAGATAGGGTTTTTCATTCAACTAAGTCTTGACATCATTTGAACTTGGACAACATCAATGATGTTTACTAAAACACCCACAAATGGGGAGTCGATGGACCCCATTGAGATTGGCCATAACATTGAGTTCAAATTCGATAGAAATACTTACATTTCTCCAACATTGTGGAAGGAATTTACAAGGAATGAGAAGAACATAAAGAGCTCAGGAAAAGAAGTCTTTAGGGATATCAAGAAATGGCATAATAAGCACATGATAAATCTAGAGGTGGTCACCTTCTCCCAATGCATGTTTAGTGCAATCCCATCTAACATAAGCAAGCTTTGACTCGATACAAATCAAACCCAATATCACCATAGATGGAAATGATAGAGGGTAATATCTAGAAACAAATGCAAGAAATTATAATCATTCATCTTCATATCTTTGAAAAAAAAAAATGCAAATAACGGCAAATCTAAACTTTACTAACATACAATGTGCTTCATGTCCCAAAAAAGTAAAGGGCTTTTGCAGATGGTGTACAGTTACTCAGGTAAGGGTGAATACTTGCTCTAGTGGTGGAGGAAATTTCTATAACTAGGGGTTTTTTCATAAAAATTGTATGATATAGGTGAATACCTTTGGCCTACAATCATTAGATGTGAATTCATATAAGTTGTCTGCAAAAGAACATCACAATAATTTTATTCAAATCTCATCTTAAGATTTTATCTTCTAAGTGAGTAGGGATTCTGAGTGAGTAGGGATATTATAATTTTTATAGTGGAGATATCAAGTGGTCTTCAAGAATGACACACATGCCAGAAGTATATCTCTATGGCTCCATTATAGTGTCATATTGCTGGTAAGGTAGTATTAATTCTAAATAGTCCACAAGTTTTAATATCTTTCATGGTATGAGCTTTTTGTATGAGTCTAATTTATTATTTGGATAAACCTCTGAAAACTACTATGTAGTTTGATAAAATGATAATGATGGACAAAGTGTGGTAATTGAAAGGTCAGATTTGGATTACTTAATTGCTCAATTTCTTGAGTTCATCTCTAACATAATTCTAACTATGTATCAAAGGATTATATGTTTCTTCATTGTTGCAATATCTATGTTCATTCTAAATATGTACTCTTGTTTTTTTTAGCACATTCTTTGAAAACAATTTACCTTTTGACTATTGTTAGTGCCAAAGCTTTGAAACTAATGTAATTTAATTTGCATGGTAGTAGAATTTCTTGAGTTTATCGACACAGTGCTAAGTGGAATCCAAAAAAAATACATTTTAATTCTCTATTAGGGACATAATTGTATTTCATTGCTTAATTCTAGATGCAGTAATGAGGGTTTTAGCTCAGGCATGAGAGAGAATTTGAGTTCTGAACATAAAATTGGAAACATTTAAGCTAGAAACAACATCTAATCTTCTGTAAGTCTCTCTCCTCTAAAGATCCAATACATGGAGCTATTATCATCATGAATAGACTCACTCTCCTCAAACAAATTCAATCAAAACTATTCATACCAAACTAAGTTTGCATAAATCTATACTTACGGATTTTATTATCTCTTCGTGATTGAGTGAAGATCATATACAACTTTCCAAGGTGATAAAATTGCATATGCAGATGTATGTATGTATGTATATGTGTGTTTATGTGTATGTGTATGTGTATGTGTATGTGTATGTGTATGTGTATGTGTATGTGTATGTGTATGTGTATGTGTATGTGTATGTGTATGTGTATGTGTATGTGTATGTGTATGTGTATGTGTATGTGTATGCGTGTGTGTGCGTGTGTGTGCGCATGTGTATGTGTATGTGTATGTGTATGTGTATGTGTATGTGTATGTGTATGTGTATGTGTATGTGTATGTGTATGTGTATGTGTATGTATGTATATATATATATATATATGTATGTATGTATGTATTTATCTCTACATCTCTACATTTTGTTGCCATGCTCTTGTGATCTTTGCATCTTGTTTCCTTGCCCTTGTGATCTTTGTATATGTATGTATATAAACAGAGAGATCTCTATATATATACATGCATAGACACACACATAAGTATGTATATCTATGTATATATACACCCACATATATATAAAGAGAAACTTCTATATATACATACATACATACATAGACACACATATGTGTGTATGTATATACATACATATACATAAAGAGAAGCTTCTCTAATCACCTACTAGGAGAAATATAAAGAGATACATTTTTAGAAGGAAAACAAATGAATAGTTATATTGGTACCTCTTCTCCCCTTGAACAAAATCATAGAGCAAGCACTACTACATTTGGGTCCGAATTACACTGTTATCGCAAATTGCAAAGAAAAACATGAAAATCACCACAAATCACACTGTTGTCACAAATTGTCATTGTAATTTGACCCCAAATGTTGTAGTGCAAAGGGCACAAAGATCACAAAGGCATGAAATGAAAACAAAATCATAGAGCAAGGGCACAGAGATCACAAGGGCATGATAATGAAATGCAAATATCACAAGGGCACGATAATGAAATGCAGCAATTACAAGGGTATGACAATGAAATCATAGATCTCCACTAATCTACACCAAGGGCGTGACAATGAAATGTAGAGATCATAAGCACATGACAAGGAAATGCAATGATCACAAGGGCACAACAATAAAATCTTCACCAATGTTTAGAGCTCTCCACCCTCGTTCGGAGTTGTCCATCTTCTTTTGCACACAGCTCTCCACAATCAAAAAAAATGAGGAATGATTTATGTCATGTTTTTATTTTTATTTTTATATATATCTAAAATAAACTTCATATTGTGTTGTAACTTTGGCATGGGTGTTTGATCCTTGATGGCTTTCATTTTAGCATTCAAGTTTTCAAGATTCCTCTTCATTATATGTTTGATTTATCAATAATTTCCTCCAATTCGATTATAGTGAATCTCAACTAGCTACTCCAATTATGCAATCACCCATCTATCTCCAGATTATGCAAACACTTGTTATTTTACAAAATCTAGATAGATACTGAGCATTCCAAAGCCATAAACCTGAAGACAATCATGTGTGCATCCCACCTTAGGGAAAAATTGGATGTCATGTCCTTGTGCATATATTTCAATCACTTCCTCCAAACTCAGCTGAGGTGCACCCATGGAATTATTTAGGTGAATTCCACTACCCATGGAAGCTGAGGCATGTTGTTGAGCATATGTTGTTGCTACTTGTTGATGCTGAAGTGCCTCAAATTGGCATTGCTCCATCAACCTAAGATAGCTTACATTCTCTCTAGCCAATGATACAAACTTGTTGCCACCCTTAGGGAAAAATATTCTTTTCCATCCTAAAAGCCACTTTGTTACTTCATTAAAATCAAGACTTGAACAAAGCTAATGATACAAAACCTACAGCCACTTTGGAAAAAATGTTGTGTCCAGCATTGCAACCATATGATAAATGGGAATAGCACATTTCTGAGCCATAACCCAGTTAAATTGGTCTAGTTGTTGATTATATGGGTTGATTACAAATTCCTATAGAACTTTCATCAGATTAGGTGCGATAAAATGAACAATTAATTGTTCCCAACTAGCAGGATCAAATATAGTTTTCCAAGGTGATAAAATTGGATATGCAGATGCATCATTCACATGTCAGACATGAAGCACATTCTATAATTTATAATGAATGGTTGGATATAAAGGATCCATATGTTGCCCCAACAATGGAAACCAAGGATGTAACCATGCATGTATTGGCACACTCTCCCTACGAGGATCCCAAGTATCTACTGTTGTTGTCAATTTGGGCATCACTATATGATTCAGAATGTTATGAAGTACTAAAGCTGGTAGTAACTTCTCCTATGTCTCCAGAAAACATAGCATAGGTTTAGGGTCCCTTGGCTCCTAGGAATTCATAGCATAGGTTCAAGGTAGTAACTCCTTACACTCAGCTCTTCACTAAAGTTATTCTCACTGCCACAATGACATTACCTTTAAACCATGCAAAGGATGTTGAAGTGGTTTCCAACTTCCCAACCTTGAAACACTCTTATAAGAAATGAAAAATAAAATGCAAATGTAATACATGAAAAATTGCACAACTTGTAGTCTTTATATATAGAGAGAGATATTTTTTAAAGTGCTTATTACATATTAGCGCAATAGGAAAATTGATCCAACTACATCCATATTCCAAAATCCAAATAATAAAACAATAAAGCTCGTTCAACCCGTGCTAAGTGACTTTTCTCGAGATCCTACACAAAAATAATGCAAACTAGGAAAACTGGACAGAGTTCACAAGAAATTTTAGAAAAACATATCATAGCAGAAATTTTTAGAAATCAACAACCCATAACCTAGTTAAGTTGGTCTAGTTGTTGATTAGCTAGGTCGATTACAAATTCCTATAGAACTGTCATCAAATTAGGTACAATAAAATGAACAATCAGTTGTTCCTAGCTAGTAGGATCAAATACAAATTTCCAAGGCAATAAAATTGCATATGTAGATGTATGTATGTATGTATGTGTATATATATGTATGTATGTACGTATAAGTATATGTATGTATGTATTTATATGTATATATAAGTGTATATACATACATACACACACATATGTGTGTGTCTATGTATGTTTGTATGTATATATAGAGAGATCTTGTGGATTATGGAGATTAGTGGATATCTATGATTTTGTTGTCATGCCTTTGTGATCACTACATTTCATTGTTGTGCCTTGTGATCTCTACATCTCATTATTGTGCCCTTATGATTTTTGTATATGTATGTATGTATGTATGTATGTATATGTATATATGTATATATACATACATACACATATGTGTGTGTGTGTGTGTATTTATGTATGTATGTATGTATATAAACAAAGAGATCTTGGCACAACAGAAAAATAATAAAACTCACTCAATAGGTGGCATGGCCACAGATGTGATGGAAACACATATTGATAAGTAGATTCCTCTTTTACTCTCTCATTTTTCATGTGTTTATTTCACTTGAACTATTATTTCTTAGGGGTCATTTTGTAATATTGGATACATTTTATGCAGGACACGATGAGGACATTCCTGGATGTACTTGTGTGATGAATTTCTTGTGAGCAATAAAGATGGACTTTCCTTGAGAGTAGCAAAAGGCGATGAGTACATTCTAGGTAACTTACCATGCTTATACACATAGGAATGTTCAAGTAATCAACCTTACATTTAATAAAAGGAATATGTGCTTGAAAACCAGCTTTACATTAAACAAAAAAGAACATGCATGTGTAACCAGTTTTACATTTGAATAAAGGGTCCCCTTATAGAACGAACAATTTGTACTTGTGGTTTACCTTAAGACATTTCGGCAGGTGCAATCTAATCTACCTGGATTTTGAAAATAAAAGGCTACACTCTAAGTTTCGACATTAACTTGACTGTCAAAAATAAAAATTTCTCTTAAATAACAATTGAATTTACATTGAAGTTTGCTAATGATAGAGAGGAAGTCAAAAGCATGAAATCCCGTTTCAAATTGTAGTGCAAATTTTGATCTCTCAAAACCCTGAAGGAAATCATAAATTCATCCAAACTTTATGAATCACATCATTTTCCACCCAAGTTAACGCATTAAATTACAATTTTTCCATATTCAAAGATTATACATTAAGAACACAAACCAATGTTTGAAACTAGAAGAGAAATATTTTTTACTTCCATTGGCTAAATTTTAGTAGTTGTGAGAAGAATAAATAAGCACTATATTCAGGATTCAAGGAGTATAAAATCCATTATCATTTGGGAGAACATAGATTTACAGAACTGCTGAAAATTATGGTAGACTTGCAATGCCATCTTCTATTTACAGAATTATTACAGAGAAAATCAGAATATAGAGCAAGCTTGTCTGACAAACATCATTTTAATTGAATTGGCACTTGAGGAAAGATGATGTACATTTGTAAAGCACTCCATGTTTGAGATGTAAAATCCTTCTCTTTGCAAAAATAAATGCAGGGTTTGAGCGGCAGCCTACTTTACTCATTAGAATTTAGGACTTTTTGAGGGCTTTAGGGTTCCTTAAAGTCTCAAATTTCAGCTATATCAAGGCCACTATGGTTGCTTCTACTAGGTTTCACATGGATTTTGAGATAAAATCAAAAGAATTCTAAGTTCAAAAGTATCTTTGTGTACAAATTGGTACTATAAATCCTTAAATTATTTGAAAATTTAATGATCTGATCTCCTTGGCATTCGTATACATATTTCACTAACAACAAAGGTAGGACAATTTTTCACTATTAATCTCATTTTTCTTGAGTTTGAAATTCCAATTGAGGATCCATTTGTTGTGACATAAGAATCAAAATTTGTGACACAATGGCATAGGTTCTAATTATTTCCATGCTTTTCTTTTCATATTGAAATTTAGTTTTTGTCAATTTTGTGACCTTGTAATTTTCTTTTTTACTTTTTTGTGGCCATGAGGGTTTGATTTTTTTGTGCTTATCCTAAGGGTTTTATGTCCTCCACATACCTATTGTTATTCTTATGTTCTAAAACCCTAGATGACATTTGATTTCATACAAACACTGCAGAAACATTGTTAGCAGACGATTATCTTCTATGGTTTCTATTTCTTGAGCCTTCTACCTCTATTGTTGGTAATTTTTATTATGTAAAAAGATTTATTCTTACAACTTTACTAAAAATTAAAAGCAACATGATTCTATTAAAAGTCATGACAAGAATCCAGGGTTTTTGGGGAAATCTCAAAACCCTAAATTCGTTCCACATTACAAGTAGCCGGTGAAACATCCTCTAAGTTTGTCACAGAGTACTAGAGGAGAAATGAACAAGTCTAAGAAACTTTGCATCTGCAACCCTCCTACAAAGTTGAGGTATGTAGTGAAGATGTCAAATGCATTTTTGGCTCTTAATGAGCCCATTATTTTGGAACATGCTAATATCTAGTAGACAAATTTCAATCATGAGAGTAGCGTTAAAAATCCAAGCACAACTATTCCAAATAATCTAGAGAAATCCTCAGAAAGGCTAGGGTTGTGGCCAGTGGTAAAACCCAAAAGAAATATATGTGTCGGGGTGACTCTAGATCCAAACCAAGACATTCTGGCCCAAATTTGACCAATTTGGTACAAGGCAAGTAAGCATCTAGCAAACCCTCAAACCTTTAAAAATGACAATTTCCCCCATTTAGTAAATTTTTCCTACTAGGAAAGGATTTCAACCATATTTTCCATTAAAAGTCTTGACAAACAATTCTGCTTTTTTAATCATATGAAATATGCCACCCATAATAGATTTCCAATGTATCCTTAGCAAATAGGTTCTCTAACTGAACCCAATGTGATTTCCCACAATACCCATGAAGCACATTTTCATAAGTCTGATACCTCAATTTCTAAACCATCAAATAACCCCCCTAATACATATATCCCCCCTCACTGAAGGAATATTTTTCCCAAAACTCCTTGGCAGCCCCCCTCTCATCCCCAAATGGCTACTCACTCCAATATTAATATAATGAAGGAAAAGGTCCTAATTATTAGCAATCAAGACAGCAAAGATCATTGGCAAGATTGCCATAATGTTGGTGTATTCACATTTTGGAATGGGCCAAAACATGAATTGATCAATCTCATTAAATGACTAAAGGATTTCTGCCAAAATCAAGTAAGTATCTCTCGCCATTTAGAAAGACTAGTTTACATTCAGTGTAGTGATGAATATGTCAAAAAAAGTTTCATATTTGTCTTTGTATTCTATTTTAAAGGTTATGCTATTAAATTCTTAGAATGGACCCCAAATTGTAAGGAAGAACCATTAAATTTCTCCATCCCAACCTGGACCTCAATTCAATCCATCCCTCTAGAACTTATGCATGTAGAGATTCTCAAGAATATAGGTGCATCAATTGGTAATTTGATAGGAATAGATGCTTCATATAAATATTGTAATTATATTAAATTTCTTATCAACCTAGAGAGTAATTATCCAGAAATCCAACCTATTTAGGTAATAACAAGCAAATCTATCTATAACTTAAATTTTGATAGATTTCAAGGCAAAATTTTGAAAATAATCAGATTATATGATGAAAGAAAGATTACTTTCAAAACTTTTCAACCAACTTTGGACCTTAAAGATACTTTCCATATGATGAATATAAGAAACAAAAAAGAGTTCTAGGGAAGTGCATTCATGTTACAGTAGGAAAAGAAATTTTAGATTTAGAAGAGGGTGAAATAAGAATGGAAAACCAGCTATCATATCTCCAATTTTAGAAACTAGATATAGTTCTCCTTCTATCCTCAAAGATCAAAAGAAAGTGTGAGAGCTATTACAAGTAGTAAAAGAAAAAGAATCTCATAGCATAGAAAAAGGAAAATCTTTAAAACTTGAGAACACCTAAGAAATTATTGATCTATTAGATAGGGAAGAAAATAAAGGCATTGGCTTATAGTTGAAATTTTAACCTACATATGAAGCTCAAAATTATGATGATATCAATAGAAGAGAAGGAACAAAAACAAATATCTATTTAGCCAACACTAGGATACAAAAGACAACAAACAACTGCAGGAGGCTAAAAAAGAAACCGAAAAAAACACAAGATAAGGCTACAATAGCAATGAGGGGGAAAGAAAATGAGTTAGAAAAGGATCCTAAATCTCAAGACAAAAATATCATGGTTGATACTCATAGTACTCTTGAAGAAATTAAAAACAAATGTCTCTTCTCTGTTGCATTAGAAAGGAGAGTCTATGAAGGAGACAATACACTCCAATAAAGAAGTAGTCAAGATATTCACCAAATTTTGGCAAACACCAAATACCTCACATGAATCCCCTATGCATAACCTCAGTGGGCACAATTTATGGGAGAAGGAACAAAGCAAGAATAAAGGAACATTAACACAAGATTTTCAAGACTTCTTAAATAATGACATGTCAAAGATTGATGATCTAGAAAGGTTATCTTTAGATGAGGCTAAGAAAGAGAATTTGGAACTACTAAAAAATGAACTAATCCAAGTTTTTAACCTTGACAATATTGACAAAAGTAGTGACTTATATAAAGAGGAACTAATGTTGTGAGTTTTGAAACTAGGAGGAGATAACTACACCTTTGAAGATTTAAGAAAAGATCTATTAATCATTGAGGATGAACATAAGAGAAGTAAAGCTTTACAGATAGTCAAAGATAGAATAGGTACAGGAAAAGGTGAGGCTAATAAGTGGGATAGAACATGGAGTACTCTAGATGTAGCAGATAATATTCACACGGATGTTCAAATAAACCTTGCAGATCAAATAATCAAAGAATTGGAAATCGAAGAAAAAGATGTGAATGAATGTTGACAATTGGAAAGTGTTGTAAATGCACAAGAGAACATAGAACAACTGGATATTTTGATGAATCAAGAAGGATTAACTACTCCCAAATATGGCATATAGAAAGCTAAGAGAGGAATGAATTCCCTTAAAGAACTCAAAGAATCAGATGGGCAAGCAAAAGAATAGCAAAAGATAAGCTAGTTACTTAATCCTGGGAAGGGGAAGATCCTTCCCAAAGCAGCATGAAGATCACTACCTAGAATGCTAGGGGCTTAAATGCACCTAGCAAGGAATATTTACTAAAGCATAATTTAAAGCAATTTGAATATGAAGATATTATATTACAAGAAACAAAATTAAATAAGGAAGAAAGAATTAAGCTAGAAAAGAAACTAGGTAGTTGGAACATTAACTTACATGAATCTAGAGGAGCCTCAGGGGGATTAGGAATGATTTGGAATCCCAAGAAAGTAAATTTAAATATATTTATCTCAAACAAGTCATGGATGAGCAATAGAATTAAAAGCATAAATACTAATTTACAACTAATTCTAATGAACATCTATGGACCGACCCATAACATAGATAAAAAATTGCTATCAAAAGAAATAAGTCTTTTTATTAAAAAGCATAGCAATGAACTCATTCTAATAGGTGGTGATTTTAATACTATTATGAGTATAGATGAAAAATTCAGAGGTATCAAGCAAATTTCCCAAGCATCGTTAGAATTAAAAAAAATTGATAGACCTTAACAACCTATTCGATATTCCTATTCATAATGGTAAGTTCACATGGAATAATAGAAGGAAGGATTTTGCATTTATCACTAAGAAACTGGATAGGTTCTTTCTCAAAGGAGAACTAAGTCGATTAGATTTAGATAGTCAAGCTTCAATTCTACCTATAGTAGGATCAGACCACTATCTAGTTAGAGTTGAATTTATTGAACTTATTAAACCTATTAGAAATCCTTTTAAGTGTGAAAAAATGTGGTTTTTTAGACAAAAATTTCATGGAGCTCATTAGAGAATGGTGGAATCAAGGAAAATTTAAAGGTTCCAAAATATTCATATTTGAAATATTTATATTTGTCTCTAAGATGAAAAGATTAAAGAAAAGATACTTAAGTGGAATAAAGAACATTTCAACAATATATTTAAAGAAAAACTAGACAATGAAGAAAGCTTAAAAAAATTAAACATAGTAGTAATTAAAGGTATGAATAATGAGAACTTCCTTCTAGAAGAACTACTCACCAAGTAGGAACTCTGTAATGTCTCCAATTAGGACATTAGGGTTTTAATTCCAACTATGCATATATTTTCCCTTTTTCCTCTGTATCAACTTGACAATCCTCCTAACTGATGCCCCTTTTTCACTCTTTAATAGTTGATATTTATATGTGTTTTCCAAAAAGTCACGTCCTTCCAATAATGATTATTATATTAATAATATTGTTATATTAATTAATAAGGTTAGTTATATTAATGTCATAAGGTATATTAATAATTATATTATTAATATATCAAGTATACATTATTATATTATAATACATTTAGCATTTTCATATTAAAATATATTTTAATCATAATAGTATTATGTATTATATTAGATTAGTATTACTATAATATGATATATAGTATAATATTACTTTATATATAATACTTATTTATTATTTAAATTATATATCAAAGTGGGGACATCACAATCCTCCCCTCTCGAATTTGCTTGCCCTCAAGAAAAATCTTTCATCGACAAACAAAACATATTTGCATTCAAAAGACACGAGATATTTATGAAATATGAATGAAAACACAAAACATACATGAAGTAGACACGATGTAGACAGATGAAGACACAGAGAAAACACGATGCAAACACATCATACATTATTTTTTCACAATGAAGTAGAGCAAAGATAGTAATTTATAAAATATACTTCCCAGTATGCTTTTTGATCATAGATCCTACAACACAAACAATTATTAGCATGTACATGTATATAATGGCTTCAAAGAAAATATTGGTCATGATAAATTAATCCGGAACCAATATCCTACCAAGCCCAAGAGCGGAACTTTGGCCCTCTTGGCCTTGATGGCAGCCATTGACATCCATCAAGGTGGTCTACTTAGAAAATTCTTAACTGAATAGAGTTGACATGATGTCAAGTCTTAACCAATCTAAGCCCTGGAGTGGAACTTTGACCCTCCTAGCCTTGATGGTAGCCATTGACATCTATCAAGGTAGTCTACTTAGATGGCAATCTTATTCTTCCTACCTAAGCCCAAGAGTGAAACTTTGGCCCTCTTGGCCTTGATGGCAGCCAGTGACATCCATCAAGGTGGTCTACTTAGGAGGTAATCTTATTCTCCTTAAATATCCTACCTAAGTCCAAGAGCAAAGCTTTGGCCCTCTTAGCCTTGATGGCAGCCAGTGACATCCATCAAGATGGTCTACTTAGGAGGTGATTTGGTTTATAATTATAATTCTTTTTCTACTCCTTCACATGAATGTGCCAGACTCCCTCTGAATCTTAATATCAATCTCACCCTTTTTCTACAAGAACATTCTTAGAGGAAAATATCAATGTAAATAGCTCATGTAGTATATAATGAAATACAAATTAGAGAGACACTACATTGATTAAATAAATAAAACACTAGAAGATAATAAATACTTATGTGTACATCAATATCCTTTTATTGAATATTTCATTCTATTAGACATTAATATTGTAATAACAGATCATATTATTTATTTTAACAATATAATTAGTCTATTATTTAAAATGATATTTCTTTTCATCATTATATAATAAATTTCATTCTAATATATATTCTTAATAACAAGAATATTTGAAATCCATAATAATAAGAAGAAATATATTAACTGTAAATATTAATATATTCTTACATACCTCATGATGAGTTCTTCTTACCTTTAATCAATATCTCCTCTCTTAGTCCATGTTCCTCCCAGGTGGCACACAATACTCTTAAACCTCTTCCTTCTTTGTATTTTGAAATTACTCCTTTCGAGAGTAATGTGATAGGCTTCAGTTAATACTTAGTTTGGCCATATGCCCTCTTTCACATATATAAGCATGTACCTACGCCATTGTGGAAAATGGGGTATCCACGTAGGTTGCATGTTTCGTAATTTTCCCTTTTTGAATCATTTTAGCATGAAAAAGTCTTCCATTCAATAATCTTGCAACTTCATATATTTTTTGCCAGAAGTGTAGACTGTCATTCTCGAGTGTATTGGTCTATTTGTACCACTCAACAGTGCAAGCCATGGCCATAACCACAGGATATGTTTTTCTATTGAATGTAAGTTATGAAGCTCTAGTCTATCCAGTTGATTATTTGTGATCACATTATGATGATGTACATATGAATATTAAAGGTACCTAGACACTACCCAGAGTCCACGTTTATGATGTCTATTGCCTTGAATTTTCAATCTCTGCGGCAATTCTCTTTGCAGAACTCCTTTCTCATCACAAATACCCTAAAATATTAATAATAATGATACACCTGATACTCTCTTTATAATTCTCCTTATCAATTCTAATTACCTATCTATAGACATTATTGTTACATCTCGAACAATGAATTAATTATCTATATCTAAGTCGCCTTATCTTCATTTGCAATCTTTGTGATAATAGGAGATATATGCCAATCCTATTATTTCCTCATAAAATAGTGTTGACTGAACACAAATTTAACTCCATTCATATTGTTACTGACAGAGAATTTTCTTTATGGCAAAATAAACTTTTAAATTAAATAGCTCAGGATTAAGTAATGTATCGAATATATATAAATCGATATTGTTACTCTTTCCTGGATAATGAGCACGCTGCTATTTTTCCTTCACAGATGGTAGTAATTGTTTAAAATATATTGTAAACTTTCAAATTGGATTGCCTTAGATAATATTGATCCTTACATGTTGTTACCAATCTGTGTTGTATATGCCTAATTCACCAATTTCAACTGGAAGTTCCCTTAAAATTATACCATGTAGATTGAGCTTTTCCAAGGGCACCTGATTTGTGATGGGACAAGGAAACTCTTCTACTTTTTTGCACTCGAAAAGTTTCAAAACTCTAGTTCTATAATATCTTGGAAATCATCTGAGATAAGGATGAGTTGTGTACATCCCCCTAAATCAAGATGTTGCAGGAGTGCCAATTTCTTAAAAGTAACTTGAAGTCTCTTCAAGTTCGAGCAACCATTCAAATTGAGATACGATAGATTTATCAAGTGGCCAAAACTGTTAAGGTAGTGATCATATTTGGCAATCAGAAATATCTAACTGTCTCAACTCTAAGGGAGCATTGTTCTCAGCTTCCCACAACTCTTCTTTTCCAGCTCCGTGAGATCTCTTTAGGTTGACAGGAACATTTTGGATGACTTTCCACTTAGTACTTTCCACAGGATGGTAGGAAAGAGGCTCTGATACCATTTGTAATGTCCCCAATTAGGACATTAGGGTTTTAATTCCAACTATGCATATATTTTCCCTTTTTCCTCTGTATCAACTTCACAATCCTCCTATCTAATGCCCCTTTTTCACTCTTTGATAGTTGATATTTATATGTGTTTTCCAAAAAGTCACATCCTTCCAATAATGATTATTATATTAATAATATTGTTATATTAATTAATAAGGTTTGTTATATTATATTAATAATAATATAATTATATTAATAATAATATAATTATATTAATAATGATATAACTATATTAATTAATAAGGTTAGTTATATTAATGTCATAAGGTATATTAATAATTATATTATTAATATATCAAGTATAAATTATTATATTATAATACATTTAGCATTTTCATATTAAAATATATTTTAATCATAATAGTATTATGTATTATATTAGATTAGTATTACTATAATATGATATATAGTATAATATTACTTTATATATAATACTTATTTATTATTTAAATTATATATCAGAGTGGGGACATCACAAACTCGTCCTAGCAAAGGAAGAAGTTTTTTGGAGGCAAAAATCAAGAGAAAAATGGCTAGAAGAGGGTGATCATAATATGAAATGTTTTCATAACAATGCTCTTTATAACAAAACTAAAAGCAAAATTATTAAAATTAAAGATGCCTCAGGCTCTATCAGTGAAAACCCTGATAGTATAGCAAAGACCTTTGTAGAACATTTTAATAACTTATTAAATAATTTTGATAGCTCAAATTTAATTGCACAAGTAAAAATGCTTGAAGCCATACCAAATTTGGTTTTTAGAGAATATAATAAAGCATTAAACTCACCTATATCTCTAGAAGAAGTTAGATATGTGGTATTCAACATGATCTTGTTAGAAATAGGGATTTTTTTTTTTTGGAGGGGGGGTGTGTGGGTGGGGGTGTGAATTAGTAATCTACAAACTTTAGTTGCTAACTAGATATTATTACTTACTTTAAACCATGCATAACAAAGCAATAAAGTAATGTTGAATAGTAATAGTAACAATGCACAAAGAGAACTCATAACACTATATTTTGTTAGCTAGGGAAACCCTGACCAAGGGAAAACCCCAGTGGGGATGATACCCACTAGATAATATATTTATATATGTTCCTTGTTAGAGGATGGACCGTATTAGGAGTTAATGAGAAAATTCAGTATAAGGATTCCCTGTTAGGAGACTTTGAATCCCTGTTAGGAGATTCCAACCCTGTTAGGAGTTGTGGTACAATGTATGCAAGAAGAGCCCACTGCCCAAACATTTAATTTCAACTACAAGAAGAGCTCACTACTCAAACAGGTAATTTATTGTCATCTTTCTTCCTTGATTGATCTCTGATCTTTAGCTCGATCTTAGATCAGCAAATAGCTCATATAAAACTTTGCATATATCACTTTTACAAAAGTTCGCACATCACAATTCGCAAATCAAAATTACACAATATTATAAGATAGCACTACTAGTTGGTGTAAAATGTCCTTTGCAAAAATACCATGCCTTTACACAAAGTGTTGCTAGGTCAGCTAAGACCTGTTAGAATCTGATAAGATTAATAACCCATAAAACTAGTGCAAAGAATAAATATCTAGACTATGAATGCAAATGATACAAAATAAAAATAAGCATCATAAAGTTAGTCTCCAAGAGAGTAATGAAAATGTTGGAAGCAAAATAGCATTAAGAGGGTGCAAAAACAAGAGATACAAATACAAGCCAGGTAGCATGCTTATATAGGATAGGAAGAGGGAGGAGGTGGCAACACCAACCAATGAGGAGCAACCATCTATCGGACTAAAGATAGAAAAGTATCTTCCTAAGATAGCTAATGGATGCTCACATGTAGGAAGGTGACACCTCACAACCATTCACCTAATAAGACATGCTTTATTAATCTAAGCTAGATTATTAAAAGTGTAGGAAAAACCTAGCAAAATAGGAAAAATAAAAAAACTACACTAACACCCCCCCCATAAGCGAAGCTTAGGTGGATGCTAACCTAGCAAAGCTATGAAAGCAAGAAAATGGGTCTCGGCAACAAGGCCTGATTAGGTACCCAATACAAAAAAAAGAACTAGATGAAGGAAACTAAGCCTCCAATCTAGGAAATGTCCCAAAGAGAGGAACAAAAAAGAGCATGAAGCATCTCCGAAGCATGAAGCTGCAAACTTTGTCAAAATGCTGATCTGTAGAACCTCCATGGAAATAGAAGGCATGAACCATCAACCAAAGAAGCATAGAATAACAAGTGAACCCCCCCATAATGTTGAACAGGGAGAGGGGTGACAAGAACACTGAAATGCAATGCCAAAAACATCTGCAAGAAGAAGAATCGGGAACACCAATAGTGCAATAGAAGTACAAGCACAGGATAAAGGGTGGTGTCACCGACACACTGCATGGGCTAATGTCATAGAAGAAAAATTCACTTGACAAAGGTGGATGAGCACAAAATGGCAAAACATCATGACCCCCCATGGCACTTTATAACTGAGTGTGAGTACAAACAAACACAAGGTGTACAAGATCTCAGATATGCAAGAGCAGGCACTTTATCTCAGTGCGTTTACAAAAAAAGGAATGCAATAGAATAGAAGAATACAATGCTCAGAATTCAGAAAGAAGAGTAAGCCAAAAGTACAGAAGAAGAGATTCCAGGACCTTTAGAATCCAAGTAATCCGCCAGAGTGCGAAAGTGCAAAACTTGAAAGAGAAAGAACTTGGAGCAAAATCTGGATAAAAGACTTCTGTAAATAAATAACTCACAGAACCAGCTTTCTAACGATATCTGGCGAGCCTAGAAAAGAGTCTGAATGAGCGAAATATGGCTCCCGGAAGACAAAATAGAATATCTGGCTTTGACTGCCAAAATAGGCAACTAGACTATAGAAAAAATCAAAAAAACTTGTATCATCATCTCCATCTCAGAACCAGCTTTCCAACACATTTTTCGGATTGAAAAAATACGTCTGTATGCTCAAGTTACGGAAGAAAAATCGATAGGGCCTCCTCATGAAGAGCATATGCTAAAAGTGAAACTTGGGCACAATAATCAAAGAAAAAAATAGCACCACTGCAATCTACTCAAAAAATTGTGCACTTTCAAAAAAAGAATTACCTCGATACGAGGTTGTATGAGAAAGTTATGATCCTTCGAAGTTTCCAAAATGAGAACTGTGCACAATCACGGTTGAGAATCTGCAATTTTTGAAGAATTCATGCATGAAAATCAAAAAAAAAACTCCACTAGTGGATAGAGCACAAAAAAATAGCCAAGTTCATAACAAGAATCATTAAAATCGGAGTCCGTATGAGCAAGAACGAGACATTTGAAAACTGTATTCAAATCTGCGATTGCCAACGGAGAGGGGTATGGCTATAGCCTTTCATGCTCGATTGTGAAAAAATATATAGCTTACATGAAAATCTAAAAGATACCCAGATGGTTTTTCAAGGCTGTGAACAAAACCCAAAAAGCGTTTTTCTTTATGATGTACAGAAGATGCTACTATAGTGTAAATTGGACGCCTTTAATAGTAAAAAATGGCTCCAAAAATTAAAAAATGACCCCAGCAACCAAAATGTGACTTGCAAATGTTGGATCAGCTTCCTAAATCCATCAATGGCATGTTGGAACCTGCAAGACTAATTGAAAACTCCAAATATGCAAGTTGGTTGTCAGATTTGAGATTGAAACCCCAGAGAAAAATCATTTTTGTCAAAACTTTTCTGATTCTCAGGATCATCCAAAGATGCAAGAGAAGAGCATACTTCATTTTTCAAAAAACTACAATCAAGTTTATTTTCCCCTCCCGAATCTCTCAAATAAGGAAACTAAAATCTACTCTTGCACATAGAAAAGCTCTGATACCATGTTAGAATCTGATAAGATTAATAACCCAGAAAACTAGTGCAAAGAGGAAATATCTAAACTATGAATGCAAATGATACAAAATCAAAATAGCATCATAGAGTTAGTCTCCAAGAGAGTAATGCAAATGCTGGAAGTAAAATAGCATTAAGAGGGTGTAAAAACAAGAGATACAAATACAAGCCAAGTAGCATGCTTATATAGGCTAGGAAGAGGGAGGAGGTGGCAACACCAACCAATGAGGAGCAACCATTTATTGGACTAAAGATAGCAAAGTATCTTCCTAAGATAGCTAATGGATGCTCACATGTAGGAAGGTGACACCTCACAACCATTCACCTAATAAGACATGCTTTATTAATCTAAGCGAGATTATTAAAAGTGTAGGAAAAACCTAGCAAAATAAGAAAAATAAAAAAACTACACTAACAAGACCACATACCACTTTTTCTAAGATGTCGGCCTTAATTGGACAAGTAATTGTTTTTTAAACAAAACAATTCTTTCCTTCAATTTTGTTGTTCTACTTCATCAAAACATGATTATCTCTATTCTGTATAGTCTATATTGACTTTTGAGGTTATACACATCATCACCAACATATATACTATCTCCATGTAACTTTTCTGGTCATAATATGACATCAACAACATGTTATAAACAAAATAATACACTGTTCTAAACAAAATTCTATACTTAGAAAATTTTCTGATTACCAAACACTAAGTATTTTTATTTTTGAGGTTTTGTGTTAGCATGTACATCATGTGCTACCATAAGTGACAATAATTACATATCACTATTAGCTAATTTTCAATAATCTCCCCCTTTGGCAATGATGGCAACAAAATAGGGAAAATTGGCTAAGTGACAAAAACTTAACATAAATAATATATAAACATTACAT
The DNA here is from genome assembly GCA_028749045.1 of Cupressus sempervirens. NCBI lineage: Eukaryota > Viridiplantae > Streptophyta > Pinopsida > Cupressales > Cupressaceae > Cupressus > Cupressus sempervirens. The sequence goes on from CM053786.1 coordinate 551,502,716, forward strand.
CTATTACAACTTGTTCAACTTTACATATGCTCCCCCTTACATATACTTTACTACTTTTATTCACATTGTATCTCTCCCTTTTTGACATGTATCTCTCCCCCTTTGACATCAATGACATGTTGGATACAATTGTCTAATTGTGTGTTGTCTTTGATGTTACACAAATGTCATATCAGTTGTTAGATAGTGCTTACTGAGCTTAGTTGGTCAGCAAAACAATTTTTTGTGTCTATCAAGCATTCCTAAAAATTACTCTGTGGAAATAGTGTCTATTGAGCTCACTCGAGCGTCAAAGGAAAATGTGGCAGGAAATAATGTTGACCGAGCTCTCATGGTTAACAAAGAAAAGTTAGTGTTTACTGAGTTCACTCGGTCTCCAAAGGATTTTGCAAGATTCATAATGTTAACCGAGCCTTTATTGGTTAACACGAGAAATCATTTCATGATTAGTATTTACTGAGTAGGTTCAGCCAATGAAGGATTTTGTTAATTTGACAAATAAAGTTTAATTTTAAATTGTAATCGGGTTGATTTAACAATTTGTAAGGTATAAATGAAAGGTCAAGTTGAGATTCTAAAGAGCATGAGTGAGTATGCAAGTGTATTGATTGTTTGAAGAAGAAAGTGTGTGCAAATTTGAAGGATGGTTAGATATCCTTAAGGAGCAACAAAGTTTTATTTGATTAGGAAGGATCTAGTGTGAAGTAGAATAGAGATCTATAATCAACAATTTAGTTGCATCTAATTTAGGTCATTTTATTGTTACTTTCTTACCATTATAGTAGTGATTCCAAAATCTCTTAGTAGAGTTGGTCTAACAGCCATTTGTAAATCCTCTAACAAGGTGACAATTCCATTGAATTGTTCTAAATACCTTTTGCAAGGCCACTCCTAATGAGGTGATTAAATCCTCTAACAAGGTCGCACCTAACAGTGTGTTTTGTAACCTTTAACTAGGTTGGCTCCTAACAGGGCTCCCTTTAGAAGAGTGAAAATCAATAGCTAGTTACTTGGTGGTTTTTCCCATATTGGGTTTCCACGTTATATCTAGTGTCTCATGTGTTCATGTTATTTCTTTTATGCTTCATGTTAATCATTGTGAATATTTAAGATCTATTAAAGTTAACATACACTACATTTATTGAGTTACAATTTTTTTTGCATGTTTACTAAGTGACAACAATAAATGGTTTTATCAAACATCTAAGGGATATGTGGATTTATTTTTGTGGTAACTGATTCACCCCCCTTTCAGTTACTTCGTCTATATTTCCAACATGATAAAGGTCAAAATGTCAAGATTCTATCCAAAAAAATTGTCCAAAAACTGTCAAAATTATTGTCTGTCCTTATGTTGACATGATCTTCATGCAATCATCAAAAATAGCCTTCAAACTGTCCCTATCTTTGATCCATGTTTCCTTGGTAGACTCACCTGAGGTGAGAATTGTACATAAGGCATATGATGCAATCTCAACTGCATTAATATCTAAAAATAAAAAGTTTGAATATGTGTCCTTGGCCTTGATGCATTCCTCTAACTATTTCTCATAAAAGATAATTCTAGAGCAATAGATTCTCTGAAATTAGATGTCCTCTTCAAAATCTGTTCTTTTTGAAGTTCCAATTTCCTGATGTCACTGTGAATACTGGAAACTTGACCTTCAAAATCATCTACTTTGCAAGATGGATGTTGGATTTGGCTGGAAAGCCTCTAGCTCACTTGTCTTTAACTCTATTTGACTATCAATATCTTTAGTTAGCTTGTATGATAAGGTACACTTAACATATAGATTTTTCCTTTCCTGTTGGCATTTCTTAAGTTCTTTATACAAGTATCAAGATTAATTAAGTCATTCTCAATATTCTAATAGATGGCACTAAATAAGTTAGCATCATGGGAAATTTGTGCCTTTTCCTCTGCAACATTCAACAAATTTGTAAACTCTTCATCAAAAGATTTTAGCACAACTTGTGCTCTTTTTTTAGGATTTGTTTCAGTGTGCTGAACTGCAAATGTATTGTGTAGTCTATTAGTCAGTTCCATTAATGTTTTCTGCAAACTTTTCACTATCCTATTCTTCTGTATAAGTTTAGATAAGGATGAGATCATATCTATTTGATCATCATCATCATCAGTAGCTAAACTGCCAAGAGAGAGCAAAGTGGATGAACTAGATGGTTTAGTCTCATCCTCCCTCTATTTCTTTGCTACTTCTTTTGTTCTTTTCTCTTCTTCTTCTTTCTTTTCCCTTTCCTTTCTTTCTCTCTTCTCTTCCTATCTCTTTTTCTCTTCTTCCTCAATTTTCTTTTTCTTCTCTTCTTCTAAAATTTTTCTCTTTTCTTCCTCTTCCTTTCTTTTCTAAATTTGTCTCAACTTATCCTCAATATCCTCAATGTCTGGTTCATTTGGTTCAGAACCACCAAATGGATTGGTATCGTCAATGTTAATGGTAACATTGGTTTGATCAATCTACATGGTGTCACCAATTGCTAACACTTCCAAGGTTCTAGCAACTAGAGGATATGTTGTCTCTGTCAACATTTGACTGATTGTTGTTGTAGTCTCACTTCTTAACTTATCCTTTTCTCCAATCATAAATAGAAATGGTCTCAATTTATTCCTCAAGTAAGGAGTGAGGTTATTCAATAGTCTTTTAATTTCATCTTCATCATCAATCTTGCAAATGGTTCTTAGCATAGACTTTTGAAGTTCAAGGTCTTCTTCCCTTGTAGAAGCCTTCTTCTCAATGAGTCTCTTATAGAGTTTCTAGTTTATAATGCTCTCAAGGTCCTTCAATCAAATTATTTGATACAATATATCTCATAGTAAATATATCTATCTGATCTTTCTCAAAATTGTTGTACAAATCATAAAACATGTTCATCTGGACAAAGTTACCTTCATTTGCAATCATTGTGTTGATCTTTTCTATCTTTGGCTTCTAGGGTTGTCAAGCTTTGCTTGCTACTTGCTTAGGTGGAATCACCTTTTATGCTTGCTTGGTTTCTTGTTCCTCGTCTTCTTCATCACTAGAGTCAATTGTCAACAATATTTTCTATCTCTTTCCTAGTCATGTGGCCAGCTATTTGACTCTCTTTGTCTTTGTAGATATTGCTTCCACTAATATTTTAGACTTTCTCTTTGGTTCACTGGGCTAAACATCAGACATTATTGCATACAAAATTCCTTGTTCCGAAGATGTCTCAGCAACTGAAACAAACAAAGGTTCTATGTTCAGTATACCTTACTTCATTGTCTATCTTATAGCCTTAGATTCACTCTCTATCATTCTGGCCTCTGATAGTGCCTTCTTCATTATACATTCAACCTTCTTATGTGATTCCTTCTCTAAGGTTGCTTGATGAGCTTGCTATGTGATCTCATCATATGTGCCAAATCTATATTTAGCTTTTTCTCTATCTGAATTCAGCAACAAATGAATATAATCAACTACAACATCATCATTCAATTCATAGCTCAAGGGATCAAGAAATGTCTCCTGAGGTTCCACTACTTGAATATATGTATGATCTGTATCAACTAGAATACAAATGTCTTCCTTGAATCTATCCACAATTACTGGTACAATTCTAGATCTCTATTTAATTTCATTCCAAAATGTTCTCATTATTAGGTTGCCACTATCCAATATCTTGTCTGCAAGATGCCTTCTGCATACCTCTATAATCTTCTCCATAGTGCATATGTCACTACTCATTATGTTTGTGACTGATAAGTAAGGAAATCTCTTAAGTACATGGAAGAATATGTGATTGATCAATGATTGGAATCTAAACACGCCATTCTTTTTTCTCTTAATGTTTTATAGGTTCTCTAGGACTTGCATTCTCAATATTTCACTAAGATTCACTTGCTCTTTCTCTACACATATCTTATATGCTACATAAATGAATTCTACTAAAAGTTCATCAATCTTTGAACTTGCACAAACTAAATAAACAATAATTCTACTTAGAAATCTCACATCATCTTGCTTGATGGTGTTGATCACCATAGCCTTACCATTGTACATTGTTTTAGTATAACTTTCAACTTTCTTCTTAACCATCTTCTCACCTATAGGTACACTAGCTTGTTTACTACGACTAGTTACCTCATGAATAAGGTCGACAAAAATGTCTACTACATTATCTTGCATCCACAATTTTCCATCATGTATCCTACTCCATATAATCTGTGTCCATTCATTTGTGTCTAATTCATGGTAGAAATGATACTGAAACAAGTCTAATTCCCTTAGATGTTCAAATCCGGGCTTCACGGTCATGTCGTAGTTGAGAACCAATTCCATATCTTTGTTCATGAATTCACTACCAATCAATTCAAGCTTGCTATTTAAATAACTTCCTATGTCTTCAAGATAAACTATGTTGTTGTAGTGATAGACAACACTGAGTTAGGGTTTCCCTCATTAGGTTTTATGGAAATAATCTTTAACTTAGGTCTATATCCATTCTCAACACTATGTACTATTGACATATGCATGATTCTTATCAATTATGATCTTTTATCAAAAAAAATTGTGGAAAAATGATTAAATACCTCTTTCCAAAAATAGGGTTTTCTTAAAAATCACTCTGAAAAGTCACTTCAGAATGCTCTTTGCTTTGAATGTGTTCGCAATGAAGTGAAAATCAATTTTGTACTCCATTTATTCCATCAACTTGAATTTGCATTAATTACGTACTTTACAAATATGAAAAAGCTATCAATTATGTTTTGTACTCAAATAATTATGCAAAATCATCTATCTAATCTTTAGATGTCACCCTAGGTTTATTATAGCCTCCTTTCATCATGACAAACATCCTCAAGATTTCACATTGTAAAATTCTCTGCAAAAACATACTTTTCATATTCTGTTATTGAATCAACTTTTACTGTAATACCAGTAACTCTAAATTAACTTGCTTAGATGAGCTCCAAAATACAAGCAAGCTTAGGTACCATCTAAATGTAACTGGATACACCTTTTTCCAACTTCACTACCTTTAATTTGGTCTCTAAATGAAGTTCTCAAGTTTTGATGCTATGAACAAGCTTAATTCAACTTAATTGAATCAAACTCAACAACTGAGTTCAATCTTCATATCTCATCATCATCTAACTTTTCTTTTGAGATATCTACTCCTTTCACAAATTATTTATTAAGTTCTTCTCAAAGTTTACCAACAACGTTTTTGTGTTCCTCAGTATTAGTTATGGAGTTCCTTTCATGGTTCCTTCTATCATTTCTGATGTTCTTTCCATCATTCCTTCTATTCCTAAAGTTTCTTCCATTATTTCTTCTAACTCTGAAGTTTATGTCCATTCTGTAGTACTTTGTTGTGTGTCTGAAGTTATTGCATAACTGCAATACTAGTGCTCTGCTTTTAGGATTCTGGTGACCATTAGGTGCATGACAATTCTGAGCAATGTCTCCTAAGTTGTTACACTTATAACACATGATCTATCTTCTGTCTTCATAAGGTCTTCCTTCTCTCGATGTCTTTTCATTAGATCTTCTTCTGTCTGCAAAGTTAGTATTTCTAGACATTCTACTATTTCTTCTATCATTATCATACTTAGGTTTCCTATAATCAATTACATTATGACCCATACCATGACAAATATGACAATAAAAATCGTTAACATGATTAAATGACTTATTTGTACAATCTCTTTTCATATAACCTATCTCATTACATAAAAAGCACTTCCCTCTAAATTCATACCTGGTTGTCTTAGGAGTTTTCACTTGCTTTGGTTCATCTAAGATTTCAACTTCCTTGTTTTGCTCAACTTCTTTAGGTTTCTCAGAAGATTGAATTGATTCAATCTTATCATCATATTTGTCTTTTTCTTTAGAATCTAACCTAATCTTAGGTTTCTTAGCAAACATGTTAATTAAATAACCAAGACCAGTCTTATTGTAAGTAGGCCTATGTATTTACATTGAATCATCAAGCTTTTCTCTGCTAGGATAAAGCTTCTCAAGCTATTGTTTGCACTATGTCAATTCACCTTTCACAATAGTATTGTATGCATGGAGTTCTTCATGATCTTCTTTCAATGTTCCAAACTTAGATGTTTTCTTTGCCAAACTTTCTCTTAGATCTGCATTTTCAATCTTCAAATCAGATTCAATTTTGCTAAGATCATTTCTCAAAGTCAACTTCAGATTTTTAATCTTCAACTCATGCTTCAATATCATGTACCTTGTCTTCAACTTTGAATAGTCATCATCACTAGTTCTAGATTCAGTAGATTTAGGTTTCGATTTGAGATGCTTAGTCTTTTCCTTCAAGTGACCAATGTATACTTTGGAGTCTTCATATTTATCCTTTAGCTTATTTCTTTCTTTAGTAAGGATATCAATTTTTTCAAGAGCTTCTTCAAGGTTCTTCATCAACTATTCCATATCTATAGGGATCTTACTTGATTTGTTAAGCCTCTTCAAAGTAATTGCGCTCTAATACCGATTGTTAGAAATAGGGATTACTGAGAGGGGGGTGAATTGATAATCTACAAACTTTAGTCACCAACTGGATATTATTACTTACTTTAAACCATGCACAACAAAGTAATAAAATAATGTTAAACAGTAATAGTAATAATGCACAAAGATAACTCATAACACCATATTTTGTTAACTAGGAAAACCCTGGCCAAGGGAAAAGCTCGATGGGGATAATACCCACTAGATAATATATTGATATATAAGTTCCTTGTTAGAGGATGGACCCTATTAGGAGACTTTGAATCCCTATAAGGCAGACTTTGAATTATTAGGAGTCAATGAAAAAATTCAGTATAAGGAGTCCCTATTAGGAGACTTTGAATCCCTGTTAGGAGATTCCAACCCTGTTAGGAGTTGTGGTACAATGTATGCAAGAAGAGCCCATTGCCCAAACATGCAATTTCAACTATAAGAAGAGCTCACTGCTCAAGCAAGTAATGTACTATTATCTTTCTTCCTTGGCTAATCTCTAATCTTCAACTCAATCTCAAATCACTAAATAGCTCATATAAAACTTCACATATATCACTTTCACAAAAAGTTTTCACATCACAATTTGCAAATCACAATTACACAATCTTACAAGATAACACTACTTCTTGTTGCAAAATGTCCTTTGCATAAATGCAATGCCTTTACACGAACTATTGCTGGGTCAGCTAAGACCACAAACCACTTTTCCAAGTTAGAGTAAACATCTAGGATGTTGGCCCTAATTGGACAAGTAATTGTTCTGTAAACAAAACAATTATTTCCTTCAATTCTGTTGTTCTGCTTCATCAAAACATGATTATCTCTGTTCCATACAATTTTTACTGACTTCTAAGGTTATACACATCATCATCAACATGTATACTATATCCATGTAACTTTGAGAGTCATAATATGATGTCAACAACATGTTATAAACAAAACAATACATTACTGTAAACCAAATTCTATACTTAGACAATTTTCTAATTACCAAACACTAAGTATCTTTATTTCTAAGGTTTCATGTCAGCATGTACATCATGTGTTGAAATAAATGACAAAAATTACATATCACTATTAGCCAATTGTCAACAAATCCCTGATAGCTCTCCATGTCCAAATGGATTCCAGGCTTTCTTCTATCAAAAATGTTGGGATATTATCAGAATTGATCTTTGGAAAGCCATTGAAGCATCAAGAAATGGCGGGTCCTTAATATCAAAAATTAATAATAACTTCTTACTTTAATCCCCAAAAAAGATGATCGTAAGAATCCAAGGGATTTCAGACCTATAGCTCTTCGCAACACCATATATAAAATGATATCCAAAATTTTAGCTAATCAAATGAAACTGCTTCTTCCTAAGCTTATATCAGAAGAACAAACCAGTTTTGTATGAGGAAGATCAATTCTAGATGGGATAATCATTGTAAAAGAAATATGACACTTCGTAATAAGAATAAAATGGCAAGCATGTTTGTGAAATTGGACATTTAGAAAGCATACAATATGGTTGATTGGAGGTTTTTATGCAAAACCTTAGAAGCATTCAAATTCTCTTACTAATGGATTAATTTTATATATCAATGCATTTCAACAACTAAAATTTTAGTTCTTATTTATGGGTCTCCCGAAGGATTTTTTGACTCATCAAGAGGTATAAGACAAGGAGATCCCCTATCTCCTTTCCCATACATTATCATGGCAGAAGCCTTTGGGGGAGGAATTACCATAGCTCACAATGATGACAAAATAAGTGGAATTACTGTAACAAAAAATGTCCCCAATATTACCCACCAAAAATATGCAAATGATACCATTATGCTAGGTGAAAGCACAAAAAAAGAGGCCCTAAATATCAAGTCTATCATTCAATAGTATATGGAAGCTTCTGGTCAAAGAGTGAATGCTGAAAAATCAAAAATCATTTTCATTAATGCCAAACTTGAAATTGAAAAATAGATCTATAATATTACGGGATATAAGAGAGGTATGTTCCTATGTAAATACTTAGGAATAGAGTTAGAAAAAGGCAGTAAAACTAACAAGGGTTGGCATAGTATTCTTGATACAATGGATACTAGGATAGGAGTTTGGAAAGATAAATGGCTTACAAAAGCTAGTAAAATTACCAAGATCAAAGCAATGTTGTTCGCTCTTCCAACATACCCTCTTTCCTACCTACCTTTATCTAAACATATCAATAAGAAGCTTGAGGAAAAACCTAGAAGCTTCCTTTGGAATAACTTTGTGATAAGAAAAAACTAGCTCTCATAAAATGGGAAAATGCATGTAAACCAAAGAAATTAGTAGGCCTAGGTATCAAAAACTTAAGCTGGCAAAATGAAGCTCTAGGGGCCAAATTGACAAGGCAATTTTTTTTAGAAAGAGAAAAAAATTGGAAAAATTTATGTATAACAAATATTTAAATGTTGTCAACCCTTACTCCTTGTTTAGAATGTAGACCCTTCCTAAAGGATCTAAAAGTTAGAATTTTATATTTAAAAGTAGGGCCCTGATCAGTAATTATCTCACTTGGGATGTTGGCAATGGTGATGAAGCTCTCTTCTGGGAGGATTCATGGGATGGGAAACCCCCATTGATAACATGGATACTCCTTTTATCCTTAAGGAACAATTACTGAAACTTTGGGGGTGTAAGATTAGTAATTCTAAAACTAAAAAAGACATTAATGGCATTATTAGCTAGGAATAGGAAACCTTGGACATGATTAAACTTGATCCAACAGTAAAAATGGTTTATGAAAAAATAATTCATAAGAGGTAAATTAAGTAATTAGAGAGAAATGACAAACTCATATAGGTAGCATCAAAAGATGGCAGATATACTGTTAAATCTGGATATAGAGTAATCACTAACTCCCAAAGTTGGGAAGAAGTAAATATCCCCCTTAAACTTTGTTGGGGCTCTTCTTATATGCCAAAGGCAGATTCTTTATGTGGATTGCCTCACAGAATAGGATTTTATCTACCAACTGACTCAAAATTTTGGCATTGACGGTCCTTCCAGATGCGTGCTTTGTATTTCTTATTTAAATGCCCATATTCTCAATGTTGTTGGGAATGGCTCTGTCATATGCTGGGTTGGACAACTCCTCTGCTAGAATCTCTAGATGACCTTCTTAGGGGTTGACCAACTATTAATTATGGAAGTATATATAGGAAACTTTGGAATATCTGTCAATCCATCCTTGTTTGGGAAATATGGAAAGAAAGAAGCAAAAGAATATTTCACGATCAAGACATGAGTGGTTTTGAGCTTACTAATAAAATTGAGGCATGTATTGTGAAAACCTTAAACTCTCACCTTAAGAAAACTCTAAAAGAGGAAGGAACATTTTTAGAATGGGATGGTCTCATGAAAAAGAGCTAGGAAGATATAATTAATCCTTCACTTATGTATAAAAAAAAGAATAAAGATGCGAGGGACAAGTTAATCCTCCCCCTAGTGGGTGGGCCAAGTTAAATTTTGATGGGGCCTTCAGAGGCAATCCTAGTATTGTGGGAATAAGATGCATCATTAATAATGACTCTGGCAAGTGGATAGCTAAAAGAGCCAACTTTATTGGATCAACCACTAATAACCTTGCTAAACTAGAAGCTCTTCAAGAAGGCCTCCAAATGTGCCAAAATTTAAGTATCTCTAAACTAATCATTGAAGGAGATTCACAGATTTTCCTAAATGCCATTAGAAAAAAAGAAACACCAAATTGGGTTTTAAATTCTAAACTGGAAGAAATCCTAAAACTCATGGAACTCTTCAAAGATATTCAGGTTCTTCATTTTTTTGGGAAGGTAGTAAAGTGGCAGATAAGTTAGCAAATTTAGGTGTTGATGGTGAAAATATCCTAATCTATAATCATAATTAACTTAAGAATAAATTGAAGAGTCCAAGTATTAGCCAAAACTAGATAATGCAACTTCCATTTGTAATAACTTAATTAGATCTGAAAGATAATTTAGCTAATAAGGAGTTTATCAGTTATCTCTTATAGCTGCATCATAAATTTGAGATATCTTTGTACATATATGGTTCACACACACACACACACACACACACACACACACACACACACACACACACACACACACACACACACACAC